>OX359264.1:29553220-30153220 GCA_947179155.2 Hedera helix | reverse complement strand
AACACAAAGTTTTGTGCCCTTTGGCAACATGGCAATCGTTCTTCTATAGCCTTCTATTAAATTCGATGAACCTGGTATGGTATTAACATTAGCTTTGCACAATTTTAAAATTTGAAAATATTTTTTATCTTTAAAGATCGATCGTATGAGTTGTTGCACTATCTACTAGGCAAAAATCTTCCATAGTCATCTTGGAATTGATTTTACCAGTAGGACCTACGCATCTTTATATATGCAAAACATAAATTAAACTTTATTACTTTAAACATATCAAAATAAAAATATTTACTGCAACGTGATGAAAGAAAAATGAGTAATTGGTATGGCCATCTCCATCACCAATCATACTTATTAGAATACGATAATATAATAAAAGAAAATAATTAATTGGTATGGACATTTCCATCACCAATCAAATTATCAAAATTTCCATCAACATCCTCAAGGAAACCAGAGACATCAAAATGAGTCATATTCACTCCATTTGAAAAGTCAAGATAATTCATGGGATCTTTAAAAACATTGTGATCGACAAAGTTTGTTTCAATTTCCTTTCCCTTTTCTTTTATGGAGGCTTGGTACAGATCTACTAAATGTTTAAGAGTGCGACAGGTACGTGACCAATAACCTTCCATGTAATACCCACTAAATATTATAATATTAAAATAATTTATTATGTAATATTTGGACTCTATTTTATGTTTGGGTCAAATTTATGTGGGCTAATAATAATTAATGAATAACTTTAATTTGGTCAAAGTGGGCCTTAAAATTAATTAGATCTAATTTGTATTTGAGTATAATTTATACTTGTGTTCCCTTTATTTTTCTTTTTGTATACTAAAATTATGGCCACGTGTTTATATTTTAATAATAAAATAGAGTACATCATCTTGATCATGCATATAGCATCGGTAATAGTAATCGGTGAACATCATATACATATATGCATATAAAAGGTGTTGATTGGTTAAAATAAAGAGAAATTAAATGACCTATTAATTTATTAATATTAGGTAATGATGTCCAGGTGAAGAAATCCTTTTGAATAATGTTATTTTAAGTTGGATCTTGTTGCTAACAAATGACTGTATGTAATTTTGGTTTGGAACGGAAGTAACAGATTGTAAAGTAACATTATAAATGGTTTTGTAATTATAAGTTGCTTCATGATTTTCGAACAAAGGGTAGTGTTAATATATGTACCAGTCCGTACATATAGAATTATGAAAGTTTATATAATAATAATAATAATAATAATAATAATAATAATAATAATAATAATAATAATGATAATAATAATAATAATAATGATAATAAAATGAAATTGTAAAAGGGGTTATAAAAATGATGAAAAGAATATTTTTGCAAATGTACTTATATTTATTTTATTTATTTTGTTTAATTAGTTGGACGAAAGGAGTGTAAAGAACTATATTTGGAAGAACTATATTTAGAATAAATTTTGGGGTATTACATTACTTAATTTAGGTACGGATTCCGTACTTCTTCAGCATTACTCTTATGAATTTTGGTTTGTCCATTTTGCTTCTCGTTTGAGTTCGTTATTGTTTCATAAATTCATATGATAGTTTGATTCAGGTACGGATTTCGTACTCAACTCCTTTGATCATTTTTGTATTCGATATATCTCGTTATATCTCGTCGTTTATATTTGTTTTCTTATATTCCGTTGATACTCTGGATTATAAGTTTGATCTTCTATATCTTGATTATATTCTGTAAATTGAATATCTTTCCTTCAATTATAATTTGTATGTATTTCGTACTGCAACGATATTCTTTCGAAAACTAATTTGTTCGTTTTGCTTCTCATTTTGAATTCGGATAATATCTCATATGATTATTGTTTCTTAAATTCATTTGATAATTCGTTTGATATTGGATATTCAAAAATTCGTATTTGTACTCCTTTGACTTGTTGAGCATATCTAATTTCGTATTTGATCGTATATAGTAATTTATTCTGATCATGTGTAGATATACATGTTAACGTATCTTTGGTTTTTGTATTTGTACATTTCTTCCGTTGACATGTACACTTAGAACCCTTTTATTGGTATTGTGTCGCATGTGTTGTGACATGATATATTTATTTTGTTAGATTATACCGTAGGGTATACCTGAGCTATAACCACCTGTGGGGGTACCACATGCACCCTCTTGGCACCGAGATATGACACCTTCCGTGACGGTGTGATCAGTCCACGACGTCTCCATTTTGTGTTTTGGTGGGCGATGGCCAAATTTGGTGTTTTGTTGTGGGAGGCGTATGGGTCGGTCCTAGTTTCTGTTATGTTCTGCGGATTGATGATGTTTGTGCCGAGCACACCTTTACGATTTTGCATACATTTGGATCTGTAGTCTAATGTGTGCCTGCCTGTGTGACAGTATTTTGACTTGTCTTTGTGACGAGGTATATTTCTGTTTTGTTCTGAGCTCGGTATGAAATAAACACAACCATTCAATTCAGCCTTTTATATTATTCAGTAGATCAGTTCAGTTCAGTAGATTAATTCAGTTTAGTAGATTTTATTATTCAGTTCAATAGATCAATTCAGTCCAATTTAGTAGATTTTATTATTCAGTTAAGTTGACTTTGTTAATCTCAGTTTGGTTCAGTTGATTTAGTTATTCATTTCAGTTCAGGGCATGACGTTCTTTTGACTCGCCTATGCCACATTATTTTGACTTGCTTGCGTGGCAAGATATATTTTGAGATCAGTATTCAGTTTTCTATTTTGTTTCGATTAATTCTGTTGACTCAGCTATAATTTTGTTCAAACTTTGGTGTTTCGGTTTCTGTTGGCTTTATAAATTGAGATTATCATCCGTATTCTGTTCATTTAGTACTATATTTCAGCTTTGCTTCTTTTGCGTTTCTTTATCCGTACTGAGCATTTGGTTCATGCTGTGTTTTTCTTCCGGCAGGTTTGCAAGGGAATTCAAAGGGCAAGTGTGATGAGAGCTCCCTTACATCTTACCGGTTAAGATATCCTATCTAGGTTTTTGATTTTATTTTTGTCGTTCTGTTGTGTTTTATTCGTAACCTCCCTTTCTATTTCGGGAAGGGGGTGTTACATTCCATTCCACACCTGTAACACTTATTTTCATGATCATTTGATGGTTTATTTTGTAAACCCTTACCATTTTGTAAACACTTATTCCATTCCACGCTCACGACCACGAACATAATTTTCTCTATGTTTATCAAATGAGGTTCCATTTGCTTCAGGGAATTGAGTAGAACCAGTCGGGTGAGATTGGTGGTTTTTCAGCAAAAACTCATTATTTTGTTTAGCAACTAGATGCCATGATATCAGTTTAGAATATTTTGTGAACTTACGCTCTCAATATTGCTGCTGAGGAGCATATTCGTGGCATGAAATTTAGTAAATGTTTTCTCTAACATGTCTTCATCAATGATTTTTTTCCCACATAATTTTAATAGTGAGATTGTTTTAAAAAGTGCATAATTGTAGTCACTCATACTTTTAAAATCTTGCAACCTCAGGTTCAACCAATTGTAACGAGCTTTTGGAAGGATTATAGATTTTTTATTATCATATCTTTCCTTTAAATCATTTCATAAGTCATGAGAATTTTTTACTGTAAGGTACTCAGATTTTAATTCTTCATGGAGATGATGACAAATAAAAGTTATTGATTTTGCACGATCCTGCGGGGTTGCTTTATTGCCAACCTTAATTGTATCTCTAAGATTCTTTGCCTCTAAGTGAATCTTATCATCAAGGGTCCATGATAAGTAATTCTTTTTCGAGATGTCAAGGGCAGCAAATTCAAGTTTGGTAAGGTTCGACATCTAGATAAACATATAATTACGTAAGAAATTAAATAACTATATATTTATATTTTATCATATACAATTTTAATGAAACAGTACTACATAAGACGATGACATATATACCAGATACATTTGCTCTCTTTTTCATGATTTTAACTTCATCTCTAACAAAAAAATGGATGAAAAAATATCAGACTAACGTTTTTTCTTCAGACAAAGCTATTCTTATTTGTATGTATTGACAAACCAATATATTACCAACCAACCATTTTTTTTTTTCATAACAATATATAACAATAAGATAACATGATTCTTTTCATAACAAAATATATAATTGAATATAATCTTAGAGTGATTTGCATACTATAATAACTTTGCATTCATTCATCACATCAAATAAATAGCTCAATGGCACATGTATATATTTATAGAATCAGTTAACAATTTTATTAATAAAACTTCAGTTTCTCTTTGTAATGTAATGCAAGAAACTAATGCCAAATTTATTTATTTTTATTTGCAAACTGATTGAATCTACTTTTGTTCACTTAAACTCAAAACTGCTTGAAAAAAGTTTGTTTTTTTTTCTTTTTTCTTTTTTCTGCAACTGAGATAATTATATGGAGATGATGCTCTCTCCACGGTGTACTGAAAAGACCACATGATTATAAAATAAATAGATCAGTATTAAGATTATAGATTGTAACGAGCTTTTGGAAGGATTATAGATTTTTTATTATCATATCTTTTCTTTAAATCATTTCATAAGTCATGAGAATTTTTTATTGTAAGGTACTCAGATTTTAATTCTTCGTGGAGATGATGACAAATAAAAGTTATTGATTTTGCACGATACTGTGGGGTTGCTTTATTGCCAACCTTAATTGTATCTCTAAGATTCTTTGCCTCTAAGTGAATCTCATCATCAAGGGTCCATGATAAGTTATTCTTTTTCGAGATGTCAAGGACAGCAAATTCAAGTTTGGTAAGGTTCGACATCTAGATAAACATATAATTACGTAAGAAATTAAATAACTATATATTTATATTTTATCATATACAATTTTAATGAAACAGTACTACATAAGACGATGACATATATACCAGATACATTTGCTCTCTTTTTCATGATTTTAACTTCATCTCTAACAAAAAAATGGATGAAAAAATATCAGACTAACGTTTTTTCTTCAGACAAAGCTATTCTTATTTGTATGTATTGACAAACCAATATACAACAATAAGATAAGGTGATTCTTTTCATAAGAAAATATATAATTGAATATAATCTTAGAGTGATTTGCATACTATAATAACTTTGCATTCATTCATCACATCAAATAAATAGCTCAATGGCACATGTATATATTTATAGAATCAGTTAACAATTTTATTAATAAAACTTGTGCAATGAGTTTTAATATCTTTACATAACTTTTTTATTTTTCAAACTGTATACATTCTTAATCAAAATTTATTTTTAACATAAATTAAATTATATCAATTTTAAATATTAAAATTTATAAATTAATTTTAAAAAACTAAAATATATTTTTAATTTTCAATACCATAATAGAAAATTGTTAATCCCTTGTAAAGGCACGGCTATTCTGTCCAAGAATATTATACACGTTTTAGTTCCATCACCGGTGCACGTGCACTTACTGTTTTTCCACGTAGCATTTTCAAGTGGCACCCTAGTAATTTCAGTCGAATCTAGGGTTAATACCGTCACGGTATTCATTTCTCTATCGAACAACCTTACAAACCTTTTAGTAAATTACCATCAGTCGCCAGTGCTACCGACACGTGTCAGTACAGATACGATTTTTCCAAGTATAATTGTCGCTCTTCCACTCCCAAACCTCCATCACAAAACCTGTGTTCCTCCTTTCTATTTTCTCTCTCTTCCCTTCTCTTTCTCTCTAGCTTATGCTAGGGTTTTTCAGATCTATCTATATGTAGGTATATGTATGTATATAGATATAGATAACAAATGTTGCAGATTTGAAAGTTTGAATCGATACCGTCAAGTTTTGATGGAGGATTTGTTGCGGCGGTCTCTAATTCGCTTGGTGCAGGTCGGGACCGTGTTGTACATGTGATTGTGTTGAAGATGAATATGGTCCCGCCTTGCATCAATTGAATCGGAGGCAGCTGTGAGAATTAAGACGGAGGCAGCGGAGATTGATATCTGCTGGGATCTTCGGTTAAATTGATGTTATGGAGGTTGATTGTGTTCATTTCGTTTTTGTTGTTAATTTGGGTTTTACTAATTGATCTATTTATTTTCTTTTTTGTATCATCAGGTGTAGACTTGCTGGTATGTAGATCTCGCTAAAAAGTTCATTTAAGATTTTCCTTTTTATTTGTTTGGCGTAGTCTAATCTATAGAATTGGTTGATTTGGCAATTTGACCTGACAATTTGAGATGTATTTTATGTAGAAAATCAATTGGATTAGAATTGTGTATGGTTTTTCAAGTTAGCATCTTGGCAGGTTTTAATTGATCTTTTCTTTTGCCAAATGCAAAGAACATTGAATAATTTCTATTTTTGTTGGAGTTGGCAATCCTGTTTAATTAGCTGGATTCTTGAGATTCATGTGTTTCTTTCTAGGTATTTTTCTGTTACTGTTTTGCTGAATTATTTTGATTATTTTAGTAATGAAGTTCAACAAAAAGTTATCTTTTTTGAACATATGTGAAAAAAAATACTGTATAATTTTCAAGCCCAGTTGCTTTAAGGAAGGCTAGCTATATTTTGAAATGCATGTGATTTGCAATTGATTCTTGCAAATGTCTTGTATGTTGTAGTTCTTTTAATTCATATTGTTTAATTTAGTCATAAATTCTTTTAGGAGAATATTTTGTTTTGTTTTGCTATTCTGGAAGTTTTTGAAGCGTACATGTCCGGTAGCAATTATATTCAAATGCGAAGGCTTGTGCAATCATTGCTTGTTTTGGTAAAATACTAGTATCATTAAATGATTTTCTACTAGGTATGCATAGCTTGTCAGTTTGTGTAAAATGATGCTAGAAAACATCCATTTCGATAGATTCTGCAAGACTTTTATACCAAATTTATGAGTTGGCAATAGAGAAAGTTAAGGGACAATTGCTATAGAAGTCTTGCTTGTTGCGAAGTTCTTACTTGTTAGGCACATTTATTTTTAATGTAGCAGCAATGATCTTTTGTCTGCTTTGTAATTTAGTATAGGAGACATAAGATGTAATGTTGAATATAAAGAATTGCTATTAAAGGATCTGATAATGGTTTTTTTTGGAAATAAAAAATTTATTCTGATGTATTTTAGTCTTCGGCTAAATAAACAACTTAAAATTTTCAAAGTACACAAGAAACATGCTAGGAAGGGAAAAAAAGAGGAAAAAAGAAAACAAATTTTAAATCAGATATCACATTTTATGATATGCTAGAGAGCTTGCTTCAATGTTTTGGCTCGAGTAATACACTCTTGTTAACAACCATATGAAGGCAGTAGTAAGCGCAAAGTGGTGTGGTGCAAAACTTTTCTAGGAATTTGGTAAAGTAAAAGTAGTTATAGACTCGATATCTAAGTCTCGTTTAAGACTTCGGCAGTGAGTGCTCGTCATGAACTTTTTTGCTTCAAGCTAATATTCTGCATTTTCAAAATTTGGTTACTGTTTTTGGCTGGTAACGTTCTTGTTCCACATATGATCTCTCTGTAAAATTGTGGAAATGTGCTTTATTGTCTCTATAATATTTCTGAGGTCTCTCTCATTCTGAGTAGGGGTGCGGCTATCCCCTGCCGCACTGTGCACCGTGTGCGTCGGGGGTGTGTATGGGGTGCAGCACTAGTCATGTTCTTGTATTCTACTTCATCGGTGCATTGGGATGCCGTGATGGCACACTTTGTAATTATGAAAAAAAGGGGAAGAGAAATTGACTTTGCATAGGGAATTAGGGTTAAAAAACTTGCCTTTTTAGGGAGAGAACTGGAGATCGGCGGCTTCTTCGACAACCTTCTATATGTCTTCCTCTCTCTTCCTATTTCTTCGCTCCTCTCTCTCTTTCTTCATCGACTTGGTCTTTCTTCTGCTATTTTTTCTCTCCTTGTGTTCTGTTTGTGTTAGGACTCTTTTTCTCTCCTTATTGTTCTGTTTGGGTTTTGAGTTCTATGACTTATGTTCCAGTAATATTACTCTATTAGTAATTAATATTTTTTTTTTGTTTGGGTTATGTACCAGTACTATTAGTGATCAATATTTTTTAATTTTTTTTCCTGTTTTTATTTTACTGAATATGTGGCAAATGGAAATTAATGAATTAAATGTTTTAAGTTTTTAACTATTAAGACTGGGAGTTTTGTGTGACTTAGTTACTTTATGGTTTCATGTTCGTTTTACTATTGTATTGTATAGTTTCTACATAATGATTAAATTATGTATTTTGTTGGATTTGCATATATATATATAATATGTGCCATATACTCCCGCACCCGAATCTCTATATTTTAAAATTTGGTGAACTCTCGTATCCCTGCACTGTGCACCCATATCCCCGCACCTGAATCCTTGCTTAGTTCCCCTCTCTTAACAATTATTATTTTCCTCTTTTTGGCTGTAAACTAACCAATTTATAATTTTATAAGTTGTCTGTGTTCATTAGGATTTAGTAATTCCTATCTTGTTTCTTCTCATATCAACTTTATAACTGGAGGCTAGACAATTAAATCTCTTAGTAGAGTGATTGGTTTAAATTTATCAACTCATTCTAATCATTGTATCAATTTTCTCGTGATAAGAGTTGGTAGTCTTGAAGTGTTTTTATATTAAAACTAAGCTGAAACTGATGGTTCTTCACTGATGGTAGTAGAAAAATGGTCTCTAATATTGTAATGCTCTCTTATTTACTTGTATGGTAGTAACATGAATAGTTTTTTGGCAAGGTCTTCAAACTCATTTATTGAGAACTCCTAGTATGCATAGTGCCATATTTTTTATTGTTAAAGCTAGTGTATGAACTATGAGTCACTCTTGCATGAGTTGTCCCCGTTTCTCTCAAATGCTGAAGTGGAGTTTGTATGTTTTTATTTTTTGCAAGAATATGTTGTATTTCAGTTTTTCGATGTTCTGAGAAAGTATTCCATGATATATAATTGCACTTTGAGACTAAAGAATTTGTTATATGAAACCTGTTATATGAATGAGGTTTGTGAATGTCTCAACATATGTCGTCTTTTCTAGTATCAGTTTTTTGTGCCAGAACTATTATTATCATGGTTGGTAGTTTGAGTAAGCTTGTTAGGGTTATTTTGAAGGAGATGTGGTGCCACCTCACCACTTGAGAATAGGAGCTTACTGTTAAGTTTGAGCATTTATCTTGGCTAGGAAAATTATTAATGTTTCAAGGTCTATTATGTACATTTGAGTGCTTGAGCTAGTCTTTTTTTGCTTTTTTAAGTTCCGAGGGGTATTCATAGTCTTACTTTCTCAATCTCCTTTCTTAGTGGGATGGGACAAATTCTTTACATTATCGTCATCTTATAGCTGTATGTATGTGCCATCTTCCATTGTCATAACTTGATGTGTTTTCTTGACAAGTTATGTATCGGGTTAAGGTTCCCCATCAATTGAGAGCAAGGTGTATACTATTCCCATTATTATCAATTGGTTTATGTATTGGGTTAAAGTTCCTCATCAAATAAGAGCAAGGTATGTAGTATTTTTATTATTATCAATTGAGATTTTAAGTCGGATGTCTTAACATGAAATCATAGAAAACGTTTTTACTATTCCTGTCATTACTATACCCATTCAGATTCACGTGGATTAACTCTGCACATTTTATATTTCAATGAGTATATATTTGTTCAATATTCCACGTCTCTGCGTTGCAGTTGCGGGAGCGGGGGGCTTGGGTTAAAGTTCACATCAATTAAGATTGACCGAAAAACTTTTTATACATACACGAGGGAGCACTACACTTGGTAGCAATTGATTAAGATTGACCTGAAAACTTAATGATTTGTTCAACTGTTGAACTATAATTTTTTTTTAAAGTTGTGCTGTCCACGTGTTTACGCTAATTGTTTCAATTAGACAAAATTCATTTGAAAACATCAAAATATAAGTGGAATCATCAACACATTATTAACATGGTGTGGATTGATAAATGACGGAATTTTTAACACACTATTGCAACGGTTATAATTATTATTTTTTTCATACCTTACTTTAATTTCCTTATATAAATTATATAATTTATTATTATATAATTTATATAATTACTTTTCTTCTCAATTAATTTCTAAACTTCCTTAATAATCCTTGATTAAATCTAAAATCAATAATTATCATTTTACTAACTTCCTCACTAACTTTTCATAAATTTGAATTAATTTAATTATTAATCCCTCAGTGTTTGGCGTCAGGTCATTTCCATATGGCATGAGTCTGCTTAGGTAGGTGTCGGTCTGGGTTTATGTTTATTCAGAAACAAGAGACTTTTAGGCTATCCCTGTGATTTGGTTAGGGTTCCAGTTTCATTTCATTAGTAAGATCTTCTTCTACCTTGTCTTTTGTTTATCACCCTTTTGCAGAAAGTGTCTTAATGCATTGAGAACAGTATTCAAAATATGAGTAGACTGTTCATATCCAACTTTTCAGCTAGCCATAGGTCAAGCCTTTCATCTATTCCTGATTTTATCAACCAGGAAGAACACAGTTATGATAATTTGAGTCAAGACCTTGGAAATTGGAACATACCTAATGTTTCACCCAAAGAAATTTACAAGTCAACTTTTTCGGATAATTTCAAGTCTGATTATAATGTTAAAACTGTTGAAAAGGTTTATGCTATTAATAAAGAACATGCAAATTGCTCTTTATTAATTAATGAAGTTATTAAAAAACATAGACTTAAAGGATATAATTTTATTCATATAGGTCTAATTCAAGTTGCAGTTAAACCCCTAAGCATTAAAGGTATTAATTCTAGCATACTTTTATGTTTGCGTGATGCTAGATATTTAAATTATGTTCCCAGCATCTTAGGTATCATGGAATCTAGTTTGCATAATGGACCTGTCCATTTTAACTGCTTTCCAGATTTTACATTAAGTCTAAGTGACCCATATTTATTAAAAGTATTAACTTTAAATATCAAAACAGCTGGAGAAATCACCCAAATGATTGAGGGATCCCAGGCCCTTGCTTTGATATTTAGAATTTATTATAAAACTATGAAAACTAATTTAAATATAAAAGCTTTAAGTAAAAGTCCTAAAAATAAAACTATTCTTATTCAGAGTAGCACGAGTGATGCTAATATCCAAGTTCCAAAGACTATTCTTTGGAGCGATATAAATCTCCCGAAGCAATGGATATTAGAAAATGAAATGCCCCAGAGACCAGTTAATAATAACATAATGAATTTAGAAAATATTAAACAATACTTAGATGGTACTGTTCGGATAAGTTTTGATGATTCAAGACTTGGACGATCCTTAGTCATTGAAGATATTAATAGTACTATAACACCTTCTGTCAGTAATACTATAGCATCTTCTAGAAAAGATCCAGAGTTATTAAGTAAAAATACACTTCAAAATATTAAGCTAAAAGGAATTATCAATGAAGGACAGACTAGTCAGTCCTGTTATAATAATGAGACTATAAGTCAGGACGGAGATAATGAACAACAATTATCACCTACACAGTCTGATTTTGAAGCTATTAACCATCAACTTAGAGTTTTAAGTAAAGAATTCAAACCTAAATGGGAAAGACTAACTAATGATTTTAATTCAAAAGAAAATAAAAATAAAAGACATCAATTTCGAGAAAACCATAATGAAATTGTTAGAGAAAAGGTAATTAAAAAATGGAAAAAATTTGTGCTTAAAGAAAAGATAAATATTACATTTTATTCATGGTATGAAAGATATTATGGAAAATGTAATGTTATAACTAAAAAACAGTGGGTTAAGGAAAATAAAACTAAAGTTTTCTCTAGTCATCCTCCTTTGGAAATAATAATAATAAAAGTTCAAAACACTTCTGTCACTGCTAGTCCTTTCAAGATTGCTGAAGGAACTAATATTAATGAAAAGAAGATTATTGAACAAAATAATTTCACTAACCAATATTTAGCAACTCTAGGAAAACAGTTAGATAAAATTGAAGAAAAATTTGAAGATAAAATTATCAGTCAAGATGATAAAATAGAAAAACCCTTGTTAAATTTACCCCAAAATAGGCAAGGTCTAGGATTACCTAGTTCTGATAAACAATTAATAAAAACCTTGGATAAGTTATTTAAAAATCTAGAAACTACTGCTGAGTCTAGTGGATCAAAGTCTTTAGCCGTCATTGAAAAATATGATAGTCAAAGAGAAGATTCTAGTAATAGTGAGTCTACCACCACAGATAATTCAACTATTGAAGAAATTGAAAATCAATTTAGGAAATTAACTTTTAAAAACCCAACTGTTACCAGTCAGACAAAAAATTGGTATTCTAAACCAACCCCTCCAGACTTACAGTTTGAAGAAAGGAATTTAGATAATCAATTCTCTGTTTCTGCTAATAAGATTTATGAATGGAACATAGATGGTCTTAGTGAACAAGAATTATTAAATAAATTAAATCACATGTCCATGGTAGCCAATAGTTATTTAACCAACTATACTGCTCTAACCCAGCCAAATATTGTTGAATTACTTGCTAGTGGTTTTACAGGAATACTTAGGTCTTGGTGGGAAAAACACCTAACTGAAGACTCTAGGAATAATATTATTCATGCTGTTCAAACTGATCAAGAAGGTAACCCTATATTTAATGAAGACATAGGTTTTGCCCCTTCTGATGGAGTCAACACATTAATTTACACCATAATTAAACATTTTATTGGAACACCTACTAACATAACTGATAGAATTCATGACCAGTTAAGTAATTTATCTTGCCCAACCTTAAGTGATTTTAGATGGTACAAAGACGTATTTACCTCTAGAGTTATGATGCGTGATGATAGTAACAAACCTTTTTGGAAAGAAAAATTTGTTAATGGATTACCTAATTTATTTGCCCATAAAATTCGTGAAGAATTAAGTAAAAATTTAGGTTTCATAGATTATGATAATTTAACCTATGGTGATATAATTAGTCAAATACAAAAAACAGGACTTAAAATGTGTATTGATTTTAAAATTAGTAAACAAGCCAATAAAGATAAAACCAAAGCTAAATATGAGTTAGGCCCTTTCTGTGAACAATATGGTCTGCCCCCTATTGCTCCTTCTAGAAAGAAAAATCACCATAAAAAAGATAAATTTAGAAAACATAGATACAATAACAAAGAAAATTATTATAAAAAATCTCCCAAAAATACAAGTTATAAAAAACCCTATAAAAAGAAAACTTATAAAAAATTTGATAAAAGTAAAGTCATTTGTCATAATTGTGATAAATCAGGTCATTATAAAAATGAATGCAAAGTAAAAGAAAAACTAAAACAATTAAAAATATCCGAAGAAGATAGTAATCAGATAATTGAGTTAATGAGTAATGATGAACAAGAAGAATATTATTCTCAGTCTTCCAGTGAAACTAATAATTCAACTTCTGATAATGAAAGTCCTAAAATAACTTTAGGATGTACTGATACTTGTTGTAATAAATCCTTAAATGTTTTAAGTAAACAAGAGGAAGAACAAGGCTTATTAATTGATCTAATTAGTAAAATTTCTGATCCCCAGTTAAAAATTCAATATACTAAACAATTAAAAGATCTTTTTAACAAAGAAACTACAACTAATAAAATGAATAAGCTAAAAGAAAAACCTGTTTTCAGCCTTAATAAGACTTTAGAAAGATTTAAAAGTCCAGTAAAAGAAATAACTTTACCTAAATTAAACCAAGAAGTTAATAATTTAAAACGAGAAATTTCTAAATTAAAGTCAGAAATCCCTGAGTTAATAAATGAAATTAATAAACTTAAAGAAAATGATACATTGTTAGTTAATAATTCATCTGATAGTGAAGATAATGAAGAAGCTGAAACTTCTAAAGTTAATGACCCAGATAGTGATAATGAAACTCTTAATCAACAAGGATTATCTTTAAATATATTAAAATCTCTTACCATCCAAAAATGGTATATTAAAGTCACTATAATTATTAACAAAACATTCACTTTAGAAATCCCAGCCTTAGTTGATACTGGTGCTGACTTGAATTGCATTCAAGAAGGTCTTATCCCAACTAGGTATTATGTAAAAACTGCTGAAAGAATGACATCTGCTAATGGAAGTAAAATGGATATAAATTACAAATTACCTAAAGCTCATATCTGTCAAAAAAATGTTTGTTTTGAAACATCTTTTGTGTTAATACGAAACATGACGGATAAGATTATTTTAGGATTACCATTTATATATTTATTGTACCCTTTTACTACCAATACAGATGGTTTGACTACTAAACATTTAGGTCAAGAAGTAACGTTTTCATTTATTAATAAACCTAAAAACAAAGATTTAAGGATAATTCAAGATGAGTCAATTTCTAAAAGTTTGAATATCTTAAATAATAAGACAAATCATTTAAAATACCTAAAAGATGAAATTAAGTATAAGAAAGTTGAAGAACGTTTAAAAAATAATAAGTTACAAGAACAAATAAAATGTTTTACAAAAGTTTTAACTGATTCTGTTTGTTCTGATCTTCCCCATGCTTTCTGGCACAGGAAGAAACATATTGTCAGGCTACCTTATGCTAAGGAATTTAAAGAACATTTAATTCCTACTAAGGCTAGACCTATTCAAATGAATCATGAACAAATGGAACATTGTAAAAAAGAAATTAATGATTTATTAAAAAAAGGATTAATTAGAAAGAGTAAATCTCCTTGGTCATGTCCTGCTTTCTATGTTAATAAGAATTTTGAAATAGAAATAGGAGTCCCCAAGTTAGTCATAAATTATAAACCTCTTAATAAAGTTCTTGAATGGATTCGGTATCTATTACCTAATAAAAAGGATTTGATTAAAAGACTAAGTCAGGCTGTCGTTTTTAGTAAATTTGACCTTAAGAGCAGATTTTGGCAAATCCAAATTAATGAGAAAGATCGGTACAAAACCGCTTTCAATACTCCTTTTGGTCATTATGAATGGAATGTCATGCCTTTCGGTCTGAAGAATGCCCCTAGTGAATTCCAGAATATTATGAATGATATTCTAAACCCTTTCAGTCATTTTGCTATTGTCTACATTGCTGATGTTCTTATCTTTTCCAACTCTATTGAAGAACATTGGAAACATTTAAATTCATTTTTTCATACAGTCAAAACTAATGGCCTAGTCATATCTTCTACCAAATTCAGCCTGTTCCAAACAAAGATTAAATTCCTTGGTTATCATATTCAATATGGAACTATTCAGCCTGTTATTCGTGCTATTCAATTTGCTAATAAATTTCCTGATAAAATCCTTGATAAAACCCAGTTACAAAGATTTTTAGGGCCTCTCAATTATATTGGTGAATTCTATAAAGATCTACGCAAGCAATGTAAACCCCTATTCGAAAGATTGCAGTCAAATCCTTCCCCTTGGACTAATATTCATACTTCCATAATTCGAGATATTAAAAAATATGTCAAAACTTTACCCTGTTTTGGCGTAGCTAATCACACTGCATTTAAAATTGTTGAAACCGATGCCTCAGATATTGGTTTCGGCGGTATTCTGAAACAAAAGCTAACCCCTACTTCTCCTGAGCAGATTGTTTGCTTTTATTCTCATGCTTGGGATCTTACTCAGAGTAATTATTCTACCATTAAAAAGGAGATTTTATCTCTAGTCTCATGCATTAATAAATTTCAGAGTGATTTATTAAATCAAAAGTTTTTAGTAAGATTAGATTGTAAATCGGCTAAATATGTTTTAGAAAAGGATGTTGAAAACATTGCCTCTAAACAGATTTTTGCAAGGTGGCAATCTATTTTAAGTATCTTTGAATTTGATATTGAATACATTAAAGGTAGTGAGAATTCAATTCCAGATTTTCTTACTAGAGAATTTCTGCAGTCAGGAATCTCAAAACAAAATCAATGAGTGTGAGAGGTGGATCGTCTTCCAGCCGAGCCGGCAGAGGCAAGGCACAGGTAACTTCTTCTACTCCGCCTACTCCAGTTACTGGAACTCTTGTTCCTCACCCCAGTTATCCCCCCAGGTCACCTTCTACTAATTTTCAGGTTTTAGGTCAAATACCTAAACCATACAGTTCAGCCCTAGCCAGTCAACCTAAGCCTTTCGATCCATTTGAAAGTAAAACCCAGTCATCAGATCCAGCTCTGCCTCGATCTGAATATACTCCTAGTCATGAAAGTAACCAGTTCTATGTTGAACATACAATGACCTCAAAAAATGACCCCATTAAACTTGCTATCCAGTTTTATCCCCCTGGTTGGCACTTCGTGCCCAATGCTCCATACAAGTCATTAACTTTTTACAAAGATCTTCTTATTCAAACAGAGTCCATAACCATTAAACCCATTTACGACAGGAATGATAGTACCAAAATCATCTTTCATTCCTTATATATTAAACAGATTATTTCAAATTGGGGAAACCATCCCTCTGATTTGAGACCTCTTACTGATTCTAGTAACCCTTTACTTTGTAAAGATGATGCATATTTTAGTTACTATGACTATATGGAAGCTTGGCACAAAATCTTCTTATACCAGAACCAATCCTTCAGTCACTCGTGGTTCATCCAGTTTGACCACAAATTTAAAAGTCAAATTCCCCTCTGGTTCACCATTGGTCTAGATATGGTCCTTTGAGTTCTATTCTTCCTGAACTCCTCCTCACCCAAGTAAACCACTTCAGTAATAAAGTTCCATTTAACTCTAAATTTGAAGGTATCCCAGTACTGCTCCGATTCGTCAGTAAATATAAGATCCCTTGGATTCTTAAATGGCAGTATAACTTTCCTTCTTCTAGTCAGATCCCTGTAGTAACCAGAATTTTCTTTGTTAAATGGTGGGACAAGTTTGATGTCAACAGGATTGTCAAACAAGTTCAAATTGAATTTCCATTAACTCCAGTTAAACCAGTTCTGGCCTCTACTTCTGGAACTACAAAAATTAAACAGGAAAAGTCAAGCCCAACAGGCTCTATTGATCTCTCAATTATCAATAGTTGTTCTGTTGCAGATATCAAGTTATTATCCGATGCTATTAACCAAAGAGTTTCTTCACTCCGCAAAGAAGTTGATGAAGAAGACTCTTCTGCTTCCGTCTCCTCTCATGAGTCAGCAGCATCCAGTAAAGATCCTTATGGAAGCATCTCCCTCCAAGATGCTCAGGACCCATTTGCCTGATCTGTCTCCGACATGTCTGCTCCTTTAGTCAAAGTTCAGCGTCTACTTTGCCAAAAGCATCTACCTTTTGGCATCTCGAGGCTATCATCAGTAATAAATAGTAAAAGGTGTCTGAAAAGTAAAACGTGTCTGTAATAGTGAAAAGTGTCTGTAATAGTAATTCGTTTGAATTTCATTTGAATTTCGTTGTAATTTCATTTGAATTTCATTGTATGTTTTCTCTATTTAAGAGAATCAGAGCCTTAGTGTTCAGGCACTGGCTTTTCTGTAAGTTCTAATTCTCTCTCTATCTTTTGTACTCTCTATTGTAATTCGATTAAAGTTTTATAAATCAAGTAAATTTTAGTAATCTGTTCTTTATTTAAATTTTAGTAATCTGTCCCTTATTTATCACTGTTAGTACCACCTACATGGTTGGTTTAAGTTTTATTTTCAGCATTGATATATTATTTTATTTATCACTGTTACTACCACCTACATGGTTGGTTTACCACCTACATGGTTGGTTTAAGTTTTATTTTCAGCATTGATATACAACTGTGAGGTCCCCTTCCCAGTAATCCCCTTGCATCATTCATATCAGTATTAAGTTGTTAAAAATCCGTACGCCTTTTTGCTATGAACTGTGAGTAGTTCACCCCCTGTTCTCTGGGCTTGTGGCCTTTCTGCAGTACATCACCCTTATGGTATATATATATATATATATATATATATATATATATATATATATATATATATATATATAGTCCCCTTCTCCAGCGAACCTTAAAAAGCGAACCAAAGACGAACCGTCGTCTTTAGTATCTATGGCGACGATTCGACCCGTCGCCATAGCCATGCACTCTATGACGACAGGTCGAACCGTCGCCATAGATACCAAAAACGACGGTTCGTCTTTAGTTCGCTTTTTAAAGTTCGTTTTTGAAAATTTTCCTATATATATATATATATATATATATATATATATATATATAAACACACACACACACACAAATGTATATATATACATATCTAATTTTATATATTTCACATTACCACGTAATACTATTAAATCATGATTTCTGTACAAATTTAATTTACCAATTAAATCCCTTCACATACCTTAAATCACATAAAATAATAAATAGTTTAAACAACTTTGATAATTCTGTTAATTAAATTCTCATAGAACGCTATTAAAGAAATCTGAAAAAATTTGGATCTTCACATTCTTCCCTCCTTAACAGGATTCCGTCCTCGGAATCATAATTGCCATAATAATCAAACGTATTTTTATTTATAGCACCTTGCTATACTTTTATCTTGATAAATAACAACTAAATTCATAATAATCATATTTTACTTCTTTAATATTCATAACTCACATGGATAATACCATAATGGTCGTAACTGTTAGAATATTCAATTCTTAACTCAATTTATAATTTCTTTATAATATTTCGTGATGCACTTATCAGATAGTTTCTTATTCGCTGAAAAATTTCATTTCTTTAAATCGCACATACCCTTTCTCAATCCACTTATTTCATACTCTCTATTGCACATTATTTATATTCTGCACATTCAACCTTCTTTTCTTAAATTTTCATCCCATTCTATAAATCATTCCTTAATACCTCTATCATTCAACACTAGGTTTTAAATGTTAACATTTACTTAATTCATCATAATCATTATTTTGAATTATTCTAAAAATCCTGGGGTATCACATTCACCCCTTCTTAAAAAAATTTCGTCCTCGAAATTTTTATGTACTAATATCTCATTCATTTGCAACTTACACATTTCCTTTACATTTATTCCACATATCTTTCTTTCCTTCCTTTCTCGTGGTCATTTCACATTGCAAATTTACAAATTCATCACATTTCATAATTTCTTTGCTTCATAATTATTACTTTCATTATCGCTCACATAAAATACTACCTCGTCGTACCATCAAATTTTCATAAGAGTAGAGGAATTCAAAATTTTTATTTTAGAAAAACTTTCATGATATGCTAAATGAACATTTATCCCGGTTTAACAGTACTTCGCTCCCCGAGTACTTCATACTGCAAACCCTAACAGTGGATCAGTCTGTCATTAAAGTGATGTATTTTTAATCTGTAATTTGGCACGCCAGTAGAACAATCTGTTATGCCCGTATCTTGCTATGCCAGGTGACCATTCGATCAACCTGCAATATTCTTAATCTTTCTGTTCATCTCAGCCTTAGAATTCATTCAAAAGTAATTCATTTGGTTATAACTTTCAAAGAATATGAATTCAATAAATATATTGCAAAATTTGTCTGGCTGAATCAATAGCTCAGACTTATCTTTCTTCAACGCTTGTCTAGCCAGAATAATTAGCATAGACTTTCTTTTAACAATTTATAATCCGCAGAAAATTTTAAAATATTCATCATGTCAAAACTTTTTAAAACGTCTAGCCGAGTCAAATGACATTGACTTATAGCTTTGACATACCTTCATAAATCAAAGTCATTTATGACTTCATGTTATCGCATCATTTTGACAGCACGTTGAGAATTCCGTCGTTAATAATTCCTACACCATACTTTATGGTGTTGAATCATCTTATGACGAAATAGTACCGCACCGTCTCAACAACACGTTGAGCATTCCGTCATTCATCACACCTACATAGGGCTAAAAGGTGCATGGATGATTATTTTGAAATACATTTTGATGTTAAAAATATTTTGGTCTAGCCGAAACAAGTAGCATAGACACTTAAAATTTCATTTGTATTTTTCAAAGTACATTCGTGCCAAATTAGCTTGAGGCCAAAAATTTCGAAGTCTAGCAAAACTAGAAGAGTGAGAATATCCTAAATTCCCTAACATTCTGTCACCTTCTGCTTCTTCACTTAATTACAATATTTATTACTAGGACTATTATTATTTATCATATTAAAATTTCTATCTACTCCAACTTTTCTATACCCCCGTATAGTTCATCAAACTTACCACACATTATGAGTCCAGGAACTTACCACAAAAATATGAGTTTTAAAGCTTGTCCTAGCAATATGTAGTTTGAGAGCAAATCTAAGACTATCCATATGCTGAGGGGTTCAAACATACCATACAATTATGAGTCATGGACTTACCATATGCATGAGTTTTAAGAACTCGTGCCTAACTTAATATTATCTATCTATCAAACCGCTAGCACGACGCTAACATTTTAATGATTATCATTTAGTAACTAAGTAAACACAAGTCCCCTACCCATACAAAGGATTGTGCAACTCAGTCACCACGTGAGTCCTCAATTGAAAATTCGTACCCAAGCTTTCTGCCCCCTTATCATAACATTTATGTCATTTATGTCTTATCATTCTCTGAATTCTTCTTGTACTATTTCATAGTACCATATCTCTTTATAATATCAAGCTATACTTTTTGGACCATTAACAGATCTCTCTGTTATTTCAATTCTCACTTGATCCCATCATGACCTTGCTTTATAATCTATTCCTTACTCGCTTTCCTTATCTGGTGATCGTATCATAGTACGATCCTTTTACCTTTCCTGATCACGTTATAAGGATTTCTTTTTATACCTTGTAGATTATCTTGTCATCTTTATTGCTTAAATCAGGTGTCCCCTGATTTTCTTTGAGATTCATCTTTGAATCATTTCAATTATTCCTTCAGATATGTTCTTAATTGAACTTATGAATTTTTCTCAATTCAGTATCTTCATTCAAATCTTTCTTAACATCTCGATCTCTTCCTTAAAATCTTATATCTTTCATATTTCCGTCACTTTAACCATTATCTAAGAACTATCTTTCTCAACTTATATCTCTCTATTCTAATTTCCCCCATGTTCATCAAACGTATCACGTATTTGGGCTCAGGAACTTACCATAAACATATGGCTTGATGAGCTTGTCCTAGTCAGGCCATAGTTGCCCATTCGCTGAGGGGCTCCACCATACAACCATGAGTCACGAGTTTACTATACACTTAAGTTTTCAGAATATGCAACTATCTTTACTCTTCCTTACTTAGGTTATAGTCTAAGGTATCATTTACTTAAGATTTATAACCTCTAGCTTTGATACCAACTGTAACGACCCCGAAATTCGACCAACCTTATTACCTTAAATTTTATGTTTATTAAACATTATTTCCTTAACGTCCAAATTTCGGTCCATTAATAAATCATCAATCAATTTATTTAATACATTAATTGACTCTACAGTCATCAATTTTCATATTTTTTTTTCGGTATAATAAATTTTTTCTCTCCTCTTTTCTCAATCATTGTATTAAAATATTTGACATTTAAAACTTATTGTCTTGATCCTAGTCCCTGGATCGCAACTTTTACTTTTTACTTTCTGTAACCAATATCATAAAGCTCCACATTCAAAATTTAATATTGTTTATCTTCACACAGATAATCTTTGTTTCATAATTCATAATCAAACGTATAATAATCTCTATCATAATAATTACCTTGAACAATCGCAGTTCACATTTTAATTCTACTCGTTTTATCCGGACCAAATTTGCATGTATACATATACAACGCATCAACGTAAACTTAGTAAATTTACCCACTTTGAATTATAATATAAAAATATAACAATTACGTTTACAACCTCTTAGGTCAATCCATCTCTAATGTAATCCGATATTCCTGAAATTCATTTATTAACCTGCAAAAATGTATATTATGCAAGTAATGAACACAAAAGCTTAGCAAGTCCAACAATTTACACTTTCATGCTTCACATAGCACATAGCTTAATATGCTCTGTGTGTGTGTGTGTCATATATCATGTGTAACGACCTCGAAATTCGACCAACCTTATTACCTTAAATTTCATGTTTATTAAACATTATTTCTTTAACGTCCAAATTTCGGTCCGTTAATAAATCTTCAATCAATTTATTTAATACATTAATTGACTCTACAGTCATCAATTTCCATATTTTTTTTCGGTATAAATTTTTTCTCTCCTCTTTTCTCAATCATTGTATTAAAATATTTGACATTTAAAACTTATTGTCTTGATCCTACCCCCTGGATCGTAACATTTACTTTTTACTTTCTGTAACCAATATCATAAAGCTCGAATTTCAAAATTTAATATTGTTTATCTTCACACAGATAATCTTTGTTTCATAATTCATAATCAAACGTATAATAGTCTCTATCATAATAATTACCTTGAACAATCGCAGTTCACATTTTAAATCTACTCGTCTTATCCGGACCAAATTTGCATGTATACATATACAACGTATTGTCGACGCCGGGATTTTCGCCGTCTCGTTTTTTAATATTAAAATGTCCCTTTCCAATTTTAGCCTTTAGATTGAGATGTGACTTTTGAAAAGGGCCGGCTTAGTGTCGACGGGGTTTGAAAGGTCGATTTTAAGATGAGCCAATTGACCAGAGTCGCCAGTTGGTATATTTGAAATGGATGTACCAACTCATCCGAATTTAGTTTTCGTAATCGTTGGCTCATATGTGACTCCGATTAATTGGTCCGCAACCCGAGATTCATAGAGTTCGGGGGCTTGCTTAAGTGAGGGGAAGGTGTTAGGCACCCCCCGACTTCCGTGAAACACGGTTACCGCAATCTCGATATTTTCCTATCCTTTTAAATCCTAAAATGTGTGTGTGTGTGTGTGTGTGTGTGCCTAAATGGAATTTTGTGGTGCGTTTTGCATAAAAAGTTTGCTTTTATTTTATATGGCAAAAGTGTTTATCTGAAAAGTGTTTTGGACGTTCTTTGACCCAAATGACGAGGCTTCGCTTTTTATAAGAAAGATTGATTTTAATTTCGAAAGCGTTGAGGATTTTTTATTTAGATATCTTTTTAGAAAACAATAGTTTTAAACTTTTGTCAAATAGGAATCGAGACTATACATTGCCTTCTAACAGTTAATATAAATAAATCGAGGGCAACTTCTAGAACTCTTTAACCCTATGCACAAAGTTTAATGAAAACATTTATTTATTTGCAAAATCGCTTTTTGTGACGTTTTAAAACCAACTAAAGCCTATTCATCAATTATGGATTAAAGTTTACCAAAACACTTAACCTTTAAACCTCGTGAATCTAATATCCTAAATTTGCTTGATTTTATAAAATCTTCCTTATTTGCCTTATTTTGAAAACCATTTTTGAGTCGTAAATTAAAACAAGCATCCACAACATGTCGGGGCTATCCACGGGCATGTGAGCCATCCAGACAACCCCAAACACCCACAATCACATATTTTTATTATCACGGGGCCTTAACCCGATCACGATTGATATCGCGTTAAGGCCCGATATTACAAATACATCGCCATGGACCCTATGCCACGATTACATACACCCAAAACGTCCATCATCGGGATTCGACCACTAGGATCTCCTCCCTAGGCTCACAACCATCCCATCACAGCATAACCAACACTAAAACAAATCTAACAAGCTCTAAACATTTGCTATCACTTTATATAACCCAAATATCACAACTTAATTACTACAACCCATCTATTATCACAACAAACAATATATCACCGTACGGATGTCATCAGGGTGTTAGGAGGAGTTACTTTCCGATGGAAACCTCACTAACAACCCCTAATCCACGGATCATTATCCACACAACAACAAACTACACTACACAAACTCAAAACACAACATCAACACACTAATATAAACAAAAAAACATCAAAAGAACACTCTTTTCACCTTGCAATACACCAATACGAGCTTTATATTCCAAGATTTGAGCCAAACTACAAGCAAATCTAAGCTATTGGAGCAACAACACACAATTTATCACTCAAAAACACCTCCACCCGAGCCTTTCTCTCTCCTCCCGCGCTCCTTCTCTCTCTAAAAATCTATTTCTCTCTCTCTTTTTTCCTCTCGGACGCAGATCTGGACGCTTAATAGAGTTCCGAAGGCAGCCGCAGGTGCAACTGCGGCTGGCCGCAGGTGCATCTGCGGCTGACTTCGCTGGCCGCCCGCGCCGAACCTCGGCTGTCGTGTGCCGCCCTCGAGCCTCGTGCCTGTCACCTTTGTCGGTGGCCGCGACTGCATCCGCGGCTGTCCGGCTCACTTTTCTCGATTTCCGTGCCACGCGGTCTTAATTCGGCAATTTTTGCGGTATTATTTTGGGAGGCTGTATTTTTGCAGTCCGGAACTCCCTGGGAAGTGTGCCATAGGGTTATGGGAGGCTAGTTCGGAGGGTTGCGACTTGATGTAGCATTTGATAATTGTGCCCGGTGAGCGAGACCCCCGAACATTGTAAGCGGAGTAGCCATCAGTCGTCTTTTGTGGTCGGCTCAGGCTTTTCTGGATCAACTGTTCGCCCTGCCTCAAGTGACCATATGCTCGTTATCCGTTGTGGCGGCTTTGACCGTAAATCGCTGGGGTGGCTTGGTGTTGGGGTCCACCTTTCTTTCCGCATGTTAGGTCAAATGACGATTTTGCCCTCCTGCCAGGATTAGTAGAGAAGTGCAAAATTTGGGTGTCTACAGCTGCCCCTCTTTATCATGTCTATGGAATGAAATATGAAATGGACATGATAAAGAAGTAGGCACCCGATGCATGAAAATGCCAAATATATATTTAACGATGCCGCACATGCGTTCAGATGATGCGATGTCACATTCAATATGTTCATGTAGAGGTTATTTTTCAAGGTCACGAATGAACATTGGTCGGGTCTCGTTTCCGGCGGGTCGTTATGAGGGGTCAGGTATTGTTTTATGACTGGTCGCTTTGGAATTGGTCAGGTATCGTCGGTGACAGGTCGTTTTTGAATTGGTCAGGTATCGTATCTGACGGTCGGTTTTTTTTTCAATTGGTCAGATATCGCATCTGACGGTCGGTTTTTTTTCAATTGGTCAGATATCGTATCTGACGGGTCGCTTTTTCAATTGGTCAGGTCTCGTATCTGACGGGTCGTTTTTTCAATTGGTCAGGTCTCGTATCTGACGGGTCGTTTTTCAATTGGTCAGGTCTCGTATCTGACGGGTCGTTTTTCAATTGGTCAGGTCTCGTATCTGACGGGTCGTTTTTCAATTGGTCAGGTCTCGTATCTGACGGGTCGTTTTTCAATTGGTCAGGTCTCGTATCTGACGGGTCGTTTTTCAATTGGTCAGGTCTCGTATCTGACGGGTCGTTTTTTTTTTTCAATTGGTCAGGTCTCGTATCTGAC
Source organism: Hedera helix (assembly GCA_947179155.2). Lineage (NCBI taxonomy): Eukaryota > Viridiplantae > Streptophyta > Magnoliopsida > Apiales > Araliaceae > Hedera > Hedera helix. Next base: position 30,127,831 of record OX359264.1, on the reverse strand, counting down.
GGGTCGTTTTGAATGGGTCATCCGGTCCCAAAATCTTGTATTCCAACGTGGGACAAGTTATACGTTGACTCTGGGTGACGAACAGGGAGGCCAAAAGGGCACCGAGACCAGCCGCAGGTGCATCTGCGGCTAGCCGCAGCTGCATCTGCGGCTAGGATCGGTCCTATTTCAGATCGTGACCCTTCACGATCTGGTCACTTTCTCACTTTTCCTTTCTCTCATTCTCGGTTTTCCTCGTCCCCCACCCAACCTTTTCGTCTTTTGGGCAACTTTTGGGAAATTCTGCTCCGATTAAATCAGTCTACGCACTTTGGGTAACGTTTTAACTCCTTTTTCTCTGATTTTCGCTTTCATTTGACTATTCATTTGCTTGTTTGAATATTTTAATTTTATCAATGCATGCTTATATGTGATATTTGTGTTGCCCGTAGCATAGATAAATACCGGGTTTCGTAGAGATGCCTCATTATTTTGAAAATTTATTTTATTCATTTTATGCATTTGAGGCATTATTTTCACTTGCATTCTGGGTTTGTTGGTTGCCTGACCAGATTAAACATGCCTGATTGTGCATGGGATGTCCATTTTACAAACGAAACTATGCCGAAATTTCGGGAAATTTAGTGCACCGCTAGGGACCTTATTTATGCATTTTCTATTTTCACACCATGCTATGCCACCCTATTATTTCTAGCAATATACAATAAGACTTTTGAAAGATACTGAGCTAAGGGTGTACCTTTTTTGTGATACCGTTCCAGTTATGGATCCAGATGCTCCCAGTGGTTCCTCAGTGCCCCGAGCGTCGGGTGTCCGTCGTCGTAGAGCGACCTCTTCAGCTCCAGCTCCAGTCCTGACTCGTCATTCCCGTAGACTGGCTGAGTCTGTTATTCGCCCCGTTCAGCCTGATGTGGATGAGGACGCCCCAGCGGAGGCAGAGGCGGGTCCCTCGGGCACCGCGGCTCCTTCTCCCATGCGCCGGACCTTACCCGGGGCCCGTGCTAGGATACCGGATCTGCTCGGTCCTGACCTCGGTCGTCACCCCTCAGCCTACCTTGCGGCTAACGAGGTATATTCGTTATTTAAATTCATTCAACCTCTTGAGATTATCGGGACTGACTGTTTCGTTGGCTGTCACAGGTTCCTGAGTTTACCCAGCCTCGGGGTAACTGGTTCAGCATTTACACCCTCTACCACGCGTTGCATCCCGACTATAGGGGAATGGTAGACTCCTGGGGGTTCTGACATTTCTTTACTATTGCCCCTCGTCGATGTCCGTGGGGCTATATGAGGGCCCTGTCTGAGCGCTGGTTCCACCAGACCCAGTCGCTTCATCTACTGGACTGCGAGCTGTTGTTGACTCCTCTGGACTGGCGTTATATTACCGGGGTGGAGTTCTCCGGACCCCGCGTTCCTCTGGAGCCGGACATCACTTCCGTAACCGTTCGATCCTTGTTGGGGTTCACTCCTCAGGATAAGGTCTTTAAGGCCCGCAGCATCCGATCCGGAGCTTTGGCTGTAGATGCCATTGGAGGGGCTCTTTTCGAGCCATTTCCCGAGGACCGCTCCGCTCGTGACTTCCTGCTCCGGCGTCTATTCCTGACTATCATGAGGGGCTGGTTTCTGGGGAACAACTCCTCGACCATTCATTTCAATATCGTCGGCGCTACTCGAGATGTGGATCGGATCGGGGACTATGACTGGGGTTCCTTCACCTTCGCCTATTTCCTCCATGGCCTTCGCCTTCGTTCAGAGGGGCAGACAGATGCCTGGCTGGGGTTTTATCCTTTTATGCTGGTAAGTCCCATTCATTTAGCCGCTTTATTTGTTTTATTCATTTGCCGTCCTTGGTACTTACGTCCCATTTTCCTTGTTTATCAGTTCTGGGCTTATGAGCGGCTACCCTGCTTGCGGCCGATTACTACCCTCGGTCCAGAAACTTATCCCCGGGGTCGTCGATGGCATCACAGCACTTTGGCGGAGACCCCGGTGTCAGATAGCTTCTCCCACTGCCGGCTGCAGTTAGAGATGGTTTCTTCGGCGGACGTGACATGGGTTCCCTACACTGCGGATCATTTGGCGGCTGGCCTCGCCGGTGGTTATGCTGCGGACCAGGAGTTTGCCTTGTCCACTCGCCGTATTCCCTTCCTGACTTATGGTGGCTGGGAGCTGTATTTGGGGGAGCGAGCCATCAGATGCGTTTCCGGGGAGGTCCGGATCCCCTTCGCTCCCCCTTCCCGGAGATTCTGGTTCATGGATTCCCATCTCCCAGAAGCAGTGACAGCCGGGGAGGATGGATATATGCTGTCCGACGGCCCGCAGACGAGTGAGAGTTTTAGTGCCTGGTGGAGACCTCGTACCATTGGGCCTCAGACTCGGGCCACTTTCTTCCTTGGGGATCTGGTTCACGGGTCGGTGATGATGACAGACTGGATGGAGTGTGTTCGGGCCCCCACCCACTCAGACCAGATTGCTTCCTTGACTCGGCAGGTGGACCAGTTGTCATCTTTCGTTCGGAGCTTGGGCCGGGATCCTGAGGAAGCTTATGCTGCAGACCCGTACGGACCTGACTTTGGCACAGCTCCCGGCTTGTCGGATGCCCCTGCTCCGCCTTATTCCTGTCCCGATCTGAACTTCGGCGCTGAGGCTTCCATTCCCGGGGACGTGGGTCATGCGGACCAGTTTGATGATGACACCTTTATTGATGGCCTATAGTGCGCCTGCTAGATTCCGATAGGCTAGGACCCCTGTATTTGCACCTGTTTGGTTTATTTGTCATTATTATTTCTCATCCCATGTATTATGTACAGAATTATCTTTATTTCATGCATAACCTTTTCTTTATGATGATCCATTTATTCCTTTATAGCCCTTATGATGCATGATTTATTATATACGTGGATAAAGAAATTGACCCCTGTATAGTCTTTTGATACTGTTTTTTACAGATGTCATCCCTGGATGTGGTTCGCGTGGGTCCTCGCGTCCCCTCAGGGATCCTTGGCAGGCTTCGCTTGTGGCTGGATAGTTTGCTACCCTCTGATCGTATCATCGCAGAGGGTCTTTTGGGACATTCCATGGCTCTTTTGTCATTTCAGGTGCCGCCGGGTTTTGTTGATGGCATTCTCAGTTGTTGGATCCCGGACAGACAGGTTTTCAGGTTTGGGCTGGAGTATCTGACTCCCACCCTTGAGGAGTATGCTCGCTTTACCGGTTTATCAGTGGATGGTCCTTGTGCACGGGTTACCTCTGGCCATATGCGCCGCCAGTTCCTGACTTTCACAGGCTTGCGGAGGACAGCTCTGTTATCTGCGATCTCTTCAAGCCATCTTGTTCCTCTATCCTTCTTGGTTGACAGATTTGGCTCAGTGGATAGCTTCTCTCGATTCTCCATTGATTTTTCCGTATCTGAGGAGCGCTGGGGCGCTTTGAGAGTGGATGTTTTGATGGCTTGTGTCATATCAGTTTTGTACATGCCTGCAGGGGATAACCTTCTGGATATGCGGGTTATTGTGGCGGTGCAGGCTCTCCAGGAGGATCATACCATTCTTCCCATGATATTAGCAGAGACTTACCTGTCGGCCTCAGATTGTCATTCCTTCTCTGGTCGCATATTTAGGGGAAGCTCTATCTTGTTATATGTATGGTTCATGAGCCATCTCAGACCCATCGGGCAGTTTCGTCGACACGGGTTCTGTTTCAGCCACAGCCTGGCCATGCAGTTCTCATTTCATCCCCGGCGATGCACGGATACAGCCTCATGGAGGGAGTTCTTATCGGCCATTGAGGAGCCTTTCCATCTTCTGATCTATTCGGGTTATTGCTCCTTCCAGAGTTTCCTGACTCACGTGCCACCTTTTGATTTCCTCCCTCTCCTTGGCTTGAGGGGGGTGACGACTTATCATCCCTTAGCTGTCATGGGGCAGTTTGACCAGATGCAGAATCTCCATCTCTTTGCGGGAGCAGCTGACTACCGATTTCTCATATCGCCCCAGACGGAGAGGGAGCTACTGAGGGTGTACGATCTTTGGTCACACAGGGTCTCGGCCGAGTTCGGGGATAGTCATTCTGGTCAGACGCCCTCTTATCTGCTATGGTTGCACGGAGATCCTGAGATGGCAGACTTTGACCCGATCGCGGTATTGGATGGTTCCCGAGGACTTTTCCCAGGTGAGACTAGTTCAGATGCTATCATTCCTCCGGAGGTTTCAGGATTAACGCCCATATCTGGTGTTGAGGAGATTTCCACTTCGATTCATGCCCATTCCTTTGACTCGACTGATCGAATCCAAAGATTGACGATGGAGGGTACCCGGCTCCGGTCCGTTTTGAGTGCCACTGAGACTGAGAGGGATGCCGCCTACGCGGAGCGGGATGCCGCTGTACTAGCCCGGGATGCCGCCCTTTCCGCTAGAGATAGCATCGTAGAGCAGGCCCGGGTCATCATGGAGGGCCATTCTACGACTGTTACCAGTGCTGCTGCTCTTTTGACTCGGATTGACATGATGGGACAGCAGATTGCGGATGAGCCGGAGGTTCATGAGGCCTCGACTATTCTGTCCGTCCTGCTCCAGCTGGTCTCTGACCTGTAGATGATTTTAGTCCCTGCACAGACTATGTCAGTTTTATCACTTTTATTTAAAAGACAGACTTGTAAGCAAAATGTTTTGTATATATAGAGAAATATTTATGGTTTTAGTCATTTCCCTTTTTGATGCATCGTCGCCCTCCATTGGATCCTCATTTTATCCAGCCGATTATGATTTCGATATATCGCCTTATTTCTTTTCTCAAGTCTTGATTGGAACTTCACAGATATTGCCGCATGCCCCTCTGATTTCATCGAAGTGAGTCTTGGACTTTGGGCTAATTATGTGGCTAGGTTTGGGTAAGTTTTGGAGGGTATAGGATTTCTGGAAGTGGTTTTGGTATAGGGACAAGGTTTGTGGTTAGGTTTGGGTAAGTTTTGGAATGTGTAGGATTTCGGGATTTTCTGGAAGTGGTTTTGGTAGAGGGACGAAGTTTATTATTTTGTGTAGAATGGACCGTGCCATGATGGCTGCCTACGTACTCCCACAAGGTCAGGAGATCAGGTCCTACGTAGTTCGAGTTGCAAGGGAGATAGCAATTTTTTTTTTTTTTTTTTTTTTTTAAGCGTAGAATCGTTTCACAGAGTCGGAATTCAGGGGCTGCGGAAATACCTCGCCATCCATTTCCTGTAGGATGAGGGCCCCTCCAGATAGGACTTTCTTGATCACAAAGGGTCCTTCCCAATTCGGAGCGAATTTCCCTTTGGCTTCGTCTTGACAGGGCATGACCCTCTTCAGCACTAAGTCATTCTCTTTGAAATTTCGGGACCGAATCTTTTTGTCGTACGATCGAGAAATGCGTTGCTGATACAACTGACCGTGTAATATAGCCGCCACCCTTCTTTCATCTATTAAGGCTAACTGGTCGTATCGACTTTGTATCCAATCCTCCTCGTCAATCCGAGCATCGAGCAAAATTCGGAGTGATGCCATCTCCATTTCAATTGGCAAAACAGCCTCCATCCCATATACCAAGGCGTAAGGGGTTGCTCCTGTAGACGTACGAACTGATGTCCGATATGCAAACAGAGTGAGGGGCAACAATTCTGGCCATCCCCGATGATTAGCAGACATTCTCGCCATGATTCTCTTTATATTCTTATTTGCCGCCTCCACGGCCCCATTCATTTTGGGCCGGTAAATGACAGAATTGAGATGCTTGATCTTGAATTGGGCGCACAACTCCTTCATAAGGGCATTGTTCAGATTCTTGGCATTGTCGGACACCAAGATTTCAGGCTGTCCGTATCGGCAAATCACATTGTTCCTGATGAAACTGACTATAACTTCCTGCGTTACTTTGGGGAAAGAAGCTGCCTCTACCCATTTAGTGAAATAGTCGATCATGACGAAAATGAACCGGTGGCCGTTGCTCGCTTTGGGCTCCACGGGCCCGATAACATCCATACCCTACATGGAGAACGGCCAAGGGGAAGTCATACAATGTAGTTCATTAGGAGGCGCATGCATCACATTACCGTGTGCTTGGCATTGGAAACATCGCTTGACATGATCGTCACAGTCAGCTTTAAGTGATAGCCAGTAATGCCCGGTTCTCAGAATTTTCTTGGCCAACATTGGCCCACTCATATGCGGCCCACATACTCCACCGTGCACTTCGCCCATGATTTTCTGTGCTTGAGTCTCGTCCACACATCGCAATAATCCCAAGCCTACATCCCTCTTATACAGGGAGTCTCCGCTTAAATAGAATTTCATCGCCATCTTCTGGATTCTCTGCCTTTCCGTTCGGTTCGCCTGGTCGGGGAGTGATCTATCCCTCAAGTATTTCTGAATGTCATGATACCAGGGCTGATTTGGTTGAGCCACATCTTCTGACAACTCCGATATGTATTCTTCGTAAGCGGGGGCACTTTGTACTGTTATTTCAATCTGTGGGGTGGCTTTGCCTTTGAGTACGTGGACTAACGAAGCCAGGGTAGCCAATGCATCGGCGAAGTCATTCCGCCCCCGGGGAATGTGTCGGAAAGCTATATCTTCAAATTCTTGCATCAATCGGACTACACACCGGTGGTACGGGAGTAACCGAAGCTCCTTAGTGTCATACTCCCCAGTCGCCTGTCTGATTACCAATTCTGAATCTCCGAACACGGCTAATCTTTTCACTCCCATATCGCGGGCGAATCTCAGTCCCAATATACATCCTTCGTATTCAGCCGTATTGTTCGAGTTACTGAACTTTAATTTGGTGAGGACAGGGTATTGCTCGCCCGTAATGGAGACCAGGACCGCTCCAGCTCCAGCCCCTTTAGCATTCATGGCACCGTCAAAATACATCTTCCAAAATTGCCCTTCGTCATCACACCTCGCTTGTTGGACCCACAATATGTCTTCCCCTGGTAGGAAAGTCTCTAAAGGCTCCATCCCCCCTATCGGCATCTCTGATAACTGATCTGCAATTCCCTGCCCTTTCATGGCCTTCTGGGTAACATACAGGATGTCGAATTGCTGGAGGATTAACTGCCACCTTGACAATCGACAATTCAGCATTGGTCTCTCAAATATATATTTCAAGGGGTCGATCCGCGAGATCAAATAGGTAGTGTTTCCATGGAGGTAATGCTGCAACCTCATAGCAGCCCAGGCCAAGGCGCAACATGTTCTCTCGATTGGTGTGTAATTCTGTTCACAGCTGCTGAATCTCTTGCTGAGGTAATAAATGGCATGCTCCTTACCGGATTCACTCTTCTGCCCCAGCATACAACCCATCGCCATATCATTCACGGATATATACAGGAAAAGGGGAATTCCGTCCTTTGGCGGTACCAGCACTGGCGCTTCTGTTAATTGTTTCTTAATAGTCTGAAAGGCCTTTTGGCATTGACTGTTCCACTTCCGGGAGGCATCTTTCCTTAACAGTTTGAAGATTGGTTCGCAGGTGGTGGTCAGATGGGATATGAACCGACTGATGAAGTTTATCCTCCCCAAAAATCCCCTTATCTCTTTCTCTGTACGGGGAGCTGGCATATCCACGATAGCCCTGATCTTAGCCGGATCCAGTTCGATGCCTCGATTGCTCACCAAGAATCCAAGGAGTCTACCTGACTGAACCCCGAAGACACATTTGGCTGGATTGAGCTTCAAATTATACTTCCTGAGCCGCTCAAATAGCTTCTTAAGGTGAGTCACATGGTTAGATTCCGCCCTCGATTTCACAATGATGTCATCCACGTAAACCTCTATCTCTTTGTGCATCATGTCGTGAAATAGGGCCATCATGGCCCTCTGATAAGTGGCTCCTGCATTTGTGAGGCCGAAAGCAAGTCGTCTATAACAGAATGTGCCCCAGGGGGTGATGAAGGCAGTCTTTTCTCGATCCTCTTCCGCCACCATTATCTGGTGGTATCCCGCAAAACAATCGACGAATGAATACATTTCATACTGAGCCGTATTATCCACCAAGATGTGTATGAAAGGCACTGGGAAGTTATCCTTAAGACTGGCCTTGTTCAGATCTCTATAATCCACGCACACTCTCACCTTTCCTCCAGGTTTTGCCACGGGGACTATATTAGAAAGCCATTCTGGGTAAGTAGACACCATGATGATCCCAGCCTTGAATTGCTTGACTATCTCTTCTTTCACCTTTAAGCTCCACTCTGGCTTTAACTTTCTCAACTTCTGCTTAACTGGCCTGAAACCCCCCTTGATAGGCGATCGATGTACCACGATGTCCGTGGACAAACCGACCATGTCTTCGTGTGACCAAGCAAACACATCCTCATATTGGCTCAACAGTTCAGCTACTTCTGCTTTCTGGTTGGGAGTCAAGTCTGCCCCAATTTTTAGCTCTTTGGGGTTTTCAAGGGTGCCTATGTTGATGGTGATGGTTTGGTCTAGGTTGGGTTTGGGTTTGTCCTCGACCCACTCTTTGATCTCGTCGGGAGCGTTGTCATCATCTACTTCGTCCTGCTCAATTCCCATCAAATCGAAATCCAGTTCTATATCAAAATCATAATCGTCTTTCAAATTTGGAAAATCGTTTGTTAGGCTAGAATGACTCAAATCGGTACACCTGACATGAAACAAAAATATTTGTCATATATATAAACATTAGGTACATGACTTCCTTTTCAATAATCATGACAAAAGTATGAAATAGACGTGCAGATACATAAAAACAAAAAAACACCGTCTTAAAAACCCCTTGATCCCCCTACTGGACAAGATTCCCGGACACTCCTGCATTTACCCTTTTCTGGATACTACTGGCTGCACGGTCCAATTCCTGGGGATCACTTCGGTTTTATAGCTAGTGATGGAGGGGGTCTCTGCATCTGGCACCTCTTCAATGATTGCAGCGACTTGGCTTCGGCTTTCCTTTTCACTCTCCTCGGGCACTTCCAACCCGGCCCAATTGATAAATGGCAAGATTTTCTTGCCTTCAGTCATTTTCTCCTTTCCCTTTTCATTGGGGCCTGACTGCCCCGGGAGATGACACTTCTCCTCAAACTGTTCCATAATTTCTTGCAAGAAATCCATCTGACGGACCAATCCTTTGGCTGGGGGAGCCTCCACCTTACCCTCTGCTTCAGACGCAGGCTTGATTATCCTCAGGGATTGTTCATTACTGGCTCTCGGTATCGGGACTCCGGTTATCCGCACGGGAATTTTCTTGTATGTGTTCCTCGTCCTCATACCTCCGTGATATCCTAACCCTGCCTTGCCTGACTGCACTGGTACTTTGATGGGTTCGGTGATTCCTTGGCTGTGCTTGCCTAGCCCTTGCCCCGGCTGAAAGTTCATTGCCATCATTTCCCGGGCAACGAAAGTGAGCTCGGGGGACACCTTAAGCTTTAACTCCGGGGCTCCCAATTGCTTGTACTGAGGGGTGCTGATTTCAAACGCTTGATAGCTGATTGGTTCGGCTGATTCGTCCACATGGATCACCGGCATGCCTTTTACAGAGGGAACAGGGTAGTCAGATTCTGCCGCGATTGTGATCAAGTGTCCCTCAACGATAAACTTTATTTGTTGATGCAGAGTGGAGGGAACTGCCCCAGCCATATGAATCCAGGGCCTCCCCAAGAGCATGTTGTAACTGGCCGTGATATCTAGCACTTGGAAGGAAATATCAAAAGTATACGGGCCAATCTCCACCGGCAGCTCAATCTCTCCCACCGTGTCCTTTCTCGATCCATCAAACGCCCTTACCACCACTTGGCTGGCCCGCAGGCGCTTAGGGTTGATCTTCATTTTCTCCAGAGTATTGTATGGGCAAATGTTCAGGGCTGACCCACCATCAATCAAGACTCCGTTCATCACATATCCGGACGAGATGACAGAAATGTGTAACGACTTTCGGTGCCCCCTTCCTTCTTCAGGGATGTCGTCGTCGGTAAATGATATTACATTGCTGTCTAACAGATGGCCCACCAAGTGGCTGAATCTTTCTGTACTGATTGTCTTGGGGACATGGGCCTCTTCCAGGACTTTGCTTAATACTTGATGATGGTCGTTTGAGGCCAAGGCAAGATCTAAGATGGATGTCAGGGGTGGCTGCACCTCCAGTGTTTTGGCCACATTTGCCTTGCCGTGATTCATCTTCTCCCAAAACTCCAACGCTTTGTCCTCTGATACTTTCCCGTTTTCCCTTTTTGTGTTTTCAAAAACCCGCCTTGGTAGATACAATGGATTTCCTTTGGAGCTGACCGATGCACAACTGGCCTCTTCCACGGTTTTTTCCCCGTAATTCCACGGAACAGTCTTCAGGTTGGTGACTGGCAATTGTGATCTAGCTGTTACAACAAGGGGTCTTGGAGCTGATAACCGGATAGGCTCTGTTTTGGTCCCTTGAATTACTCCAACCAACTTAATAGGCTCCCTTGGCGCATCCTTCCGGGCATTGGTCACAGCAATTTCTCCTTCTATCCTCCTTATGTATCTCAATCTTAGGGGACCCTCCGCCCCACTAGCTTCCACTGTATTTACGCCTCCCCCATTATGCTCGGGAAGAGGGTTGGCCTTCACATTCGGGGATTCCGGTTGTTCCACCACGATTTCTCCGTTGTCAATCATGTTCTGGATCTTGTGTTTGAGAGACCAGCACTCCTGGGTGTCATGCCCCGGGGATGCCGAGTGGTAGGCGCATCTCTTGCTAGGGTCATATCTCTTGCTCTTTGGGTCTGACGGAGGCAATAGCTCGGTAATCTTCTTCTGGCTTACCAGCAGGGTCAGTATCTGCTCCAACGAATCCCCCAAAGGGGTGAACTCCCTCTCTTGCGGCTTTTCGAATTTTCGGCGCCCCTCGTATCTCTGATTGTTGAAATTTGATGGACGCGAGGCCTCATTTCTTTGCATGCGAACCGGGGGGTGGTCATTGTCTTCCCCGATAGTCCTTGCAGCACCAGGGACACATCCTCTTCCTTCCTCTTCTGGGGTCTCCGGGATGAACTGCTGTAATTCCCACTCTGGATTTGCTCAGCCACAGCCTCGAGAGCTGTGAGATCTCTGATCTTTCCTGACTTCAAACCCATCTCAGCCATTTCCCCATGCTTGATCATCTCCGCAAAAGGCTTTCCTATTCCCGCCATTACTCTTTCATAATAGGGAGCCTCCTGGATATCAATGAAAGTCATGACCATTTCTGCCTCACTCATGGGTGGGTTCACTTGGGCTGCCATCCTCCTCCACCGCTGAGCATAGTCTCTGAAGGATTCACTGGTCTGTTTTCTGATTTTGGTCATCTGGTAGCGGTCCGGGGCCATCTGGGACTGAAAACTGTACTGGGTTAGGAAAGTGTGGGCCAGCTCCTCCCAGTTGTGGATCTTAGCATTATCCAATCTTGCATACCACGTCCTAGCCTCCCCTGTCAGGCTTTTCTGGAACAGTTGCATCCTTAGCGATTCATCCTCAGCATATCCTCCTAGCTCTCCGATGTATACTTTCAGGTGCGTGTAGGGATCCCCCGACCCGTTGTACTTTTCAAATTCGGGGAGTTTGAATTTTTCTGGATATCTGGTTCCCGGAAAGATGCACAGGTCGGAATAGTTAACACTGCCATATGACCCGATCCCCTTCATCGTTTTGATGGCCTCTTCCATCTGCTTTATTTTCTTACTAACACCGCTGGCAACCTCATCTTCGGGGATGATAATGACTTGCTTTGGTAGCTCAACTTTAGGAGTTTCCAGGGTCAGTGCGTTTCCTTGGGATGATGGCCCCGCCGGGTCCTCGAGCTGTGGCCCTGATTTTAGTTTGAAATGCTCCTTGAGCAACATGGTCAGCTCGGTCATTTGGTTTTTCACAGCATTGAACTCTTCCCGAGATACGGGAGCCAGGTCAGGATTAGGGTTCTCAGCCATCTCGACTGTTAATTCTCTGGCTTTCTTAGATCGGAGACGGGTTTGGGGAGCAATCCTGCGTATAAAACAACCGAAGTTTAGTTTCGGGAAATGACATTGGTGGATGCATGCTAAAGCAAAATATTTTTTGAGTTTTTGAGTTTTGTAATATTTTCCTGCAAAACAGGGTTAGTATCCCTTTATTTTATCCAAAGTAATGACATTGTGCAATTTATGATGCTCTCCAAGCTGTCCCTGTAAAACAGAGGTCAGTACTTTTATTTTGACAAAATTGGTTGGTACAAAATGATTGACTATAGTATGATATCATGCGCGTAAAGCGTAAAAGGGCATGAAGAGACTTTCCATTCGTTGGGTTTATCTGAGGCCGACCTACCCTAAGTTACTCTCGCGGGCTTTTCGGCATGAAGGTTCCCAGATCTTCGCAACATACTCGAAGGGAAATAAATCCGATCTTTCAATTGGATTGGATCTGAGTGGATGCTTTTCCTGAGCCTCGCCGGGGAGCACCCCTTTGAGTCCAGTAATCCACATCCGACGGGTTTGCCTCAGGAGGAGGAACTGCTCAACATACATTCAATCATACATTCATCGTTCCTCACCGTATGCATATGATGCTAATAAAGTAAAGACTTGAAAAGAAAACGCAATCACACCATACACGCACAAAAAGGTAAATCAACGCAAATAACGCAAACACACATTTTTTAGATTTTTTAAAGGATAGGAAAACATCAGGATTTTAAATGCGGCTTAAGCCCTCTAATGTCCCCAGCAGAGTCGCCAGCTGTCGACGCCGGGATTTTCGCCGTCTCGTTTTTTAATATTAAAATGTCCCTTTCCAATTTTAGCCTTTAGATTGAGATGTGACTTTTGAAAAGGGCCGGCTTAGTGTCGACGGGGTTTGAAAGGTCGATTTTAAGATGAGCCAATTGACCAGAGTCGCCAGTTGGTATATTTGAAATGGATGTACCAACTCATCCGAATTTAGTTTTCGTAATCGTTGGCTCATATGTGACTCCGATTAATTGGTCCGCAACCCGAGATTCATAGAGTTCGGGGGCTTGCTTAAGTGAGGGGAAGGTGTTAGGCACCCCCCGACTTCCGTGAAACACGGTTACCGCAATCTCGATATTTTCCTATCCTTTTAAATCCTAAAATGTGTGTGTGTGTGTGTGTGTGTGTGTGCCTAAATGGAATTTTGTGGTGCGTTTTGCATAAAAAGTTTGCTTTTATTTTATATGGCAAAAGTGTTTATCTGAAAAGTGTTTTGGACGTTCTTTGACCCAAATGACGAGGCTTCGCTTTTTATAAGAAAGATTGATTTTAATTTCGAAAGCGTTGAGGATTTTTTATTTAGATGTCTTTTTAGAAAACAATAGTTTTAAACTTTTGTCAAATAGGAATCGAGACTATACATTGCCTTCTAACAGTTAATATAAATAAATCGAGGGCAACTTCTAGAACTCTTTAACCCTATGCACAAAGTTTAATGAAAACATTTATTTATTTGCAAAATCGCTTTTTGTGACGTTTTAAAACCAACTAAAGCCTATTCATCAATTATGGATTAAAGTTTACCAAAACACTTAACCTTTAAACCTCGTGAATCTAATATCCTAAATTTGCTTGATTTTATAAAATCTTCCTTATTTGCCTTATTTTGAAAACCATTTTTGAGTCGTAAATTAAAACAAGCATCCACAACATGTCGGGGCTATCCACGGGCATGTGAGCCATCCAGACAACCCCAAACACCCACAATCACATATTTTTATTATCACGGGGCCTTAACCCGATCACGATTGATATCGCGTTAAGGCCCGATATTACAAATACATCGCCATGGACCCTATGCCACGATTACATACACCCAAAACGTCCATCATCGGGATTCGACCACTAGGATCTCCTCCCTAGGCTCACAACCATCCCATCACAGCATAACCAACACTAAAACAAATCTAACAAGCTCTAAACATTTGCTATCACTTTATATAACCCAAATATCACAACTTAATTACTACAACCCATCTATTATCACAACAAACAATATATCACCGTACGGATGTCATCAGGGTGTTAGGAGGAGTTACTTTCCGATGGAAACCTCACTAACAACCCCTAATCCACGGATCATTATCCACACAACAACAAACTACACTACACAAACTCAAAACACAACATCAACACACTAATATAAACAAAAAAACATCAAAAGAACACTCTTTTCACCTTGCCATACACCAATACGAGCTTTATATTCCAAGATTTGAGCCAAACTACAAGCAAATCTAAGCTATTGGAGCAACAACACACAATTTATCACTCAAAAACACCTCCACCCGAGCCTTTCTCTCTCCTCCCGCGCTCCTTCTCTCTCTAAAAATCTATTTCTCTCTCTCTTTTTTCCTCTCGGACGCAGATCTGGACGCTTAATAGAGTTCCGAAGGCAGCCGCAGGTGCAACTGCGGCTGGCCGCAGGTGCATCTGCGGCTGACTTCGCTGGCCGCCCGCGCCGAACCTCGGCTGTCGTGTGCCGCCCTCGAGCCTCGTGCCTGTCACCTTTGTCGGTGGCCGCGACTGCATCCGCGGCTGTCCGGCTCACTTTTCTCGATTTCCGTGCCACGCGGTCTTAATTCGGCAATTTTTGCGGTATTATTTTGGGAGGCTGTATTTTTGCAGTCCGGAACTCCCTGGGAAGCGTGCCATAGGGTTATGGGAGGCTAGTTCGGAGGGTTGCGACTTGATGTAGCATTTGATAATTGTGCCCGGTGAGCGAGACCCCCGAACATTGTAAGCGGAGTAGCCATCAGTCGTCTTTTGTGGTCGGCTCAGGCTTTTCTGGATCAACTGTTCGCCCTGCCTCAAGTGACCATATGCTCGTTATCCGTTGTGGCGGCTTTGACCGTAAATCGCTGGGGTGGCTTGGTGTTGGGGTCCACCTTTCTTTCCGCATGTTAGGTCAAATGACGATTTTGCCCTCCTGCCAGGATTAGTAGAGAAGTGCAAAATTTGGGTGTCTACACGTATCAACGTAAACTTAGCAAATTTACCCACATTGAATTATAATATAAAAATATAACAATTACGTTTACAACCTCTTAGGTTAATCCATCTCTAATGTAATCCAATATTCCTAAAATTCATTTCTTAACCTGCAAAAATGTATATTATGCAAGTAATGAGCACAAAGGCTCAGCAAGTCCAATAGTTTACACTTTCATGCTTCACATAGCACATAGCTTAACATGCTCTGTGTGTGTGTCATATATCATGTGTTGTGCTTCTATTATAACAATTTATCTACCATCATTGCACAAAATACACATAGTTGTCATATTATCCACAGATTACATAACACATAATTTATATGCATTTGAAATAAGAATTAACATATCATACCAGACAACATTTAACATAAAAGTACCGAAGAACTTCCCTGGATTGTGGAATTAAATAATAAATACCCTTTTTATAATGCTCCTCGTACAACCTTCTTAAAGCTTAAAAAAGGTCCTTCTTATGAAGCTTGTTCTCACTTGTATGGCACCAATATTTTCTTTCCTTCCGGTGATGGTGTTTTCCGGCGGTGGTGGTAGCTTCGGATGGAGCAAAATAAAGAGGGAGAGTGTTGTTTGAGTGTTTGGCTTTTCTTTCCTTATTCCTTCTTTCTTTTCCCTTTTTAATATCATAAGCTTGTGAGTTATTTTTTAAAATCACTCAAGTCCACCGCCTTTTTCCTTCCCGAAAATCCCAAAAGCCACAAATCATGCATAAACAATTAATTTAATACATTATATAATTATCTCGTGTAATAAATATTTTATATAATGTATATAAAATATTTATTTTAATTTACTAAAAATCATAAATTAATTTATAAATAATATTAATACCTTTTTCAGGTCCATTACTTGACAAATTTTATACACACATAATGACATGCATGTAATTTTATGAGGTAATTTATACCTCCAAATTTCATTAAATAATTCATATAACTTATAAAAATTATTTTCCATGCATTTTCACTTCGTTACTTGGATAACATGTTACACTAACATGTTCACGTTTCTAAAATATTATCCCCCATAAAAATCATAAAAATTCCGTTATATATAATCATTATTTTTAATAAGTTAAAACATTCATTTTTCTCATTTATTTTTCCATTTCTTTACACTTTAACACACTCGTAATAAAATATTGTACCATTTGTACAGTTATATTTTCTTTCTTTATCAATATATTCTCCTTATACAAATTATATAATCAATTTTATCTCATTTATATAATTATATTTTCTTACTATTTATATTAACTTTCTTTATATAAATTATATAATTTATTATTATATAATTTATATAATTACATTATCCTTTAATATAATTTTCATTTTACACAAATTTCCATTTATAAAATTTTTCTTCCATCCTTATTCAATTTAATCCTCTTATATAATTATATAATTATTATTTTCTTCATACATTACTTTAATTTCCTTATATAAATTATATAATTTATTATTATATAATTTATATAATTACTTTTCTTCTCAATTAATTTCTAAACTTCATTCATAATCCTTGATTAAATCTAAAATCAATAATTACCATTTTACTAACTTCCTCACTAACTTTTCATAAATTTGAATTAATTTAATTATTAATCCCTTTATTTTCATAATTAATGGAATTTATAATTATCACTTAAACACACACATTTATATATATATATTGTAGACACCCAAATTTTGCACTTTTGTACTAACCCTGACAGGATGACAAAATCATCATGGGCGGCAGCCCAAAGAGCAATTTCTATATCAAGTAACAGCCTTCTGAAATAATACAGAAAAAATGATGATTTAAGACTGCGTGACACAAAAATCGAGAAAAGGAAGTCGGGCAGCCGCGGATGCATCTGCGGCCAACGACAAGTTGTATTTTTCGTGGCTTGAGAAAACGCGCGGCAGCCGAGGCGGCGGCTCAGACGACAACCGCAGGCAGCCGCAGATGCACCTGCGGCCAGCCGCAGATGCACCTGCGGCTGCTCTCAGTCAGCTATACAACAGCCATTTCTGTGTCCGAGAAGGAGAGGAAGAAAAAAAGAAGAAAAAAATAAGAAAGAAAAATGGCGGAATGATAGCGCGAGAGAGAGAAAAAGCCTTCGGGTTTGAGCAAAAAAAGTGAGGATTTATCTCCTTTTGGTCAATCTTCACACCATATATTGTATCTTACATTGGATTTGGGTGATGTTATATTTATAGAGAATTGTTAAGTGAGCTTAGCCCCTTAATTAAGCCTACTTTGACTACATTAGTCTAATTTATTCCAACCAAGACCCATGAATTAGGGAGGGATCTTGGGACATTGCTTCCAAGGAATTTTTTTATAATTTTCATGGAGCCAATAACCCACTTTAGGGACTGAAGAATGGCTGTTGCCGCAACCTATATATATATAGATATATAATTAATTTTTCCTTTTATTTTTCCAACTTTGGTGAGTACTTATATATATATATATATATATATATATATATATATATAATGGGTCACTAAAATTTCAACTTAGATCATCCATTTGGGCTCCCATATCATACTAGATTGGACTTAGAAAAATAATTAAATTGGACTCCCATTTGGACTCTTTAATTAACTAGTGGGCTAATTAATTTAATTAATCTTATAAAAATTATAATTCCTTAGTTAAATAATTAATTAGACTTGAAAAATATTCAATTTAGTTAGTCCATTAATTATTTAATTAATTTGAACTCTTAATTGAAATTTTAAATTTCCCCCCTCCCCATTAATTAGTGAACATACTAATTAATTTACTCAACATGTTACACAAACTATATTCAATTTAATTGAACATTTAATTAATTTCCCAATTATCGATTTCTCGATATTAATTAACTCTAGGTTAGTCCACTAATTAATTTTAGTTTATTAGTGGGTCACCTTTAATTTAATTTCTACCGCGTGTCGCGTATTTATGTGAATTTAATAATCGCGCGTCGGTTTAAATTTATTCCCAAACATACGAAACACACAAATAAATAATTACCGATTTTATTTATAATGGGGTTAAAATTCTCAGTCCTTACATATTTAGACGACTTACATGCCTACAAATAGCTCCAACGCTATTTTAATGCTTGATTTTCCTTTTCGACACGAAAAAAGGATTTTGGAATGAAACGATGAAGCTTTTCATAAAATCCAGCAAACTAGGATATTAGATCATCCGTAGGCTAAAATAAAACTGGAAGTATCGGACGAGCTCCATTCCTATTTGACGAAGGATTCAAAAACTTTATTTCACAAATGTCATCATTAAAGATTTTGTTATCAAAAAATGAAAGCTTAAAAAATGAACTTTTCAAAACGAACGAATCCTTCGTATATAGGGTCAACGAGATTTCAGAAGTACTTTCGGAAATAAAGCATTCCAAAGATTTTCAAAGGCACACATACACACGCGCACAACCACACATTTTAGAATTTAAAGGAAAGGAAAGCATTAAGATAGCGGTAACTGTGTTTCACGGAAGTCGGGGGGTGCCTAACACCTTCCCCTCGCTTAAACAAGCTCCTGAACTCTATGAATCTCGGTTCACGGACCAATTAATTAGGAGTCACATATGAGCCATTAACGATTTCGAAAACTAAAACTCGGATGAGTTGGTGCATCCATTGCAAATATACCAACTGGCAACTCTGGTCAATTGGCTCATCATAAAATCAACCTTTCAAACCCCGTCGACACTCAAGCCGACCCTTTTCAAAATCACATCTTAAATCCAAAGGCTAAAATTGGAAAGGGTAATTATTAAAAGGAGACGATTTTCCCGGCGTCGACAGCTGGCGACTCCGCTGGGGACATTAGAGGGCTTAAGCCACATTCAAGTCTTGATGCTTTCCTATCTTTTAAAAATCTAAAAATGTATGGTTGCGATATATGCCGTGTTTGACATTTTACGATTGTGAATGTATGTTTTGCTTTCGATGAATGCTTTATCTTTACGAATGCTTTGCTTTAATGTAATCATATGCATGCGGTGAGGTACGATGAATGTATGATTGAGTAGTTCCTCCTCCTGAGGCAAACTCGTCGGATGTGGATTACTGGACTCAAAAGGGTGCTCTTCAGCGAGGCTCAGGAAAAGCATCCACTCAAATCCAATCCAATTGAAAGATCGGATTTATTTCCGTCTAGTATGTTGTGAAGATCTGGGAACCTTCATGCCGAAAAGCCCGCGAGAGTAACTTAGGGTAGGTCAACCTCAGATAAACCCAACGATATGGGAAGTCTCTTCATACCCTATTACGTTTTACGCATATGATGTCATACTTCAGTTAATCATCTTTCATCTCTCATCCTGTCAATTAAAATCACTGACCTATGTGTTTTGCAGGGAAGGGTTGATGAGGCACAATGATTCACATCACGATAAAAGTACCTCATTGTAAAAAAAAAAAAACACTATTTTGCAGGGAAAGATTAAAAAACTCATAAACATGGAAATATCGCTTTAGCATGCATCCATTTTTCCATATCCCAAGGCTAAACTTCAATTGTTTTGTTTGTAGGTTGCTCCCCGAGCCGCGTACGGTCTAATATATATATAAATTAAAAAAAAATACAAAAAAATCTTGTGTGCTATCGAGGCCTGAACTACGTAAGACCTGATCTCCTCTTCCTATAGGAGTACGTAGGCAGCCACTTTGGCACGGTTTAATCCTTGCAAAAATCTATAGAACCCTTTGATAGTTTTACAATTAACGATCAATGACTCTGGCAACCTGTTCTCCTGTCAACCCATCGGAGTACACTTCCAACCTAATCAAAGGCAAAGGATTCTTGGGTTCCCAGCATCTCATCAGCCCACCTGTAAAAGACACCACGAAGCGATGGCCCTAACAAACAATCAAGGCTGGGGCAGTTTTGAAATCGATGACGACTCGACACTGGGGCATTCATCAACCATCCATGAAAGGATAGTGCACGATTCGACATCTATGTTGCGATCCCGTCAGCATACGACAACACCTTCAGAGATATACGATCATTTGGTCTTTTCCAGTCAGAGCTCTTGCAGAATACGATGACCCGCAGGTGAGATACAACTCATTTCATCTCTTTATTTCTTTCCTGTCTCCATGTATATATATTAAGACTGTACATAGTTTAACTCTAACATTACTTTTGGAAAGAGAAAACTTTATTTGACTTGTTAGGAATCGAATTAATTCTGACAAGCATCCGTGGAGCAGACTCATGAGTATGATTAGACGATTAAAACTATTCAACCTATTGATAAGGCATAAAGACCTGATTTCGAAGTGTCGTTTGAAGCAGAATCCACCTCATAGACAAGTCTGCACTTTGCGTTTGCGCCAACTTTTAGATGTGGGGTATAAAGCTATGACGACAATGATGACAGTTGATGCGGAGTCAAAGGGTAAATAAAAGTGAATCAAATGTCTCGGATTGTGGCCTGGGTTATTCAAGTAATTAAGCCTGAAGGGTGTCTCTACACCTGGTGCCTTGAGTCGTCTGATTTGGGAGTCACCGGCCCAACGCTCGTTACATAGGTAACTCAGAGCCTAAGAAAATGAGCATTACAACTGCAAAGACCTGAGCGGATTCGAATCGTGGCATGGGTTATTCGAGTAATTAAGCCTGAAGGGTGTCTCTACACCTGGTGCCCTAAAGTCGTCCAATTTGGGAGTCACCGGCCCAACGCTTGCTACATGGGTAACTCAAGCCTAAGAAAACGAATCTTGCACAAGGTTAGACGAGGAATAAATGCAGTAAACCACCTAACTTGTATCGAAGCGTGGCCTTTGTTACTCGAGCAAGTAAATCCGAAGGGGTGTCTTTACACCTAATGCCCTAAAGCCGCATGGTTTGGGAGTCATTGGTCCAAATCTCGTTAAATGGGTAACTCTGAATAGCCTAAGAAAACGAGACAAGTTAAGTGGACACGAAAAGGGAACTACGGAGTCGAAAAAAAGAAAGAAGAAGAAAAAATGTTCGACTAGAGAAAAAAAGAGGCTCATCTTAAGTCACAGAAAAGAAGCCCCTAATTGAAGAATACATCGCACAGTGCACTTGCTATATGACGTTAATTCTGATATCGAGAATGAAGACGGAATACCTTTGATAAAGGAAGGTAGTTTTTGAATTTAATCATACTCACGTATATTGACCATGAATGCTTAAATGTTTTATTACGATTTCATAGCTCGTCAAATAATAAGTGAAATCGAGAATGACTTAGTACCTTCACAATTCATTCATTGCCGAGTTAATACACTTACGATTCACGAAAAAAAAGGGAAAAAAGAAAAAAAAAAAAGAGATCCATCTCGATGTCAAGTTCTTTAACGATAAGACGAAAACACACGACACGAGCTAAATTGCAGAATCATGAGCATTCCATTTCTATATGCTTTACTGTCAAGATTTTAGCAATTCTTATATCGGAGTTAACCCCGCCGACCCGAACCGTCGAGCATTTAGCGTTTGTTACTTATGCAGGATATGAATCGGTGTGAGTAACTCGGCATGACCAACGAAACGACTTCTCATACGAATTCTCGACAAGAACATGAGTAAAGGCTGGGGCATCTTAAAGAGCATGGAAATGAAAGGAGCACAGGTCTATATCAAACTCCTCATTGACGAACCTTCCCCCACGGCCATCAATGGATTTTGACAAACTCAGCATGATGCACGCTGACATTACCTCGATACTCAAGCGAGCATATGCAAGAGCGATATAATTCCTAACGTCATAGCTGGTCGATTAAAAGGCGAGGAAGGGCAACATGTTCGTCGGTCATCGCAAAAAGCCAAATGGACTGCTTCAATCCGATTGATGTCAAAAGCTATCAACACATACGATCAAATGACAAGAGGACCACCTAGATATTAGCCAGAATCTAGGCATAATCCTCCAGCATCAGAAGAAGTCCCTGCGTCCCAAATTCAAAGACATGACGATTTGGGAATTAGCAGGATGAGGAGCCCTGGATAAGTCTATGGGGCATTCGAAACGACAGATACAATTCCCCAACAGAGAAACGATCAGGGGCATGCGATTCAACGAACCAACCTTGAAGTCCAGAAACGGTACTCCCAAATAAGGCATGGCACAACTGAGTAGTCAAAAAGAACGACACGTGAAAAATTGTATCATTTGACTAAACAGGGGTCATTTCCTTCCGAGTATATCTAATGATACATGCATAACATGTGTGCATACATGCATATAAATGCGAGGATGAAAATAAAATGTACAGGAAAGAAAGTCGCTGGTGCGGGACTTTCGGCATCACGAATATATGGACCAAGTGTCTCATTAGCCCAACATTCTTTCCATCAAGATCAACATGAATCAGAAAAAGAATGGCTCAATTAATTGGCAAGGATAACAAGTCAAATCAAAGAACTGGCTGGCAAAAGCGATTTACGAGGACGAATCCCAAGGAGGCCCCACAAACTAATCAGGTGAGCTTTCCTTTTAAATTTGTTCAAGAATTCTTGCATTTTTTATGATGTACAATACGATACGAGTCCATTTAGGACAATACACAGCGATTCCGAAGACGAGACCCGGCAATTACGAGACAACTTGTTGGAGACGAAGCCCAACAACTATGAGACTACCCGTTGGAGAAAGATCCGACGATGACCGTTGGAGAAATATCCGACAATGACGAGACGACCCATTGGAGAAAGATTCGACGATGACCGTTGGAGAAAGATCCGATGATGACAAGATGACCCGTTGAAGAAAGATCCAACAATGACCGTTGGAGAAAGATCCGACGATGATCGTTGGAGAAAGATTTGACGATGACGAGACGACCCATTGGAGAAAGATCTGACGATGACCGTTGGAGAAATATCCAACGATGACGAGACGACCCGTTGGAGAAAGATCAGACGATGACGAGACGACCCGTTGGAGAAAGATCCGACGATGACCGTTGGAGAAAGATTTGACGATGACGAGACAATCCATTGGAGAAAGATCCGATGATGACCGTTGGAGAAAGATCTGACGATGACGAGACGACCTGTTAGAGAAAGATCCGACGATGAACTGAGGACCCGTTGGAAACAAGAACCAACGATGCCCCAGAGATGAAATCAAATGAAATGCAAAAACGAAATCAAGTGAAAAAAAATCAATCAAAAATCAAGTGAGATTAATTGAAAGCGATTGCGATGTGATAGAGTGAAAAAAAAATCAAGCAAAATAGAAGCGAATTTCAGATTGAAGCATAATCCAATGAAAAGATTGAATGTTCAAGATAAGAGAGGCTTTTAAAATAAAATTTAAAGCTTGAAAATTTGAGATACGAGTTTGCGAGATGAGAAAACAAGGATGAATTTCCCAAAGCGATGTGCGATGTGCGATGTGAGATGCGATGCGATGTGCGAGGCGATGTGCGATGAGATGCGATGCGATGTGCGATATTCGATGCGATATGTGAGGCGATGTGTGATGCGATATACGATTTGCGATACATCATATGAGAAGCAATGCGATATGCGATTTCATATGCGATTTGATGTGATTTTGATTTAATATGATATGAGATTTGATATTTAATATGCGACCTGATATGCGACATGCGATATGCGATAAACAAGAGAGAAATAGTTTTCTTTGACGAATATGCGATGCGAGTCCTTTTGAGACAGTAAACGGTGATGTTGATGTTGCATCATTAATATGTATATGCTGCATAATTGATATATATGTTGCATCTTTAATGTATATATGTTGCATCATTAACACATGTTGCCATCATCATGCATTGGGTGCCTACTTCTTTATCATGTTCATTTCACTTACCATTGCATAAACAATGATAAAGAGGGGCAGCTGTAGACACCCAAATTTTGCACTTTTGTACTAACCCTGACAGGAGGACAAAATCATCATTTTACCTGGCATGCGACAAGGAAGGTGGACCCCAACACGAAGCCACCACAGCAACTCACGGTCAAAGCCGCCACAACGAACAACGAGCATCAGGTTACTTGAGACAAGGCAAACAGCTGATCCAGAAAAAACCTGATTTGATCACCAAAGACGACGAATGGCCACTACGATTATGGTAGTCGGGGGTCTCGCTCCCCGGTGAGTGAGCGGCTGACACAAAAAAATGATGATTTAAGACTGCGTGACACAAAAATCGAGAAAAGGAAGTCGGGGATTTTTCGTGGCCAAAGACAAGTTGCATTTTTCGTGGCTCGAGGAAATGCGCGGCAGCCGAGGCGGCGACTCAGATGGCAATCGCAGGCAGCCGCAGATGGATCTGCGGCCAGCCGCAGATGCACCTGCGAATGCTCTCAGTCAGCTATACAACAACCATTTCTGCGTTCGAGAAGGAGAGGAAGAGAAAAAGAAGAAAAAAAAAGAAAGAAAAATGGCGGAATGATAGCGCGAGAGAGAGAAAAAGCCTTTGGGTTTGAGCAAGAAAAGTGAGGATTTATCTCCTTTTGGTCAATCTTCACACCATATATTGTATCCTACATTAGATTTGAGTGCTAGTGTGTTATTTCCATCAATATCAAGGCGAAAATTTGGTCTTTATTTGTGTTGGTGCATACTTCGTAGATCTATTAGACTTAATCTTTTTATTTTGTTTTAGTAGTTAAATCGATAAATATTCGTTTTTTGTGCCTTTGTTGGGTGGATCTACTGTAGATCCGAAGTTGTTTGGTGCATTGCTATTTAAATATTTCGATTTTGTGTGTTTTGAAGTTATATCCAATGTAGTCGATATATGTTGTACATCTGTGGATTAGGGATGGTTAGGGAGGATTTATTCCGGATGGAATCTCCTCCTAACCTCCCGATGCTATCCTTTTAGTTTATTTTATAGCTTTTGAATGTAACGATCGCAATGCGCCTTTATTGTAAATATGTAAATGTTGGGCCTTAAAACGATATCGATACCGAAAATCGGGTTTAAGGCCCCGTAATAGTGAAATATGTGATTACGGGCATTTTGGGCTATTTAGACGGCTTACATGCCCACAAATAGCTCCAACGCTATTTTAATGCTTGATTTTCCTTTTCGACACGAAAAAAGGATTTTGGAATGAAACGATGAAGCTTTTCATAAAATCAAGCAAACTAGGATATTAGATCATCCGTAGGCTAAAATAAAACTGGAAGTATCTGACGAGCTCCATTCCTATTTGACGAAGGATTCAAAAACTTTATTTCACAAATGTCATCATTAAAGATTTTGCTATCAAAAAACGAAAGCTTAAAAAATGAACTTTTCAAAACGAACGAATCCTTCATGCATAGGGTCAATGAGATTTCAGAAGTACTTTCGGAAATAAAGCATTCCAAAGATTTTCATAGGCACACACACATACACACGCGCACAACCACACATTTTAGGATTTAAAGGAAAGGAAAGCATTAAGATAGCGGTAACTATGTTTCACGGGAGTCGGGGGGTGCCTAACACCTTCCCATCGCTTAAGTAAGCCCCCGAACTCTATGAATCTCGGTTCGCGGAGCAATTAATTAGGAGTCACATATGAGCCATTAACGATTTCGAAAACTGAAACTCGGATGAGTTGGTACATCCATTGCAAATATAGCAACTGGCGACTCTGGTCAATTGGCTCATCATAAAATCAACCTTTCAAACCCCGTCGACACTCAAGCCGACCCTTTTCAAAATCACATCTTAAATCCAAAGGCTAAAATTGGAAAGGGTAATTATTAAAAGGAGACGATTTTCCCAGCGTCGAAATATATATACAAATGTATATATATACATATCTAATTTCATATATTTTACATTACCACGTAACACTATTAAATCATGATTTCTGTACAAATTTAATTTACCAATTAAATCCCTTAACATACCTTAAATCACATAAAATAATAAATAGTTTAAACAACTTTGATAATTCTGTTAATTAAATTCTCATTTAACGATATTAAAGAAATCCTGAAAAAATTCGAATCCTCACAATAATAAGATGATCTCTTAAAGTATCGTTAGAGGAAGATTATTGTCCTTGTGATAGTAAAGCAGGCCTCGCCAATGTTATTTATAGTCCTTGTGATTGTTAAACATTTTATTTTTGGTTTACAATGTGAAAGACTAAGAGATGAAATACTGTTAAACGTAGTGATGTGTTCACGGTCTTTATGACCCCTCTGCATGATATTAAAAGTTTTTTTTTAAGAAATCTTTTTTTTCTTCTAGTTATTCACACTGTTTCACAATTATTAAACAATTGTTGAAGGCTTCTGAAAGATATTTCATTGTTCTAAAAATTGAATGTTCAGAATGTGTCAACTTCTTAGAGAAAGGTGATTGAAGAATGTGATGATAAAAGAGAAATCCTCAGAAGAGGAAAAAGTAGTGTATCCATTAAAGAGATAATGTAATCAAATATGATTAAATAGAGGTTAATTTGAAAACCTAATTTTGATGAATAAAATGAGTAGAGATAATTATACTGTAATTTTGAGGATGAAATTCTTAAAAGAATGGGTGAATGTAATATTCTAAATATTTATGAGGCTTGTAAATATGATATGAAATGATTAAGGCGATTGTATAGTACGATACAATAATATAATAATATAACGTTTTGAAAGATTACGATTATTTGTATATATGTTAATGTTGGACATTTCCAAGGATGAAAAAGAGAAAATGGAAAAATGATAGGAAGTAAGAGTTGTAAGTTAAATGTTATGGGGTTAATAGTACTAAGTAATTGAATAGAAGAGAAGATAATCTTATAAAAATAAGAGATTTAATGATGTTAAAAATGTTAATACCCAAATATAACTAGGTAGTTATGAGCCGATACAAGTCGGATAAGACTAGGGTTAATAAAAGATTTTTGATTTGGATACGGAAGAGAAAATGAAAGAGAAAGTAACGTAATACATGTGTTAAGGTAATTTGAGGAAAAAGATTATACAAGAGTTTAAAAGTAAATTGACTATGAACGTTTGTTAGTCGTGTTTCGGGGACAGAATCCTTATATGAGAGGAAGAATGTGACAACCTGAATTTTTAGAACATATCTTAAATAAGGACTAGGTAAGAATTTCGTGAATGAAATTTTAATTTTTATGATAAGGTGCAAGGAATGTGAACATATAAATATATGTGTGTTATATAAGCCAAATAAGAGATAAGATAGTCATGGAGAAATAAAATTCGTATTTGAAGAAGCTTTATATGTATATATGACGAGGTGGATTATATTTATATATATGTTTTGAGAAATGAGAATTTAAATAGTTGAACAAGCCAATAAATTTAATTAGTTTGAATTAACTAAGAAATGAAAAAAAGCTAGTGAAGTGAAATAATTAATTTTGAATAATTATGTGAGGGGATAAGTTAAAGCTTAAATTATAAATTAATACAACTTAAATGTTAGCTGTGTGTGACAATGTGGGAGGTTAAATTAAATATTGAATTAAAGTTTCATGAAAGGCATATATAAGTCACTTATTTAATTAGTGGATTAGCCTAAGTGTTTTATTTAATTGATAGTCAATTGAAGGATTACGTGATTAGTCAAAGAAGCTAATTACTTTAATTAGTGCGGACTAAATATGGAAAAAAAGGAAAGCTAAAAGGATTTGAGAAATTAAATTGATTAATAGTCACTTGAATTAATACTCTAAGTTAATAATTAATTAGTTTGGTGGGTTAAATTAAATAAGAGACCAAGAGAAAAATTTATTTAGCCCAATAATGTGAGTAATTTAATTTAAATGCTTAGCCCAATTTATAAAATGGGAACATATGAATTAAAAGGTTTGCCCAAACCTTTTAATTTAGTTAAATGCTTACAAGCTTTATAAATTAAGTGAACCTAATAATTAAGTGGAATGTTACTTTCATAATAGGAGTATTATGTAGTCCAACACTTTTAATTAATCAAGTCTTGTACATGTTCAAACAACTAGCTCAATGTGTCACCCAAAGTTGAAAATTGGTGTGGGGCCCATATGGTTGCTTATATATATATATATATATATATATATATATATATATATATATATATACAAAAAAAGAAAAAAATGAATGTTGATTTCGGCAGCCCATTGATGGGGAAGAGAGGAGCCATTTTGGTTACATAAAAAGTAACTTTGTAAGAAGGTGTAAGGCATGGGTGCTTTGGTTAGACAAAAGTGTTACATATACACTTTGTATGTATAGGCTTTTGAATTAAAATATCAATACTTGAAAAGTCTTTAGTTATTTTCAAATTTTTACCAAGTTCATTATAGAGAGAGTGTAACGCCCCGAGAATACCTGCACTGGCTACGGGCGACCCCCGCTCGTTAATGTACAACATTTTCCTTACAAACCACAACATTATATAATAATATGTTGCTAAAAACTCAATAAATTAAAACTTTTATAATATTTCCTTGAACTTTACCTCAGAATCGAAATTTTACACTGATCTTACAACCTCATATCATTTATAAATCATGACCTAGTGTATTACAATTATTGTGAGTATACAAAAGCTCACACTTCAACAATAAGTCGCTATGACTATCTGTTGACTCCTCTTAACTAACCGAGTTCACAATTATTAGCATTCGTCTTAAATTATAACTTCCTTTTACTACTATTACAAGGTCTTAATTCAAGAATAATACAAAGTTGTAATTATCCCAACGTATTATATCAAGAGATTTAAATCTACTGGACACAAGGTTGGGCTACCATAATAAATTCATTGAGCTAAAGTTTGTCACAATTTAATTAAATCATTGGGCTTGAAAATAAATCCACTATGGGGCCTTTCCATATTTACATTGGGCCTCTAATAAATTTAAGTTAGGCCAACTAACTTAATTCATTTAGTTATCACACTTGAGTTATCATTTAATTTCTACTAATATGCCACTTAGGCTTCTAGTTTAATTCAATTTAAACTTAATTCAATAATTTCTTTGGACAAATTATATAATCCAAGTAGACTTGTTATTTTAAATTGTCTACACATTTTAATTTTCTTAATTTAATCCACTAGTTAAATTCCTCAACCGCTTGGACTTGTCTTATTATACCATTAGCGCTAGAATTTAAATTCATTTGGATCACATTGACTACACATGTAAGTATACCTCATTGTGCTAAATTAATAAATATTGATTGGACTCTTGGTTAAAATTAACTTAATTCTCTACATTTAGATTTCACCTATACAACCATCTTAAGGTTTGGGCTTGCTAAAATTAATTCCACTATTGGGCTTCTCTATAACACACGTTGGGCCTCTAATTAAATTATATTGAGTCAACTAATAAATTTACAATAATTTGTGTAATGACCGAGAAAATTAGGAACCCAATTTTTTTTTAATTAATTATATCCATAAGAAAATATGATGTATGAGGTATATGTGTATGTGTTAAGTTATATGATGAGAGGTAGTAAATTAGTTAATTAAATTAATTAACTAAATAAGGAAAAAGATTGCAAGAGAAGCTTATGTGATGAAATCACAAAGCTTGAATGTTGGCCTTGTATGACACAATTAAGAAGATTTATAATGAATAAGTTAATTACTTGTATGAATAATGAGAAAGAAGAAGCAAGTGAATTATTTAAGATAACCAGTGTGAGAATAATTGTATGTGTAGGAGTAACGATATTATAAACCCAATTTGATGACAAGGGTTAGTGAATTAATTAATTTAATCAAGTCAAAGTACTTGTATTAATAAGTGTTAGGATTTTATTAAAACAAACCCAAGAATTTGTAAGTGATGGTATTATGTAAGCTATTTTAATTAAGGAGTCCAATGGACTTATAAATAACAAGTTTAATTAGATTATATTTTAAATCTAAATGAGGCATTAAATTAGGTCAAGTTAATTAACCTAGTAGCCCGTGTAATTTAATTAAACATTGATCCATTTAATAATTAAACAAGCCCAATGCTTGATTTAATTAAATGTAACATATATTATTAAATGTTAGCCCAATGTGATAAATGAATGAGCCCAACTTATTTAATTTCTACGTCCAAAGAAGAGCCCAATAGGAAGTCAAAATATTGGTCAAACATTATATATATGTATATATATCAATTGATGTATATATGTATAATAAATGTAATAAAAATAAAGTAAAAATGATGATTTAAATCCCATTTTGCTGAGATTGAGGGAGCCCCACTTGGGGTGGCTTGTTTTCTCTTGTTGCTTAGAGTGTACAGTATGTTGTGGTGGTTGAACCAACCCTAGTCAATCACAAGTCTTTCACCTATTCAGTCCATGCTATAGTAATCCATATTAGTTCTTAATTTGACCAACATTGGGTGATTAGGAGAGTTGATGATGGATTACCATTGTGCTATAAAAGAAGTACTCCACACTTGTGTTATGTTTGCTAGTTCATTTCCTAGTATTCTAGAGAGAAAAATAGAGAACATTTCCTAGAGAGGAAGAAAGAAACACTTGTAAGTGTGAGAAAAGGCTAGAGGTTGAGCTTGATGAATGTCACAAAACATCATCACATACTTTGGTAGGAGAAGGAGAAGAGCACACAAGTCACAAAGGTTTAAAAGTGCTCTAACCTTCATTTATTTCACTTTTATAGTCTATATGTGATTTAAACGGTTAAAATATATTTTTAATCGATCAAAACTTATTTTGATGGTCTAGAAGTCTTAAACTATGTTATACATGTATATTCATAATTTGATATGTTTAAATCATGTTTTGGTATATGTGGTACGCATAAAAATGGTAGAAATGTCCATATTGAGCTTTACCGGTAAAACCTTAGTTGATCATGTGGTATTTAATGTTGTAGTTTGAAATGTACAAGTTGGAAAATAATTTCTATGGCTAAAAAGTTACCTCTATGAGTTCTTAAGAAAACCCAACTTTAATCTTTCAAAAATATGAAAAAATAAAGAAGTTATGAATTTTTCCCCAAAGCATGTTGATTTCAAAACCCTAGGTTGACCTTGTGAGCTATTTTGAGTCTAGTTACGGTTGGAATTTGGATTGGTTCTCTAAAGATAAGTTGTATAGGGGAAAATTTTGATGAGAATGAACTTAAGAATCATCCCAAAATGTTTTAAAATAAAGAAGTTATGACTGTCGGAGCATCGGAGGGTCGAGCAGTCAAACAGTTGACTTCCGGACAGACTGGCCGAGCGCACCTGCGCTCGGGACGGGCGTAGTTGTGCCCAATGCTTCTGCTCAGTATTTTTTTTTGTCTGGGTCTGTGACACCCCCAAATTCGGGTACCTTGAATCTTGGACTTGGTACGTCACGATATGTCATCTTCTTACACTCTATACAATTAACGCGAAAAATATAAACATACATTGTTTATTCCAAATGATTCCACAACAATTTCCACAAGGGTCTATCAACCTTAACTTAATACATACCTTTAATAACTAAAAAGGTTTACATAGTCAAACCACATTAGATAACATAGCAGATAATATCGCCTGATAATCTACTCTTGAATTTCTCATCTTGTCTTTGTCCTTCCTGAAGCATTCGAGCTTAACTAAAATATTATCATGATATAACAGCGTGAGTAACTATTTTGCTCAGCAAGTTTAAGTACAAGAAAGATATATCATGATTGAAAAGGAATAGGCTTTCGAATTTTCAACAATATATAATAATTGAGAAAGAACGATAAATAATTGAATAACTGAATCAATAACGCTGAGGAGCCAACAATGACCATGAACAAATACTTTGGTAATCAAGGTGATCAGTCTTTCATACCCAATGAACATATGAAATTTGCACTAAGTGCGATTAACACTAAATATTATTGATGTGGAATAACATACAATAATTTAAACCACAAGCATGCTTGAAAATGATAATTCAAGCCAAAGTTAGGAACTTACTCAAATAATGAGTTTAAGATATATGCACTTACAAAATGAACAAGTTTAAGATTTAGGAACTTGCACAATTAAATGAGTTTAAGGTTAAAGAACTTGCAGTCAAAATACTTGCACGGAATAATAAAGTGTGCACAAGTGAAGGAAACTTGCCTTTCGCATCGTTTACCTTTACTACCACGTCCCATGAATAACCTACATATATAATACAGTTGGTCCATAAATTAGTGATCGTTATAAACTGTCATACTTTTGCTCTTAA
This sequence comes from Hedera helix, assembly GCA_947179155.2. Classification (NCBI taxonomy): domain Eukaryota; kingdom Viridiplantae; phylum Streptophyta; class Magnoliopsida; order Apiales; family Araliaceae; genus Hedera; species Hedera helix. The sequence continues at coordinate 30,095,706 of OX359264.1, read as the reverse complement.
GCGCATTGCGTCCTAGTTTAAGGCACTAGTCGTTCATATACTACAACACATAATGTAGGCACATACCACTTTGGTTCCTTACGATAGTTTTACACTAGTTGTACATTCTACATAAGTATGTATATTAACATACACTACAGTGGTTAAATTTTCCAACGTTCACCTTAATATTCACCAATATTAGGCTAACACTTATAACCTAGCATGTATATATAAATACAATTAGAATATACCACCTTGGTTAAATCATGACGTAATCATGTTCATATAATACCAACTATGCACATAACAACACGTTTTTAATGTATTTCTCAAATTAGTTTATTATTAACTCTTATCCGTTTTCCTTTCAATTTACCATGTACTAGTTTGTGGCACTAGCAATCTATATTGTATATATAATTACACATTCAAACCTAATAAGTTTTAACCCACATTCACAATTCAACAACAATTTCTCCTTTCATGCTTTCATCTAAGATAACCTATTTCCTTTATTTCATCCATGTAGCTCCAACCCCAAAGACACAAGGCACATAACTAAACATTTATGAAAGAATATTTACCTCTTCATAATTTAGAGTTTCAAAATCTAATAATACCTTTCATATTTGGTTATAAAATCATCTAGATACCTACCACACACATTCTGATGGAACTTTGGAACAATCACATATAGTACATATTGTAGAGTTTTGGAAACCCACAATTACTAGGTTTACTGTCATACCAAAAACATACATTGATAGTGATTTCTTAGGTTCACATAATAACTTTAATACATAATAATGAGATTTTATAAATCGTACTCTTTAATTTCTACATAGCAGTCCCCTTTTTTAATTAAAACATATAACAGCCCTCATCTTCTTAAAAAAACATAACAGCCTTAGTTTTCATTTTAAAAACTATAGCAGTCCTGTATGGTTTAAGAAACAAACCAGACCTCAATTTATTTAAAGAGCAAAACAGCCCTTATTTTATTTGAAAAGTAAAACAGCCCTCAATTCTTTGATTCAACACCCTTAACAACCCTTAATTTAGTTTTTAAAAAAAACAAAACAGTTCTTTGCTTCCTTTAAAATGCACAAAACAGCCCCTTGTTCTGTTTAAAAACATAGCAACCCTCATTTTCATTTGAAATACATAACAACCATTTTATCGAACAAGTAGCAGTCAAATAGCATTCATCAATTGGTTTAAAAAAAAAACTATAACAGGCTTGTTTCCTTCAAAACAGCCCCCGTTGTATAAAAACATAGCAGTTGCTTTAAAAATATCTTAGCAGCCCTTATTTAAAGATAACAACATAGCAGTCACTTTATTCTTCATTAGAAACATAACAGCAATTATTTGGTTTAAAAACAAAATAGTCCCTTATTTGATTCAATAAACAAAACAACTCATTTTCTATTTTTTTTTTTTTTGAAAACAAAGCATTCCACCACCAAAACTTAGTTAGCCCTTTTCATTCGGTTTACCTAGCCCATCATTGGTTATTCAAATCAATTTATTCAAACTCAACTAAGTTAGTAATGTTTTAAAACATTTCCTAAGTTAGCTATTTCATACCAATTTTGGATTCTTTGCCAAGTTTGATGAATTAAGGCTTTGACGATCATTTAGTACATCAATGGGATTATATGCCAAGTTTGCAATACGAAAAAATTACCTTACATTCCCAAAGTTTCAAAAATGATAAATTTCTGAAAATCAGATTATGTAAATTCTGATTTTCAAGCCTACTTTGATGATTTTTAACTTGTTCGTTACAACTCCGATTTCTATTATCATTGGACCTCAATGTAGAAATTATATCATAGTATTTTCCAAAAATTTTTTTTTGGTCAAAATCAGTTTATCAAGGCTCTCAAATCAAACCATGAAAAAGTCTGTTCATAACAGATTTTTGGTTTCTGCAGAATGTTCGATTTTCATACCTACTTTGAGGATTTTTATGAATTTTTGTATTGACCCAATTTCTTCCAAGTTTGAACAAGCTTTTAGACCAGATAACATAGTATTTTATTCCATAGTTAGTCAATTGAAACAACCATTTAAGACTCCTTAAAATTGAGGCTCTAAAAGTGTGTTTGTCACATTTACTCTGCTGCAGAATATGCAACATAGATGAATTTCTTGGCCATTTTGGTGATTTTTAGGAATTTTTGTGTTAGGATTTCGACTTCCAAATCTGGACAACCTTTTAGACCACATGCCGCAAGTAACAAGTTATGTGAACTCACATAGAATTGTATTCAACTTTCTCATGGGTTCATTACTATATCATGTTCTGAAAACAACAATTTACTAAGTTTCTTCTTTTTGGAAATTTGTCAAACAGTTGGTGTGCAGTCAAAAATAGCCTTAATGCACATAATCACAAAACTCCAGCCATATCCTGCCTAATTTCTCCTGGATCCCACCATGATCCCCAATCATCAATCACAACACATAGCTCCCACAAACAGGCCTAATCAATCAATAACATAAATAATTAATAGCTACAACATTAATCTAGGAGTTTTAGAAGAAAAGAACTTATATACCTTTGCTAGCTCAATAAGAACTTAATGTTGGTTGATTAAAGGGTTGTTAAAAGTTGTGGGTGCCCCTTCTTTTACCTCTCATGGCCAGTTCTCTCTCTCTCTCTCTCTCTCTCTCTCTCTCTCTTTCTTTCTCTTTCTCTATGGCTTATCTTGCTTCAACTATTGCAAATGGAAATGAAAAGGGTTTCACAGCTGAAATGGTTTCGTAAATGAGGAGGTACTCCCCACCTTTCACCAGCTATATTGGCCTCTAGATTGCCCCCTACATGACCCCTATCTCATCATTTTCTGAGTTCCTAGAGTGGCTGCCAAACGGCTCCTTGAACAGTGGAGAGCATTACTTCCTTCCCCAATTTTTGGCTTACTTGTCCCCCCCCCCCCCTGCTTCAACCGAAATTAAATAATGATCACATTTGATTAGTCGATTCTTGCATACAAAAGAATTTGGGCAGTTGAAATGTTGAGCACAAACCGCATGGTTGTCCTTCTTAATTTAGTCATGACCTAGGCTTTAAGTAATTGTGACATGGTTTTGCTTAACCAATTTATTTGGGTCAATTAATACTACCACCCAAAAAATGTATGGGATTGAGTTTGGGTTTAATTTTAATTCACTTGAGCCTTAGCCTCTAACTTGGACTTTAATTTATCGCATACATCACACTCCACCCTCATTAATTAAATAACTTGAATCCTTGAACAATTATTATTATTATTCCATCTTTAAATTAATTAAGTTAGTTACTTAGTTAATTAACATCATTAACATCGAAATCCAAGGCCAACATTAAATAATCATTGATTATTATACATCAGCTCCTTAATTAAGTTATTAACTTAATTATTTAAAACCTTCTGACCCTTCAAGGCCATTACTCAGTTAAGTTAATTATTATCATAACTTTTACTTCCATCCCATGTAATTATTTAATATCTTATAGGGCCTTCCCCTTTTCATTTCGTTTAATCTGATAAATAAATATCCTCGTGTATATACATACATATATTTATCACATAATAAAATACAAATTTATTTACTCAAATTACTTAGGATATAAGTTCCAAAAATCTCTAATACACATGTCGAACCACACTGGTTCTTGCTGGCACCTAGATTAAACAAATAAAATTTTAATTTATTCTAGTATTTTACACAATACAAATCTCCATAACTAGGTTATTAACCATTAACCTTTATTAAATAATTAAAAATATTATTTTTAAATCTTTCAAATATCCGGGGTATTACAGGGTCGGGTCGGGTCGGTCCGAATTGAGTTTTCTTTGAAAAACTAAGTTGAAATAAGTATGAAATGAATGTGTATGGATATTAAATCAATATATATGGAGGTTATTAGTAAATAAATGATAACTAAATGTTTAAAATAAAGACTAAGGTTAACACAAATAAAAAGTTAACTATTGGTATTGTTTGGAGATTATTAAAATATTATTAAATGATCAATAATATTAGTATATGTTTAAAAAGTTATTAAATAATGAATAACATTAGTAATTGATTAAAATATTATTAAATGATTAATAATATTAGGATATGAATAAAATATTATTAAATGATTAATAATATTAGATAATGAATAAAATATTATTAAATAGTTAATAATATTAGATAATAAATAAAATATTATTAAATGATTAATAATATTAATAAGTTAATAAAATATTATTAAATAATTAATAATATTAGTTAAGGATTAAAATATTACTAAAGGGTTAATAATATTATTAGTAAGTTGGTAGAATATTATGAAATATTAAGAAATGAGTAAAATATTATTAAATGGTTAGTAATATTAACAAATGAATAAAATGTTATTAAATGATTAATAATATTAGTATGTGAATAAAATATTATTAAATGATTAATAATGTTAATAAGAGAAGAAAATATTATTAAATGATTAATAATATTAACAAAGGATTAAAATATTATTAAATGATTAATAATATTATTTTGAGTGTAGAATATTATTAAATGGTTAATAATATTTATAAGTGATGAAAAATATTATTTGAGAAATAATATTATTAGAAAGAGTAAGAAATTATTAAATTATTAATAATACTAATATATGATTGAAATATTATTAAATGATTACCAAAGGATAAGAATATTAATAAAAGATTAATAATATTATTAAGAGGGTAAAATATTATTAAATGATTAAAAATATTTATAAATGATTAAGATGTTATTTGATAAATAATATCATTGGAGATAGTGTAAAACATTACTTAAGTATTAATAATGTTAATGAGTGTTTGAGGTAATTAGGAGATTAAGAGGATTATTAGATGGTTAATTGTGAGGACCCCAAATCCGGGTTTCTTTAACCTCGGATCCGGTTCAACACTAGTACTACATTTTCCTTATTGTTCATGAATTACAACAATATAATAATTGCTAAATAATCATTTATTTACAATTTTATCTCATATCTTTCTATTCCAGAATCACAATCTTTATACATTCCTAGTCTGTCTTAATATCATACATGATACGACATTCTATTACAATCAATTTGAGTATTTAATACTCATATAACATACCAACTAAGTCTTATACTACACAATCATTTTACCTGTCCAATTCGGACTGATATCTACAACAGACATTTAGATTTTCAGTGAAAGTAATATGCTTTCCTGTTCCTTGATCTTTATCGAGAACTTCAAATAATTTGCACTATCTGAAAATATTGGTTTAGGCAAGAGTGAGCACGACGGCTCAGCAAGTCTAACAGATAGCACATAACACAGTTCTTGTTTATACATGCTGCTCATGCTTCATACATTACATTATATGAATGTCTCATGCTTCTCATACTTTGCATTTATTTATGCAACATACTGATCATGCATTGGAATGAATACATGACATACAGTTCAACTTATTCAATTAATTCAGGCTTTCTATCATATAGAATCAACACACCTCATATGATTTCACAAAAACATATTTAATTCAAATTCTCACATGCTTCAAGTGCACACACAACAGTTATACACATAGCAACAATATCTGAAAAACTTGCCTGGTTAGCTTCTACCATTTACGCTTATTTGCGTCTTTCGTTCAACCTACAATTTATATAGAAAATTGAAATAATCATTAGATATAATGACTATTACTTAGCCTTTATATAAGACTCTAACTTTAAATTATTAACTCTTAAGATGTCCGACAAACGAACCCTTAAGTTCCGGACAAAAACACTATACGATCTTCGTACAACCCGCTTTTAAAAAGTTGTCTAAATTAGTCACAAAGGACTATTTACATTGGTTTAATTCAATTAAACTTTCTTCTTAATGATTTAAACATTTAATAATGTACCAAATACCTCAAAATATTATCTACCTTTGATAATATATAACTACATTCAAATATTATTAACCATTTAATAATATTTTTAATCTCTTACTAATATTATTCACCATTTGATAATATTTTAATCACTCATTAATATTATTAACCATTTAATAATCTCATTAATATTATTAACCATTTAATAATATTTTAATCACTCATTAATATTATTAACCATTTAATAATATTTTAATCACTTATTAATATTATTAACCATTTAATAATAATTTAATCACTTACTAATGTCATTAATTATTTAATAATATTTTCATCATATACTAATGTTAGTACTCATTTCATAACATTTTAGTTACTTACATATTTAATCATTTAACAATATTTTAACAATCCTTTAATGATTATTTAAATAATAATCTCTTAATTAATTAACCCTATTTATTATTTAATATTCATTAAATAACAAATGATCATTTTATTCACTTCATCTCCCTTTAATTATTATTTAATATCCTTTAAATAATAATTAACTAATTATCCTTATTTATTAAAATAATAAATAATTACCTTATTAACTTCATCTTTCTTTAATTACCATTTAATATCCTTTAAATAATAATTAATTAGCTATTTATTATTTAATATTAATTAACTATTTATTATTCAATATTAATTAAATAATAAATAATTATTTTATTAACTTCATATCCTTCTTTATTTATTATATAATAATAAATAATTAGTTATTGTATTTATTTACTTTAATTATTATTTACTATCAATTAAATAATAATTAATTATAATAATAGCTTTTATTTACTTTATTTATTATTTATTATAAATAATAAATAATTATTAAACTTGGGTCCTAAATTAATTATATTAATTTTTAAGCATTTTTATCCATTTTGGACTTTAAATGACCCGACCCGAATGGGCCGACCCGACCCGGACGAAAAACCACACTGCCCATGAACAGTGCCAAGGGCCCTGACCCTCCTTTTTAGTGCAAAACAAGGGCCCCAGCCCTTGTGTTGCAGAAACTGCTAAAATACCATTTTTCAGATTTTTCAACTTTTGCTCATTTGATTAAAACTTGCATAACTTCTTTATTTTAAAATATTTTCGGGTGATTCTTGAGTCCATTCTCATTAGAATTTCCTCCTCTACAACTTCTCTTTAGATCACAAATCCAAATTCCAAACAGAACTATACTCAAAATGGCTCACAAGGAAAAAGTGAAAACTAACTTCACAATCCTTAGTTTTAAAAATCATATCTTAACCATAACAACTCATATGAACATTATACCAACTAGGTTTTGTTCTTAACTTATATATTTACCATATCAAAGAAGAAAATCTCATACACAACCTCTAGCTTTCAAAATGAAAGGCTATAAATCACAACCCCCAACTAGGGTTTATCGGTAAATCGCAATATGGATTTTTCTTCCATTTATTAGCATACTACTCATACCAATACATGATTTAAACCTATCAAACCATGATTCTACCAATATAACATATCTTAAGACTTCTAGAGCATTAAAATAACCTTTGATCGGTTAAAACTATATTTTAACCGTTTAAAACTTATATAGACTACAAAAATGAACTTAGGAAGGTTTAGAGTACTTTTTAACCTTATGGACTTGTGTGCTCTTCTTCTTCTCCTTCCCAAGTATGTTATGAAGCTATGTGACATCCACCAAGCTCCTTCTCTAGCACTTTCCTTCAACTAACAAGTGTTCTATCTATTTCTCTCTTGGAATGCTCTCACTTTTTCTCTCTAGAAATGCTTACAAATGAACTAACCAACACAAACCATTGGTGCAACACTCTATATATAGCACTCCATTAATCATCATCAACATCCACTAATCAACTAGCATTGATCAAATTAGAGGTTAATTGGGATTACTATTTGATGGATATATTGGTTGATTGAAATGGTGAATGACTAGGGTGGTTGAACCACCAACACCAAGTGTGTGATTTAAGCAACATGGATCAACAAGCCACCCCCATGTGGGCCTCCATAAATCTCAGCAAAAATAGCCTTTGGATTCTCCATTTTTACTTTATTTTTTCTTCATTTAATATACATAAATACATCTATATATATATATATATATATATATATATATATATATATATACACATATGATCAATTGTTGACTAATTTTGACTACCATTTGGGCTCCACATTGGACTCTAGGATTTAATATATTGGGCTCAACAATTTAATTAGTTTGGGCTCAATTTATTTATTACATTGGGCTAACATTAAGTACCCTATGTTACATTTAATTAAAACAAGCATTTGGCTTGATTAATTATAACTTGAATCAAGGTTTAATTAATTACATGGACTACTAGGTTAATTTATTTAACTTAGTTTAATACATCGATTGTACTTATAATATAATCCAATTAGACTTACCTTTAATTATCCTACCACATTGGGTTACATAATTAACTCACCCATAGTTAATTCTCAACACTACATTCCTTCCTCTATCAATTAACCAATGTTTGGTTAATTCTCTCTCTTGTCTACCAACTAGGGTTATTGTAATATCCCAACTATTTCCAAATTGATCTAACAAGATCTAAGCAAGGTTTTCAATTCAAAACCTAAGATCGATTTCTCAAGCATACCTTGAGCTATCTTAAAGAATATATACGACTCGAAACTACGATCCTATATAACAAAGAGGTTAAACTGTTTAACCTAAACTATATGTTATGTGATTAGTAAAGCTTGAATTGAGCTTTTAAATGTGTTATATGAATTATCTATGTGTAGGATTTTGTGTTTTGGTTCAAGTAGTTAACCTTAACACTTATTAAAAATCAGAAGTCAATTTAGGGCAAAAATCTAAATTGGAAAAAGAGTTAAAACCTAAACCCTAACCCTAGGGTATAAACCTTAGGAAATAACCTAGGCCCTTGAGCAAAATGTGAAGGTCAAATTGACATTCCGTTTCAAGATTCAACCTTCCGACGATTTGAAAACACGTAACAATCAATAAAAGTTTTTCTCGAAAAACGTGTAAAAGCACTATTCACGAAGTGACGTTTTTCATTCATTTGACTGTTTCATTCATCTGTAGGACTTCTTGTATTTCACGATATAGTGTTAATATGAGGTTTAGATGTCAGGGAACCAATAAATTTTTTTGAGGAAAAAGACGAAAAAGACACGATTTACGAGAAAACGTTTGTCATCTTTTTGAACGTTCTTTTCAACGTTTGGACTTTTTCCATTTCACGATATAGCATTTATACGGGGAATAGATACCAGGGAGCCACTGATATTTTTCCTAAAATAAAACGTAAAACGCTCTTCAAACGAAAACGCTTTCCGTTTTTGATCAAACCGTTAATGGATACAGTGTTTGTATGCAACACCGGTGCGTAATAAGCAATAAAATATTTTCTCGAAAAGTGTGTCGGGAAAAAGACGAAATAAGGAAAAGACAAAAATAAATATTATTTTTGACTTTTTGGTCTTCTAACCATTTTCTGAGAAATGGTCCCCAAAAACACTATTCACCGAAAAACGTGCCAAGTCTTTTGGATTTTTTACTTTACAAAATAGTGTTTATTCGGAACAAAACTCAGTAATATCAAAATTTTAAATCAGTATAAGTTAACCATTTAGTTGGAATCAGATTGTTATTTAATTAACTGCTAATTCATCCGTATTGTTTTCATCAAACGGAACACGAGATAGGTTAACATTAAATTTGAATAATCAAATTTATTAGATTAATACCTAATTATATTATTTAATAATAATTAGTGTCTAGAATGAAAGAAATTTATCAATCACGTCGCCCGGTAGGTGTATTTGAGAAAAATACACGGAAGATTATCCGAGATTAATTCAAGGAAAACTTCGAGGGTTAGACGAGACATCATATTAATACTGTATGATGTATTTTATGAATAAAATATGTATAACTAATTAAAACTTAAATTACTAATGCGAAATATTTTAAATTAATCGCACGCGATTTATCCGATATACAGAAGTCGGAAGAAAGAGCTCACCAAGCTTGCTTTGGAAGTTAAAAGAAGTGTGTTGGAGAAGCTTTGTTAAGCTTGTTCAAGAAGCTTGGTCCTAATGACCAAAATACCCTAACTTTAAAAGTCCTATAAATAGAAGGCTTAAGTTCTTTACCATTTTGAAAGCTAAAAAGCAAATATAGAGAGAGTTCTTATGAGACAAGAATCGATTGCAAAGAAATAGTTAAAGCTTGGAATAATAAAAGGTACGATTCTTAATCGTTATTATGCTTAAAGTTTTATTTTATCGATGAGGCTCAATAACATAAGTCGTAGCCATGTACGATTTTTCGTTCTCCGTGTTCCTTATGACTTGAGCAAGTCGTTGTTATGTCAAATTTCATTTCATAGTTTAAAGTTCAAGAACATATGTCGTATCTGTAGACACCCAAATTTTGCACTTTCTCTACTAACCCTGACAGGAGGGCAAAATCGTCATTTGACCCGACATGCGGAAAGAAAGGTGGACCCCAGCACAAAGCCACCCCAGCGATTTATGGTCAAAACCGCCACAACGGACAACGAGCATCCGGTCACTTGAGGCAAGGCGAACAGTTAATCCAGAAAAGCCTGAGCTGACCACAAAAGACGACTAATGGCCACTCCGCTTACGATGTTCGGGGGTCTCGCTCACCGGTGAGCGAGCGGTTGCTCAGCTCGCCGGTGAGCTGGCGGGGGTGGAAAGGGGGCAGCGCCCCCTGGAAGCCATGCACAATTATCAAATTCTATATCCAGTCGCAGCCCGCCGAACTAGCCTCCCAGAACAATATGGCACGTTTCCCAGGGATTTCCGGATTGCAAAAATACAGCCTTCCAAAACAATACCGCAGAAATTGGCGAATTAAGACCGCGTGGCACGGAAATCGAGAAAAGCAAGCCAGACAGCCGCGGATGCATCTGCGGCCAAACGATTTTCGAGGTTTCGCACGGCTCGAGGAGACGGCACACGGCAGCCGAGGAAGCGGCGCAGGCGGCTTGCCGCCCAGCCGCAGATGGATCTGCGGCCAGCCGCAGATGCATCTGCGGCTGCCTGGAAATGGCTATAGATCGCCATTTCCACCCGAGAGCTGGAGAAGAAAGAAAAAAAAGAAAAGGAAAAAAAAGAAAAGAGGAGAGAGAGAGCTTGCGGGGAAGAGAGAGAGAGGTTGTTTTGCTGTTAGATCCAAGCAATAGATCCATATTGTTGTGCTATTTAGCTTAGTAATCTTGTGGTGTATCCATTTCGTGATATAAAAGCTTGAATCCGTGTTTTGCAAGGTGAAAAGATTGTCTTTTTGGTATTCTATCGCTTGTATTGTTAATATAGCTTATGTTTTGGGTTATGTGATGTAATATGTTGTTATGTTGATAAAGGATCCGTGGATTAGGGGTTGTTAGCGAGGTTTCCATCGGAAAGTAACTCCTCCTAACGCCCCGATGACATCCGTACGGTGATATCTCGTTCGTTGTGGTAATGGATAGTTTTAGTGATTAAGTTGTGATATTTGGGTTATGTAATGTGATAGAAATGTTAAATCTCGTTAGATTTGGTTTAGGGTTGGTTGTGCCATGATTTGGGTGAATGTGAGCCTAGGGAGGAGATCCTCGTGGTCAAATCCCGATGATGGACATTTTGATATATGTAATCATGGTATAGGGTCCATGGATGTGTATTTTGTAATATCCGGCCTTAAAGCGATACCAAGTTGTGTTCGGGTTAAGGCCCCGTAATAATAATAAAATATGTGATTGTGGGTGTTTGGGGTTGTCTGGATGGCTTACATGCCCGTGGATAGCCCCGACACGTTTTGGGATGCTTGTTTTAATTTACAACACAACAATGATTTTCAAAATAAGGCAAATAATGAAGATTTTGTAAAAGTGATCAAATTAGGATATTAGATTCACGAGGTTTAAAAAGTAAAGAGTTTTGGCGAACTTAGATCTTTATTTGATGAAAAGGCTTTAGTTGGTTTTAAAAAATGTCACAAAAAATGATTTCGTAAAATAAATGAACGTTTTAATTAAACTTTGTACATAGGGTGAAAGAGTTCTAGAAGTTGCCTTCATGTTATTTAATTTGTTATTAGAGGGCAATGTATAGTCTCGATACCTATTTGACAAAAGTTTAAGAAACTATCTTCTAAAAATGACATCTAAATAAAAACCCTCATCGGTTCGAAATTAAAAATCAATCTTTATTTTAAAACGAAGCCTCGTCATTTGGGTCAAAAGACGTTAAAACGCTTTCCAGTTAAAGCACATTTGCCATACAAAAATCCAAACAAAATTCACCACAAGCATTCACCTAGGCACACACGCACACACACGCAATTCACACATTTTAGGATTTAAAAGGATAGGAAAACATCAAGATTGCGGTAACCGTGTTTTACGGAAGTCGGGGGGTGCCTAACACCTTCCCCTCGCTTAAGCAAGCCCCCGAACTCTATGAATCTCGGGTTGCGGACCAATTAATCGGAGTCACATATGAGCCAGCGATTACGAAAACTAAATCCGGATGAGTTGGTACATCCATTTCAAATATACCAACTGGCGACTCTGGTCAATTGACTCATTATATAATCGACATTTCAAACCCCGTCGACATTAAGCCGACCCTTTTCAAAATCACATTTAATTCAAAAGGCTAAAATTGGAAAGGGCTTTTTATATTAAAAAAACGAGACGACGAAAATCCCGGCGTCGACAGTATCCATGTACGGTTTATCCGTTCTCCGTGTTCTTCGTATGTTCTGGAGTATTATTATAAATTGTTATAATTAAGTAAACAAGTCGTTATAATGACCAAATTTTGTCAATTATAAAGTGTTATAATCACATATGTAAGCATTTATAATGCTTAAATTATTTCAAGTATGAAATCCAAAAGCTCAAGAACATAAGTCGTTAGCATGTACGATTTTTCGTTCTTCGTGTGTTCTTGAGCAAAAGTCATAATTTCTACATAAGTAGGTTTATGATTTGGTAATTTAGTGTTATGGGATGATGAAACATGATGGCCTTGCTAAATAATGCCTGTGGCATCAAGTTTTAGTAGTTGAAACGAAGAACGATGAAACTTTGTTCTTCGTGTTCTTCGTGTTCTTCGATTCGTTCTTCGTGTTCTTGAGAAAAAGTCATAAAATCTTATATAAGCAGGTTTATGATTTTGTTATTTTTATGTTATGAAGTGATTCAGAGTATTAGAACATGTTATCTTAGCAAATTAATGCTTGAGGTATCATGTTTTACCAATCGGATCAAAGAAAGTTAAGTTTAATATACTAGCAGAATATTTTTGGTAATTTCCGAAAATTTAATTTCTAAATCTGACTTAGACACCTAAATGAAAGTTGTATATCATGAAATTCTAAGCAATTTAGACTCAAGAATCACTCAAAAATGTTTTCGTATGACAAAGTTATGGCTGTTACTATCAAAGAGGTCAGAAATATGAATCAGTTTTAGATCAGTCCCATTACTGGCTAAATATGTGTAAATCAGTAAGGAATCTTGAACTTTGGTCTGAATGAAAATTGTATAGATGGAAGTTACGAACGCGTGAAATTTTGAACGACTCAAAAATGTTTTAAAACGAAGAAGTTGTGGCCGTTTGATCGAGCCGGGGTCTAGCAGCCATACATGCTGCCTACTTTTTTAAAAATGACTTAAAAATGAGTTTTTGAGTTGGACAATTTTCCAAATAATTCCACCTATGGAAATAGTCTAGTTAAGTTATTCTAAGACTTATTCAAAAGGAAAATTTGATAAACTAACATTCGGGGTCGCGTAACCCTTTTTGTAGGCGTTTAAACGATTTCCCGGGAAACCCAAACATGGTTTCAAGACAAGTCTTCTAATTCTTGCTATGTGTTACTTTTGTAATAATGTAAAAATGATAAATGAAAAATGAAATGTCATGTTGTTATGTGATAGATGTTATGTGAAGCCCTTAAATGATGTTTAAAAGCCTTCTAACTGTTATGTTTTATGTTTACGAGTTACGAACATGATTTGTACACTTTGTATGTCAATGTGATACAAATTGTTAGAATGCGAGTTATATGATATATTAAATGGAGAATTATATTCAGTCAATGCATGTTAAAGTTTATATGAAAGCATAAACTGCGTATGTGTTGTATGTTAGACTTGCTGAGCCGTCGTGCTCATTCTTGCGAATAAAACCTTATTTGCAGATTAAAGATGAACGTTAAGAAGATCATGAACGTAAAGACGAAGCGTAGATTAGGTTTTCATGTTTATTACTTGTATTTGTATAAGTCATAACGACTGTTGTAATACGAACAAACAAACATGTAACCGAATATTGAATGAATGATATAAATTATTATCATCAGAATGTTGTTATGTCTTTATTTTGATATAACCTAGAATTGTTAAGACTTAACATAGTATTGATAATGATCTACTTATCTGGATGAGGATCGGTAAATAACTTGTGAGTGTTGTACATCCGAGACAGGACTAAGCGATGTTGACTAGTCAAATCCATCGTTAAGGTTCCTCGGACCCAGGTATAACTCGTTATTACTATTCTAAATACCATATAAGTAGGATTATTGATATGAAGAGATATCACTATAAACAAATATGTTTCGAATGAGGGTTTTAACTAGTTGGGTAATGTTCTGTACGGAAAGAGAATTTTGCACCGGACAAAGATACAACCATTTGTCACGGATAAAAATGCAAACATTTATCACGGGTGAAGATACAAACATTCACCGCGAGATTCTCTGTTCCCAAGAGCCGTCCTAATGATTTAATTCCGTGGATGTTAGAACATGTAAAGTTATAGAATATTTAAATCTTAAGGTTAAAATTAGACGGTTATATATGGTTTTATCCATTTATACAGATGAAATACAAGTTGATACTTGTATACTTATGAGACTGAGATCAAGTTAAGATCCAGGGACAAAGTTAAATTTTTTTTAATGTATAGTCTAAAATAAGACTATTTCAACCATTATGATTATGAGATCATTGGTTAAGTCGATAGATGTACGAAATTAACGCACAAGGTCTGTCGCAGGTAAAAGTGCGGGGATTTTGGGGGCGTTACAGTTATTCAATTAACCTTACATTAGTTAATTCTCTACACTCCATCAATACTAAAAAAATATTCTCCCAATTAATTACAACATTGGGCTTGCTACACCATTTCATTGTACTGGTCAATTAAATCAATATTGGGCTCTATACCACAACTTAATAATTAAGTTAATTACTTAATTAATTACTTCACATTATTGTCATCCAAGACAATTATCCTAAATTTTTCACAACTTTTGTAATATCCTAGATATTTTCAAGATTTTAAATAATATCTTAATTGATTTTATTAAAGGTTAAGGTTTAAAACCTAGAATTTGAGAAGTAAGATGTGTAGAAAATGGGTGAACATTTTTTTTTAACATAATTTATTTGTTAGAAATTAAATGTGGGAATATTTTAATGATGCATGTAGAGAATTTATTAAGGAAATAAATTCAATTGAGAAGTGAATGTAATTATATTAATACGAATATACCTACATTGTGATGGTTAGCCAAATAAGAGGATGAGTAAGTTAATACTCAATTAAGCTAATAAATTAATTAGTTTAAATATGAAGTATGAGAAAAAGTCATGAAATATAATTAATTAGTTTAATTACATTGGTTATGAGTTAAAGTTATAAAAGAACTAGAATGTTTGTCTAGAATGACAATATTAAGAAATTAAAATAATTAAGTAATTAACTTAATTATTAAGTTGTTGTGTAGAGTCCATTAATGGATTTAAGCAAGCCCAATATTTGAATGGTTGAAAGTCTTGTTGGTAATTATAGAGGTGCAAATAACTTTAAGGATCTAGCCTCATGAAGAGTCCAAGTAATTTAATTACTACTAGTGGACTAGCCCAAAAGAATTAGAGATGATAGCCCAATATGAGAATACTTGCATAAAGGTGAGTAATTAAATAATAAGCCCAAATGTTATAGTCCAAGAGGTAATTAAGATAAGTCCAATTAAATTATGTTGGCAAGTATTGTGATAGTTCAATTAAATTAATTACCAAGCCCAAGTTATAAATGATATGTGAGTTGTGTTGGGTAGCCCAAGTAATTAAATAAGAGAGCCCAATGCAAGGTAAGATATGTAGCCCAAACACTTAAAAGTCTAATGTTGGTCAATGTGTTGGGAGAATAATTTTTTAGTATTGGTTAAGTATAGAGAATTAACTAATGTAGGGTTAATTGAACAACCCTAGTTGGTAGACAAGAGAGAGAATTAACCAAACATTGGTTGATTGATAGAGGAAGGAAGATAGTGTTGAGAATTAACTATGGGTGAGTTAATTTTGTAGCCCAATGTAATAGGATAATTAAAGGTAAGTCTAATTGGATTATATTATAAGTCCAATTGATGTATTAAAGTAAGTTAAATAAATTAACCTAGTAGTTCATGTAATTAAATAAACCTTGATCCATGTAATAATTAAACAAGTCCAATGCTTGTCTTAATTAAATGCAACATAGGGTATTTAATGTTAGCCCAATGTAATAAATAAATTTAGCCCAAACAAATTAAATGAATGAGTCCAACTTATTAAATTCCTAAGTCCAAAGTGGAGCCCAATAGGAAGTCAAAATGTTGGTCAACATATATATATATAGATTTATATATGTATATTTAGGCTATAAAAATAAAGAAAAAATGGGGAATTTAATCTCATTTTTGCTGAGATTTATGGATGCCCACATGGGGGTGGCTTGTTGATCCATGTTGCTTAAATCACACACTTGGTGTTGGTGGTTCAACCACCCTAGTCATTCACCATGTCAATCAACCAATCAATCCATCAAATAGTAATCCCAATTAACCTCTAATTTGACCAATGCTAGTTGATTAGTGGATGTTGATGATGATTAAGGGAGTGCTATATATAGAGTGTTGCACCAATGGTTTGTGTTGGTTAGTTCATTTGTAAGCATTTCTAGAGAGAAAAAAATGAGAGCATTCCAAGAGAGAAATAGAGAGAACACTTGTGAGTTGAAGGAAAGTGCTAGAGAAGGAGCTTGGTGGATCTCACATAGCTTCATAACATACTTGGGAAGGAGAAGAAGAAGAGCACACAAGTCCATAAGGTTAAAAAGTACTCTAAACCTTCCTAAGTTCATTTTTGTAATCTATATAAGTTTTAAACGATTAAAATATAGTTTTAACCGATCAAAAGTTATTTTGATGATCTAGAAGTCTAAATCTATGATATATAGGTAGATTCATGGTTTGATATGTTTAAATCATGTATTGGTATGAGTGGTATGCAAATAAATGGAAGAAAATTCCATATTGCGATTTACCGGTAAAACCTAGATGATTCGATCTTAAATTTTTGTCAAAACGTTTTCAAAAATGTGATCAAACCATGAAATGTTGTAAAACAATAAGTTAGGAAGACAACGACACTTAGTTGGTGTCATTTGGATGTGTAAAGTTTATTTTATTTAAGTTTAAACCATTAAAACTAAGGATTAGTGATTTTAGTTTTCATTTTGTCCTTGTGAGCAGTTTTTAGTCCACTTACGTTTGGAATTTGGATTTGTAATCTAAAGAGAAATTGTAGAGCGGGAATTCTGATGAGAATGGACTCAAGAATCACCTCAAAATGTTTTAAAATGAAGAAGTTATGGCTGTCGGAGTGTCGGAGGGTCGAGCAGTCAAAAAGTTGACTTTCGAACCGACTGGCCGAGCGCACCTTTGCTCGGTGTGGGCGCAGCTGCGCCCAAACAATCTGCCAAAGCAGATTTTTATGCTCCGGGTCGGGTCGGGTCGGTCTGGGTTGAGTTTTTAATGAAATTTTAAGTTAAAATAAGTGTAAAATGAATGTGTATGGATACTAAACCTATATATATGTAGAATTTATTAATGAATTAATGGCAGGCCCGTAATGCAAATATGAACTATTGACTGGCATGATTATAATCAGGAACTGGAAATTTATATTATCATGACCAGTGGTGTTTAAGATGATAAAAGTTGATGATATTTTTCTTAAAAAGAGACGCGAGTAGACATCATAGTCTACATTATTCTTCTAATGGATTACTTTCCGCTGCTATTATTGATATAAAGCTTATTGTCTATTATATTCAATTAAGAACTCAACTGTTGAAGGCTAATGATAATTTATTTGTCATTATCTTAGTCATGATATTTCTTACTGGGCTATTTGAGCTCACCCTTTCTTTTGTTCCATATTTTTTCAGAAAATGAGAGAATAGTCGGGTCTAGCAGGGGAATGGAGTGACGGTCCAAGAGATAACTATTGTAGTCTTCACATGTTGTATACAATGTGGCAATAATAGTGAAGACTTAGTTGTGTATTATTGAGTTCTGTATTTCTGTTCTATGTACTATTTGTATCACAAATTGTGTATTTTATGGCGTCTCAAATTGAGCGATGTAGGCCTAGATTTGGGGGCGTCACAATAATACTATAAGGCAATGGATGAAGTGATAGTTATGTGATCTAAAATATTATTAAATGATTGATAATATTATTAAGAGTTTTAAGGTGATGATTAAGTGATAGATAATTTAAGACATATATGGTAAGGTTATTAACTGTTAAATAGACCTGTATGTGTTATGCTAATTGGAGGATCAATGTTGTTGAACATTAGGTCACCCAACAGAAGTATTTTAAGTTGAATAACGGTAGTCAGTGGAACAGGCCAGTTTCTCTGAACGTTAGCTTGTATTTATTTGGCAAGTTATTTATGTAGAAGCTGGAATTTATTTCAAATTGCATGATGAAATAATTATTAAGAATTATTTCATATCTGTATTGTTATTGACAGTCGCACTTATGTGCATTTACATGACTGTTCACAATATGAACTATTTAAAGAGAAATATTTATGCTAATTGTTTCAGCTAGATATTACGTGTTATTATGACTGTTCTTGTTATGAACTGTTCTAAGTGAGGGTTCTATGCCAATTGTTTCGGCTAGACCATGTACGTTTTAAATTCATAAATCTGAATATTGTTAAAGTTAGTCCAAACCATATTGTTGTGGTGTGGAATCTGATGGGATAAGCTGAAATGAACAAATCATTATAAGCAGATAAGCTTACGGTCGGATGGAATATTCCCGATCAAAACGAAATTGATGGTTATATTGTACACTCTATAAACGTACGATAGACTAATCACCTAGAGTACCCATCTCCGGATATTACAATTGAAACGATTGTTAATATTCAAAACTAAATGGCAGTTGTCTGTCTACCGGGTATTGTAAATACTCGAAACGTATGTTCATGGTTTGTGACCTTTCAGCATGAGAAGCAGTATGGTAAATCAATTGAGAATGTTTACTCAAAGTTACATGTCTTCACAATTATTATATATTATTGAAGTTCCAAGAGCTAATTCTTTTTCATTCATGATATATCCTTTAATTGTTATTTAAACTTGTTGAGCAAAGTAGTTGCTCACCATTGCTATATCATGAACTATTTTTCAGTTAAGCCGAGTGATATAAGGAGTACAACGACAAATGAGAGGTGAATGAGTAGAAGTATTTAGTTATTATTTTATGTGTAAACCTTTTGTATTATAAGGTAATGATGATGTATTAAGGTTAGTGGAACCTGTGATTGAATGTACGTTTTGTAATGAAATTTTGTATATTTTTTGCGAGTTATTGAAGATTTAGTTTATGAATGTTTGTTTAGTGATGAATAGTGAGCACCGAACCCGAGGTTCAAGGGACCCGAATTTGGGGGCGTCACAATTTGACCCAAAATATTTAATGAATTAGGGTTTGGGCCAATTAAATTCAATTTCACTCCAAAGGCAAACTTGTCATTACTCCTCACTAATCAAGGGTAAAATGGTCTCTAGGTGATTATTAGGACATCATAGTTATTACAAAATACACTAAAGTAAAATGGTCATCTCTCATTTTCTCTAGACTTGCTTTATATGAAAATTTTCTATTTATGAAAAGTTCATTCTTTGTATTTTATTCCGCATTCGTGATTTGTGATTTTATATTTACATGTCGTATAAATACCTGACTCTTAATATTCCACAAAATATTCATATTAACTGACTCTAAGTTTTAATTCTCATAGTTCATGATTACTCACATTTAATTCCTAACACATAAATTAGATTAAATATTTACTCATTCTTCTACATTCTCCTTTCCTCCAATCTAGGTTTCAAAACTTAACCTTTAATCATGTTTGATTCATTTTCGAACCTCATAAATATCTGGGATATTACATTCACCCTTACTTACAAGAATTTTGTCCCCAAAATTACAACATACTTACTCTCTTACACATTCGATGTCTAGAACATCTCCCAGGAGTTTTCACAATTTATCAATAATAACTTAGGAGTATTTAACAATTATCAAGACTGTAAACACTCAAATCGAGTGCTTAATACTTAAGGAGATCAACCTTTCTTACTTTATGTATATACATAACATTTAAACTGGGTACTTACTGTAGCGCCCCGAGATCCCAACCTTATTTAATTATATTTGATTATCTCTGGATAACATAAACATTACTTTAAACCACAATAACTGGAATCTCGTGTGTTAAAACTTCACCACATTTAGTTGACCATAATGTGGTCCATATTTTTTTATTTATTTTATTTTTACATTCCTTACTTGTCTCAGGATCGCAACGCTCACTTAAATTTCATTAGGACTTAGGTCAAATATTTATAAATTATGACCTAGTCTATTACCGTTCACAATCATATATATTTTATGATTTGCATAACCTGTAAATAAAAATTCGCCATGGATTATTCATACATGACCCTGTTCACATATACTTATTCTGTATATGATCCTGTTCACATGTCTCTGTACTATACATAATCCTGTCTGCTTATAATTGATCCATACATACGAGTTTATTCATAAAAAATTCAACCACTTTTACCTTATCCTTTTAAAACCTCTTCCTGAATATCACATACATACATACATTTATCACTATGGAATTATAAACCATACATTCCTTAATACCATTATGCGTTTACATTTTTCTAGCTTATTTGCAAATTACAAAAATACATATATCAAATTTTCTCATGCTGATCTATCTATTCATATTCTTTACCTTAGCTGCACTGGAACCTCCGACCTTCTCGTACCTTACCTGAAATGTTAGTTTATAGCAAGAGTGAGCATAAAGCTCAGCAAGTAATTCAGATAACACCTTTCATGCTCACATTTATAATATGCGTCATGCCTCTTTACTTTATCATGCTATGCTTAATGTCACATAATTCACTTAACAGTTAATACACATAATCGCACGGAGTGCACATTTCAACTAACACATAGTTTACATAGAACAATTAATTCACTTAAGTCTGAAAAACTTTCTTGAACGCTTATATTTTACTTAACCTTTACTTTCTCCGTCGTCCTTTCATATCCTGCCTTGCATAGGGTGGCTAGTTCGAGCAATATTTGTAAACATGTAACCTATATATCAATATAGGATCATAGGATTTAATATAACTTGTCAAACTTATCTCATTAATATACGACCATTCGTTTCTAATCATATCACATTTGATGTATTATACCTTATGACCTTATGTAGGTTAATAATACATCCTTACCTTATTCCCGACCTTTTTCACAACTTATATCATGCTTTGGCTTAGCTTTAGACATGTTATATTATGTCATTTATCATTTCAGTATACCTAGACACCCTTTATTTTGGTCATTCTTTATCTATTTAGGGCTTACATAACCTATCCTTATCATTCCATATCAAAATATAGCTTTTTGGAAACTTAAAAAAATTTCAAATGCACAAACATTGCGCCTCGGCGCCTTCAGAGCTCGCTGGCCGCGAAGTGTTCTCAGCCATGAACAGTACATTGTGACCCCAGCGTAATGTTTAGTACAAAACAATGCGCCTAGGCGCAGTGTTCAGAAATAGGATTTCTGATTTTTGCACTACCTTTGCCGATATTTAACTCCTTCATCTTAATCCAAATGAGCCCAAATTTGGACCACATCTAGACCTCACTACCTAGTATTTTATAAAAAAAATTCTTGCCACATTTGACTCTTTAAAATCATTGATACATTAGCCCATAGAAGGGCTGTTCAAAATATTTCAAACACTAATAAAAATTTTAACTTTCAAACTCAATTTTTTTAACTTTGTGATTTTTGGCCATATGCTTTAAAACTCCATTCTAACACTTGACATAGTTCACTTAGGTCATAAATGACATGTCCACTTTTAAAACCATAAAACTTCGCACGAGACGAGAATTGTCCGTAAAAATCCATTTAGGGTCGACACGATCGATTTTGATCATTCGAATTGCCGTTTCATTCAAATTCTCATCCGTTGATTTCCAAATCAACGTAGACACGTGTAATAACATAAAACTAAGTCATGTGACTTCATTTTACCTTTAATTCCTCAAAATTGCCAAAAATCACCCTTAAGTCGAATTTTCCTTAACTTTCACAAACTTTTTCATTTCCAAAACGTATGTTATTCTTGGCCCCTTTTTATAAAAACTTATTTCTAACACATCACTTACCACATATAGCACATATTTGGCTCTCATGGGCCTTCAAGACATTTAAATCTTTTCATTTGAATCTATTTTTCCAAAAAGGTTTGTTTTGATCATCGGCGAGCGTTTTAAAACGTTTAAAATCTTCAATTGTTGCCATACGAACTGAATGACTTCCAAATCGACTCTAAGACGTGTATTAACATCAAACTTAGTTATTTGGCCTCATTTAACCTTCAATTTCTCAAAATAGCCAAAATTCACATATTGATGGCATTTCATCAACTTTACAAAATCCAACCTTAAACTCAACTTTAATTCTTGGACTCAATACACAACATAGGCTACCACATACACATTTAACCACTTTTTGTATTCATGTAATTTATATATGCACATTCTAATACACTTTACACATTACGATTCGGCTTAATTGCAAATTATTGCCTAGTATTGTAACTTTTCCTTAACAACTCGTACCCATGAACCATTTATAATTCTTTAAAACTATCTAGCATAAAATTATGCATGCTTCAAACATGTTCAACCTCTCCATCTAGGGTTTCATCACTTCTAGCCACATATAACACACAATCAACCCATAAATCATGGTTTCTAACTTGAATTCATGCATGAATAATACACCACCTTGTTTATACCATTTGAACACTTAGGGTTTCATTAAAAATCACATACATAACATGTAAATTGCATAATCAACATGTATCTCCATAGATACATGCATGACTTCCTCTATTCTTGAGTTTAAACACATGGATAATAAGTTTGATAGCTTGAACATCTTTATACCTTGTTGGATGACCAACTTCTTCATATCAAAAGCTTCCTCATGATGAGCTCTTCTCTTCTTGCTCTTTGATTATTTAAGCAACATAGCTCCAAATCTTCAAGCTTTTCTTCCAACTGTCATGGCTTCTTTCTCTTTTTCTCTCTTTTAGGGCTACTCTCCCTCTTTTCCAGCAAATAATGCAAGCTTGCTTTACTTTGGTGACTTTTATGAGCCTTAACAAGGCTTGGTTAAGTTTAATAACCATAATTAACTTCTCCAAGGGCATTTTGGTCATTTCACATATTAAGTGAAGGGCATTTTTGTCATTTCTTAACTTGGGACGCATAGATCATTGCCTAATTTGTCAAGGGTATTTTGGTCATTTTACCCTTTTTGACACAATGATCATTGTTTAAATTGTTGAGGGGCATTTTAGACTTTTGCCACTTTTGCTAGATTTTGGATTTTCATGCTATTTTTCATTTTCTAAGAAACTTTGCTATATGCTTTCGTTAATCTATTTCAAGCTCGTTTAAATCGATTCTTCGTTAGATCGACCGATTAGGTCACTCGCTTTCCATCGTACTATATTCATGTAGCCTCGTTTTATGACGTAAATAGCCATTTAATCGCAAATTGATTACATAACTTTCTTTTAACCATAAAATATATTTCTCGTTTCCTACGAACGTTTTTGGTTTCATACTTCACAAATTTCAATTCCCGACATCTCCAATAGTCGACTTACTCATCTTTTCTATAAACCGCTTCCTTGAGAAGCGAACCTCGACTGGATTACCAAAATTCATCATCCTTTATCATTTTTCGCTCATATCGACGTTTCTCAACTTTTACATTCGTTCGTCCATTTACTTGGCATACATACACCAATTCAAACTATACTTGCATACTACATTCTTTCTACACATTCGCGGGGTATTACCTTCCATATTTATGATTCGCATAAATACATACCTTATTCAAATCAATTATATCAATTTCTTAAGAAACTCCAAATATTCACATATCATCCCTTCAATCCTTTATTCTCTAACTTTAAACTCCTCTTTCCTTCTCAATTCAAATACATACATATACACATATTTCATCCATTACCTGCTGTCACATAACAATGTCCTACATTGATTTCTTTCAAATTATCCTATTGTGGGCATTACAACAATCATACATCTTAATTCCATTACCTTACTATTCAATCACCCAAGGTCATCTGCAACACATTGATTAAATAATAAATAAATTTAATCATATAATCACACATTGATCACATAACAAAGCATATTTAATTACCCCTTGATACCTTTGGTCATTCAACACTAGGTTTTAGCTGCTAACCTTTACTTAATTAATTAAAATCCTTAATTAAAAATCATGTTAAAAATTCGGGATGTCACACTTACCACCTAAGGAGATTAGCCTTACATACCCCATGTATATGCATAACATTTACTCCTTCTATTGAAATGGCGAATTCCCAACATAACTCCTAAGAAATACTTGAATTTCGTAAATATACTTCAACTCTTGTCGAGCCGAATCAATTAGCTTAGACTTACAATAATAGTTCAGATATCAATCGAAACTCTTTAAAACTTTTCACCAGCATATACGTGCAATAAAATGTTTAGAAAAATGTCTAGCCAAAGCAAATGGCATTGGCGCATACTATTTCAAAGTTTCATTTAAAAAAAGCAAACTATTTTATGACTTTATCATGTCACAGAACATACCATAGTGGGTTGACAATCTTATGATCACATCCACACTCGGTTACAATGTGTTGAATGACTTCGTCATTTTGATGATTAATGATACCGCATCGTCTTGAAAGTTCTTTGAGGATTCCGTCATTGTCATACCCACACCACCTGGTGAGTTGGCGTTTAAAAATAAAATTACCTTTTGATATTTTCAAATCATTCTGGTCTAGCCGAAACAAGTAGCATAGACTCTCCTTTAGACGGGTCAAAATATTTGAAAACTATTTTTTGGTTTTATCATATCATCACAGGTAACGATGGGTTGTGTCTACAACTCGGGTTACCGCGATTTATTGATAAAACTAGAAAATTATATGTGTCTTTTAAACGCACACAAGTGCGAGTTTGGCACGATTTTAAGAATTTCAAGGTTTAGTATAGCTAGAAGATTTGAAATATCCTAAAACCTCAAGCATTTCTAATTTTACCACTCACTTTTTTAAGCTTAATAACTATATCAACTACAGCTAAAATCTTTCTACTAAACTCTACTCACAATTATTGTTCGTCAAACATACCACACATTTTGAGTTCAATAACTTACCACAAGAATACGAGTTTAAGAACTTGTCCTAGCAATACGTAATCCAAGAACAAATCACGGATTGTCCATATGCTGAGGGGCTCAGAAACATGCCATATTATTATGAGTCATGAACCTACCACAAGTATAAGTTTTAAGAATGCGCACCTAAGCTTAATATTTTCTAACTATCCAGTATACACTTGTGAAAAGAATCACCTTCCCACAATGTATATAACGAATAGTGCGACACAAGATTTTAATGATTATCATAATAGGAAACTAAGTGGTTGTAACACCAAACACAATCCCCTGTCCATACAAAGGAATGTTCAATTCAGCCACTAACATGAGTCCTCAATTGAAATTACCAACCTCTAACATTTCCTTGGCTAAATATAATTTCTCTCAATCTATATTTCAACACATACCACTCTTTACGAGTTCACTACTATTATCCTACAGTATCTTCCTTTTATAGCATTATGCTATCTACACATCCTTTTAATTATTTAACGAGTCATCTGTTATTTCATGATTTCATTCTGATCACTTTGTGATATTCTCTTATGAATTTTCTATATTCATCTCTTATTACTTAAACTCCATTTGAGTTTATTCATTTGACATTTTTCTTATCTCATTCTATGGTTATAGCTTAAGGTACTCCTACCTAATGTTTATAAACTATCAGCCCTGATATCAACTATAACGTCCCGAGAATCAACGCACTAGCTACGGGCTGTGACATCCCGGATTATGACAAGATTTCTAAATTAGAATCTTGGCTAATTAAGTAAAAGTTAGCAGTTAAACCTAGTTATGAATGACAAAAGTTGTAAAAGTGATTAAAATTATATATTATTTGATCAATGTGTTAGAAATGACCTGTGTGGTTGAAATGGTAAAGAGGGACTCTTAGTGTATATAAGGGTCTATTAAATGTATAAGGATTAGTTATCTATGTAAAATGCATTAGCAACGTAACAGATAATGAAATTATAATAAATATAAGTTTCGATGATGGAATGGTAATGTAACAGATTAAAGACAAAGGACAAACATAATTATTGGGAGAAACTATGATGTGTCATTAGGTGATAGGTTAAATCTATGAATATGTATGTATTTGATTTGATAAAGAAAGAAAACTTAAAAATGGAGAGAATAATGGAAATGAGGAAAGAGTATGTGAATTGAGCTTAAGCTATAAAATTTGATAACAAGCTTAATGAATAGGTCTGGAGAGGCTAGGTTGCGAGAATGGCAAGCTAAGGTAAGCCAGTAGTGTAACGCACCTGAAACTCCAACTTTCCTTAACATTTCAATCCAATCATTTCTGGATAACATAATCATTAATCTTAAAATCAAATTATATTATCCTCCATCATCTTAACGGTGATTTCGTGCGTTGAAACGTAACTTTTAACCTTTAAAGACATTAATTGACCATAATACGGTGAATAAATCTGTTTATTTATTTTACATTCCTTACCTATCTCAGGATCGTAATGTTTGCTTTCTATACTTTGGGACCTAGGTCAAACATTAATAAATTATGATCTAGTCTATTACAATTATCAAAATCATATATATTATGATTTACATAACATAACTTGTGAATAAATTTTTATCATTAAACTATACATACATAACTCTGCTTGCTTACACCTGTTCCATCCTTGTTCCTGTTTACATACATTTGTACCATACATATGAGTTTATTACATATAAAACTCGATTTACAATACTGCATAACCTTATCTTTTTATAATTTTTCCCTGGATAACACATACATGCACATTTCATTCTATGGATTTACAAATCATATATCCCATATTACCATTGTAGGTTTACATTTAACTATCTGAATGACCACATTACATAGATACATTTAACAAATTTCTTTCATGGTTGTAGACACCCAAATTTTGCACTTCTCTACTAACCTTGGCAGGAGGGCAAAGTCGTCATTTGACCCGACATGCGAAAAGGAAGGTGGACCCCAACACGACGCCACCCCAACGACTTACGGTCAAAGCCGCCACAACGAACAACGAGCTGTTGGTTTGCAAAATTATGGCATACATATAATCAAATTATATAAGCGCAACGGAAACAATAAAAATCAGTTTTTAAAATTTTTGTACAAACCAATAACCCGGATCTTTCTTATGCGACTATTATTAATTGAAGAAGGATAAAAGAATTTATACCTTTGTAGAACCAAGCTTCCACGGGTACAAGTTCATCTCCCTTTAATCATTCACGTTCTTCTTCAAAATCACCGATTAGATTCCACGGATCAATGTTAGCTCCCCAAGTGTTGAGCCTCTAGAGGTGATCCACCAAGAGATCTATGAATTAAAGAAGTGGATCTTGGTTTCTCTAAACCATGGGTAGCTAGCCCTAATTCTCTCTCTCTCTCTAACTCTTAGATCTAGAGAATTATGGAGTACTCTCTCTATTCTAATGAAAGAGTGTGTAACCTTGATCTATGATAAGACTCCTCTTATTTATAGATCTACTCATACATATAAATAAATGACATACATATAAATAAGAGGAGTCTTATCATAGATCTAGTCAACCCTCCTAAACTATTTAGGATTAGGGTTTTAATTTAATTCCCAATTTAATTAGGAACTAAATTAATTAATTACAATTCCTAAACCATTTAGAAACTTAATTATTTAATAATGAGAGTACTTTTTATTAATTAATTACTAAACCATTTAATAACTTAATTAATTATTATAATTATAATTCCTAAACTATTTAGGAACTTAATTATTTACTAATAATAATATTACTACTTATTAATTAATTACTAAACCATTTAGTAACTTAATTAATTATTATAATTATAATTCCTAAACTATTTAGGAACTTAATTATTTAATAATAATATTACTATTTATTAATTAATTCCTAAACCATTTAAGAACTAAATAATAATACTAGTAATAATAATAATAGTAATAATAATAATAATAAGACTCCTCTTATTAATTTATAATTAGTATTTCTAAAATACTAAATTATAAATATTAAGCTATTTAATTTATTCTATCACCATAGTATAAATTAAATATACTTAATTTATTATTACAATTATGCCATCCACTTCTAAAATAAATATTACTCTTTTGCGGTGTGACCCTTTAGGTTCTCCATATTAAACCGGTTGTATAATAAATAAATTAGAACAATTCTAATTCATTTATTACGAATTAACTCTTTAATTCAGAATAAATAATTATTCCACAATAAGGGTAAGCCCCCTTAGCGATTAGTCGACTTTCCAGATAATATAGATTTCAACATTTAATCGTAAAAGAACCTTTCAACAAATAGTTACCGTACAATTCAATCCTTCTACCATACAATGTCCCAACCAAATATAAGACACGGAATTTCTGTCAAGTCTTATTTATTTAATTATATGCATTTCAATTCACAAATACACAACTCTAGTTAATGTAAATTAGAAACTCCTTTCTAATTTCATTCAACCCTGGCCAGGGATTTCTGAGTTGTCACTTATTGAATCGCATAGGACATTCTCTCCCTTTACTGGAAGTGGTAGATCCTTTGTTGATCATCCATCTATCTCTATGTGTACCTTATTATACCCAATCACATCATTTGATATACCAATAGGTCTTAAGGAATATGTCAAAGTATAACTTAGTACACACAAGATACTAAGATGATCTCAAGTCTAAGGATCACTTGTACGACTATCACATAAGGAACTCCTATTGACGGACGAGTAAAACTCCATTAGGTGTTCCTTGAGCGAGTCACGTTCAGTGAACTTATTCTCTAATAAGCACCTACATACTTGCTTTAGTGTCTCTACACAAATGATTATGAGATCAATCATCCTCTTCATAAGAGCAAGCATAGTATGTACCAATCTATCCGGATCTACTAATCCCCTTTTTAGTGATCCAACCATTAGGAACAATTTTAGTTTTGAGCTATCTTGAATTTAGATCTCATTAACATGATCCTCATCATGGTTCTAAAAGCATTGCTCGAAAACTATGGGTTTATCCATTTGATTAATTCAAGTAATTAATCATGAATAAAGAAATGCCTTGATACTTTTATTAATAAATGAACAAGATTACAAAGTATATGCTTATCACATCAAATGTGATTGGCTTGAGGGCATACTACTTTCACGAGCATCAGGTTACTTGAGGCAAGGCGAGCAGCTGATTGATAAGAACTTGATTTGATCACAAAAGACGACAAATGACCACTACACTTACGATGTTCGGGGGTCTCGCTCACCGGGGGTGGAAAGGGTGAAAGTAGTATGCCCTCAAGCGAATCACATGTGATGTGATAAGCATATACTTTGTAATCTTGTTCATTTATTAATAAAAGTATCAAGGCATTTCTTTATTCATGATTAATTACTTGAATTAATCAAATGGATAAACCCATAGTTTTCGAGCAATGCTTTTAGAACCATGATGAGGATCATGCTAATGAGATCTAAATTCAAGATAGCTCAAAACTAAAATTGTTCCTAATCGTTGGATCACTAAAAGGGGGATTAGTAGATCCGGATAGATTGGTACATACTATGCTTGCTCTTATGAAGAGGATGATTGATCTGATAATCATTTGTGTAGAGACACTAAAGCAAGTATGTAGGTGCTTATTATAGAATAAGTTCACTGAACGTGACTCGCTCAACGAACACCTAATGGAGTTTTACTCGTCTGTCAATAGGAGTTCCTTATGTGATAGTCGTACAAGTGATCCTTAGACTTGAGATCATCTTAGTATCTTGTGTGTACTAAGTTATACTTTGACATATTCCTTAAGACCTATTGGTATATCAAAGGATATGATTGGGTATAATAAGGTACACATGGAGATAGATGAATGATCAACAAAGGATCTACCACTTCCAGTAAAGGGAGAGAATGTCCTACGCGATTCAATAAGTGACAACTCAGAAATCCCTAGCCAGGGTTGAATGGAATTAGAAAGGAGTTTCTAATTTACATTAACTAGAGTTGTGTATTTGTGAATTGAAATGCATATAATCAAATAAATAAGACTTGACAGAAATTCTGTGTCTTATATTTGATTGGGACATTGTGTGGTAGAAGGATTGAATTGTACGGTAACTATTTGCTGAAAGGTTCTTTTACGATTAAATGTTGAAATCTATATTATCTGGAAAGTCGACTAATCGCTAAGAGGGCTTACCCTTATTGTGGAATAATTATTTATTCTGAATTAAAGAGTTAATTCGTAATAAATGAATTAGAATTGTTCTAATTTATTTATTATACAACCGGTTTAATATGGAGAACCTAAAGGGTCACACCGCAAAAGAGTAATATTTATTTTAGAAGTGGATGGCATAATTATAAATTAATAAGAGGAGTCTTATTATTATTATTATTATTACTATTATTATTATTACTAGTATTATTATTTAGTTCCTAAATGGTTTAGGAATTAATTAATAAGTAGTAATATTATTATTAAATAATTAAGTTCCTAAATAGTTTTGGAATTATAATTATAATAATAATTAATTAAGTTACTAAATGGTTTAATAATTAATTAATAAGAAGTACTCTCATTATTAAATAATTAAGTTCCTAAATGGTTTAGGAATTGTAATTAATTAATTTAGTTCCTAATTAAATTGGGAATTAAATTAAAACCTTAATCCTAAATAGTTTAGGAGGGTTGACTAGATCTATAAATAAGAGGAGTCTTATCATAGATCAAGGTTACATACTCTTTCATTAGAGAGAGAGAGTATTCCATAATTCTCTAGATCTAAGAGTTAGAGAGAGAGAGAGAGAATTAGGGCTAGCCACCCATGGTTTGGAAAAACCAAAAATCCACTTCTTTAATTCATAGATCTCTTAGTGGATCACCTCTAGAGGCTCAACACTTGGGGAGCTAACATTGATCCGTGGAATCTAATCGGTGAATTTGAAGAAGAACGTGATGGATCAAAGGGAGATGAACTTGTACCCGTGGAAGCTTGGTTCTACAAAGGTATAAATTCTTTTATCCTTCTTCAATTAATAATAGTCGCATAAGAAAGATCCGGGTTATTGGTTTGTACAAAATTTTTTAAAATCTGATTTTCTTGCTTCCGTTGCGCTTATATAATTTGATTATATGTATGCCATATTTTTGCAAACCAACAGTGGCATCAGAGCCAAACTTATGCGAATTATTAATTGTTTTAATTTCATATATGTATTGGAACAATTTATTGGGCATAATTTATTGTATAAAATCATGTGTATTGAAAATCAATTCCAAAATCGCATTTTTCATTGCTGCTACAGTTCCGCTACAGTAGCGGGCGCGTGCGCACGGTTTCTGGTTCTGGCGCGTGTGGCGCAGAGCAGGCAAGTGTATCCGTGTATATATATGATATATATATGTGTGTTGTCAGCTGCCAGCACGTTTCAGTGTTATATATATGATATATTATTTTATCAGCAAAAGAAAAGGAATCCCGCGGATTTTGGGTCTCGATTTTGATGCTGTGGCTGCCGCACGGTTTATAGTATACTAGGGATAACCCGTGCCTGAAGGCACGGTGCAACTAATATAAAACATAAAGTGGAAATAAGTATCTTAACCCTTGAACTTTAGTCTTAGTTTTTTCATTAGGGAAGGATTGCAAGGATCTGCAGTGGACAATTTGATTATCCTAGAGGGCACCCATTGTTGCTTATACATAGTATAAAACATAAAGTGGAAATAAGTATCTCAACAGACAATGTTTGTTTGGCACAATGTTTGTTTCTGTTTTTGTTACACTGAATTATGGGGTTAAATAAGAGTTAAAAATGTTTTCTCTGTTTACTTTAATCAAAGCATGTCCCAAGAAAAAGGTTCTAATAATATATGTGCAAGTATCACATTGGGAAAGAAACTATAATTAGTCAACTACAAGAATTGAGTTGTATAAAATAGTAAAATACTAACAAGCTATGCCCAGTCTGGAGAATAACTTCAGGAGCCATCCAATATGGAGTACCCTTCATTGATTTGGCACCTGTCATTGTAGCCTGTAGCAAGATATAAACCATGGTCATGTTGAAATTTCAACAGCAAATGATATTGCACATGAAACTAAGGAAAATATCTTGTAAAAAAATATAAAATGAAAAGAAACTATAGCAAACATGTTCATACTACTTGCCCCCTTATTATCAACAAGAATATTTGCCCCCTGAATAAAGCATATGCATCATAGAAAGAAACATCTATATGAAAGATAGAAAACCAGTACCTTGATATCTCTGTGCATGTATATTCTTTGCTTTCGTATGAGATCAATGCTGGGCATTACCAGTCGCAGCTTTTTCTTTTGCCTATAGAGGCAATTTTAAACCCTTTAAAGGTGAAGCACTCTTGACCCTCCCTGAGAAAAACCTTCTATACTTTTGCATTTCCATATCTGTGATATAATATGTTCTTAAAAAAAGAAAATAATATTTATATTTTAACTTTCATCATTTGCGTTCTATCTTAGTTTTAGAGTTCCTCTTTGTTAGTGATGTTATGGTCTTAAAAGGAACAAGTTTGATAGCCCGTGCAAGGCACGGACAAGTTTGAAAGTATTTATTTAAAAAAAAATTGAATTTTCTATGTATAGTTATAGTATTTTTATAATATTTGTCATATATTTATCTAATTTTCATGAAATTTGAAAAATAACTCTTAAAGCCAAGATAGACAATTCTATCGATTTTTTAGCAAGCAAAACAACAGTCATGTTATCAATAGTAAAACACTTTTAAAAATGGAACTGCTTCTCGAACCAATCCTAAAAGAGATTGTAAATAACTTATGAAATAAAAAAAACTTTAAGCCTACATGGCCACATTTTATAATACCATTGAATGTTGAGCTGAGAAAATTGAATTCATGACTGCAACATATCTGCAAAGAACAAAACAGTTCATGGTAAAAGCCCATGGAAAAGACATTCTAGGTATTGACAAATATCATAAGAGAAGAACGTACTGCCCAGTTCCATCTGGGGATCCATGCAAGCATAGTATCTGCCACCATATATACGAAACTTTAGTAGATAATATTTCCATTCAAAGTAATAGACAAACCAATAACAACATAAAAATAAGTTGTTATAACGTATACAGTTTAAAACACAAATGGCATGCCAAGACCTTTAGAGTTTAGATTATCCCAAAAAGAAACACAATTCTGAAATGGCTCATGAATACTTAATAACCCACTGAATGATTGATTACAGTAGAACAACTACTGAAATATGGAAATAAAACAATAAATGAATTGAAGGCCGCGGCGATTACAACAATTTGGTTGAGTTGGTTGAGTAAGAGTATTGAGTTAAAAAATGCAATAACATGTGTACATTTGTCAATAAAGAAAAAAGAAAAAATTAAGGTGAGCAAATTGATGAACTACTGAGGTTTGAGAGAGAGAGAGGGAGAGAGAGAGAATTAGGGAATCGTTACATGAGAGAGGAATTTGGGGAATGAGAGGCCATTTTTGGTTGTGCTCCAAATCGATTAACACCATCAAAAGGCTCACATCATTTATCATAACAAAACAAAAAACATGATTAGATTTCAAAGGCAAAAAATACTTATACTCGTGAGGGAGGCTACTTACCTTGAAAATTTCAAACATATGACAACCAAGAAGAATATATATGTGCAGTACAAAATTGTCTCCGTTAGAATAAGGAGGGGAAAAAATAAAAAACTTTGAATCATAAGGAACTCTTCACTCAAACTTTTAAGATAGTAAAAACCGCATCAAAAAATTTACATCATAAAACTGAATTCAAGGGGAAAAAATTTGGTACTATACATTTTTATTTTTCCAGTTGAAGTTACAAATATAAACCACTCCAAAGTAATAATGCTCCACCAAGAGTAAATAAATTTTCAAATTTCTGAATTTGAAATACTCCATATATCATTTCAGTTTTAGTAAAGATATATTCATCTAACAATACTAAGTAAATATGTTAAACCATACAAATTATTCAAATCAAGCTCAAATTATAATGCAGTAAATGCACACAGTTAAAATTTTATGTCTATCAAAATTGACAAATTTGATTTTATGCTCAGTTAATGCCCTTTTTCTAGAACACATGTAAACACCTAAAGATGAAACTAAGTCCAATAATTTCAATTTCAATTCCAACGAATTAAGATAAATTTCCTCAAAATCTAAAATTGAAAGTAAATTCAATGCGCACGCGCAAAGAAAATGATATATAAAGTGAGTTTAAATAATAAAAATCTATAATTATTTATTTATTTTACAAAAGTATAATATAAATCACCATAAACATAGTCACATGAACACGTTGAATAAATATAAAGCTATTTTTTCACGTGAAAGTCGCGCGTTTTATTATTAAAAAGTTTAACTTGAGTTGAACGTATTTTGTAACATTTTGTAAACAAAATTAAGTTCAATTAGTCGAATGTAATAGATTAAGTTTAATTATATCTATATAAATTAGACCCAATTCAATGATTGAAAATATTTGAATCAGGTTAAACAAATATTCACACATTTTTTTATAAAATCAAATCAAGAAATACATCAAATAAAAAATTTAGAAATAAGATTTTTTTAAACCCTCCTTTATGCCTGGTTGGAGAGATCCTATAAATAATCAAATTCCAAATGACTATTTGTTTATCATTGTTTTGTAACTTCTTGGCAAAATAGCTAATTAACTAATAGTACACTATTTTAAAACTAAAAAAAATTATTAGATCAAACTTTATTTACCCTCAGGAGCAAACCCAATAGAGACAAAGTAGTAACAAAAGACGATAAGAAAGGATTTCAAAACATTAAATGTAGAAATTCAAAAGTTTTTTACTATTCACTTAAACTTTTATTACACAAACTTAAATGTTTCAATGATCTTATATTCGGAATAGACACGGTCAGAGAACCATTTAAGATTCATTTACCACACAATGCCATGTCACCTTTCTTATTTGTCTGCTAGAAAAAGTGAGGCATAAAGCTAATGTAGTAAAAGAACATGATTACTATTACACAATCTCTAGTACTATTATTGTTACTACTATTCTGGTGTTGAAGTTTATTCTTTTTTTTCGTGCCCTCCTATTTGAGATGTAGATACTCTATAAAAAAAAACTCAAGTGCGTGAAGGTAATAATTATCATAAGAACATAAAATTTCTATAATTTTTTTGGCTTAGGATCAAATTTAAGTTAAATTACTTCAAAACTTGTCTCTGTTTAATGATTCAATTTGACATGACAGGAATTTTTGATGAGATTGAAGTATCAATCAAAAGGCAGCATCCCCACCTAAGCGAACAACTGTCATTGAGGAAGGCACATGGCTTTCCAACTTACAATAATAATACTTTTGTTAAAACTGATTGAAATTTATGATATTTTACCGAACTAAAGGAAATTAGGATAGTCGAGTGAATTTAATCTACAATGTAAAGGACTTCTAATGACAGTTTAAATGAAATAGTCGAATGGACTTCTATCACATGTGTTTACTTACGTATAGGCTACACATATGCCTTTAATGACTTTAATACAGAGGTTTCAGGCATTTGCCTTTAATGACTTTAATGCAGCTAATACTAATATTTCTTTTGGTGTCTCTCCTCAACACGAATTCATGCAGCAGTTTTCAGGCATTTGCCTCTAATGACTTTAATGCAGCTAATACTAATCTTTCTTTTGGTGCATGAATTCGTGCAGCAGGCAAAAGCATGAATATACTTCTTTTAGTGCATGAATTCCTTTCAGGCATTCTCCTTAACACGAATTCATGCGGCAGGCAAAAGCAACCCGGTTATTCAATATACTCAGAAAGATTTTGGTCCCCCCCAACCCACCCCCAACCCACACACACACAAGATTTTCTGATTTTGTAGAGGAATTATGTAGGATTGCCATCTTTGTGGTCCTTCTAATTAAAGATTCATGTGATGTCTTATGGTTGTGCTTAAAAGGAGATGAGAATTGGACAACGCTTTAAGAGGAATTAAATCAAACACAACATGTGCATTTAGGTAAGTTTGTTACAATTAAATAATTTCCAAAACTCAAATCACTAAACACAACATGTGATTACTTAATGATAATCCAATTTCTGAAAAAACTAACCTCTGCCGCGAATGCCGCGAATGCTGTTGTGGTGTACCCATAAACTGAGCTCCCAAACTGGCAACCCATTGGACTGAAGGTTTCTGTAACAAAACAACTGAACAAATAAGCATTATGCAAACTGGCAAAAAGAACTAAATAACAAAGTCCGACATCCGACACATAAAGCCCAATGCCAAACTTTGCTTACACTTTAGTAATGCAGGTTAAATTCCCGATCTTAGCAGGAATTGGTCCAGATAGCTGGTTCACCCCCAAATCCAACACCCTTAGGTATTTCAACAAGCCAATCTCTTTCGGAATTATTCCAATGAAACTGTTTCCATGAAGAATTCTACAAGCATCGTCAATGTTAAATTTAATTAAAGCTGCAAAAAATAAAATGAAAGACGATGCTCAATATAGTGTAGACTGTACAATGAATTCTTACAACTCTTGCAAGTAAGAGAGTTGAAAGATGACCCAGAAACGTTGCTGTAAATAGAATTCCACCGCAAATTTAAAGCTCAGATTAGGCTCTATACATGGCAAGTTAGAAACTAATATTTCGCAGTTAAGTTTTTACCAATAAGCTAACCTAACTGTTAAATATTGGGTACATGATGAAATTAAATGGACAGAGAGAAGTTCTTACAGCTTTATAACATAATCTCTAGTCATAGACCAAACGCAAGGATTTTCATCTAGGGAATTCCAATTTGACAAAGCTGAAATTGGGTCCTCATATATAGCTTCCTTGAAGGCAGAGAGAGCATAAAATGTGAAGGATCAAGACCTTTTATTCAGAAATATGTACATGAATTTATCTGCTAATTTTAAAAACACAAATGCTGTGGAGTTAAAAGCAACGACATCCAAGATCTTTCGAAATATGAATATAACATCCCACATTTGATTTAAGTAACACACTGATATCAAAGAGTAACAAATTCAAGATCTATGAAAAAATAACACCATATTTTAACAGATAATTAGTACCTTCACTTTCTGCAAAGGCATCGCAAGTGGCAAGAAACATTCCCAGACAAACCCATAAAAGAATTCAAGCAAATGACCTCATTTCCTTTGCAATTCTGCAATCTCTCTAAAAGAACACTTCTACTTCTAGAGGAACCCAAAACTGAAAGAACTCATCCATAAGCAATAATGACCCAAAAAATGAAAAGGGTAAAATAAAAAAGAGCAAGAGAGATTGATTAATAAAGAAAACTAAAAAGTGAGTAGTTTATTAAGAAACACAGAAAGAAATTAAGAAACCAAATTACAATGGAGGATTTATCAAAATCCCTTATTTCTTTTTATTTTAGAAAAAAAGGGGGTAAAACAAAAGAGAAGAAAAACAAGCTTAGGAGTAATCTATGAATCTGCAACAACCCTTGAACACAATCTCATTAGACTATGGCTATGGAGTTGGATATGTCATGCTTGTTCGTTTATTAGCGTTTTAACGTTTGATACGGTTAGAGATTCTAAACACGTTAAAGGTAATTAAGAATCTTATTCGTATATAGAAAATTAACTCTTAAAAATTGAGTCCAAACACAATATTTTAAAAGTAATGTCATACATTTAAATCTTTAAATACAGCAAACTCTACTGTTACCAACACTCTAAAGTATAATTAGTGAATTTGTAGAAGTTAAAGAATGTTTGTGAATTGGCGTTTGTTTGGCTTGGCTGATAAATAAAGATCATTACGCATTGTATACTCTGATATGAAGATCATGATATTTGTCCATGAAATAGCAGTTGTCCTAAACCTAGAATTCTAATATTATACATTAACATTACGCATTGTATCTCTATGCTATTACTCCCACCTTTATTTCATTCGCTAGGAACTTTGACAGTTTCCTTGTAACTGTATGCTGAGCAGGTTTTGAAAATGTACACAAAACAGTTGTTGCTGGGCTTGGCAAAAATGGTATCATGCACAGAGATATCAAGGTGCTTCTGGTTTTCAGGGGGCAAATAGTATGAACATGTTTACTATAGTTTCTTTTCATGTGCAATATCATTTGCTGTTGAAATTTCATCATGACCATGCCAAATCAATGAAGGGTACTCCATATTGGATGGCTCCTGACTAATTATAGTTTCTTTCCTAATGTGATACTTGCACATATATTGTTAGAAAATATTTTATGTAGAAACATTAAATAAACAACTCTTTTTTAACCCCATAATTCAGTGTAACAAAAACAGAACAAACATTGTGCCAAAGTCACAAAGTGCGACATGTATAAGCAACTATGGGTGCCCTCTAGGATAATCGAATGAAAAAACTAAGACTAATTGTCAAGGTTCATTTACACTCATAAATGGTTAAAACTCTGAAGCAAAATCAGACCGTGTAGCCGCGTGAAACGACCAAGAGAGGAAGGTATATAATTATCCAAAATTGTAGAATGAACCCTCCCAGTTGCATGTAGCCAAGAAAAGGTAAAAACTTTAACCAAGAAAAGGTAAAAACTTTAAGATGGAAAGAAATCCAGTGACATGGAGAATTATTCTCAACTATGTTGTATAAGTGTTGTTCTCTTAAAATTTCAAATGCCACTTTTGCTCAACATTTATAATATGAAGAAATTACAGACTTAACTCGTAATGCCAAGTAGCACACAATTGTTGGGTTATTTGAATATGGTAGGAAGAGAAAGTGTACCATAGATCATGGATTGATACACATCCAAGCTACAATTTTGGGTATAACCACTGGAATTCTTGTACAGGACGATTCAATATTTCTTCAAACCCCCAAAATTGCAAACTATAACCTTAATTTTCATGTATCCAAAAGGAAGAAACACAATTACCAACAACACAACTAAAAGAATCTTAAAAATATATATATAATTTCTTTCACATTCTCTTCCCAACCCTTCAAAGTTCCTCCCTTTACTTTCATATACACATAAATGAATGCCAGTAAAACCAAAACTAATAATAACGGAAAAAAAGATCCTTGAAAATCCACTTACCAGGTGATTGACAATATGCGATCCCGAAGTACCCCCCCTTGAATTACAGAACCACTTACGACAAGATGGTACATTACACCTCACAAAACACGCCGGATTCTGCACCCCACAGTAACCACAGGCGTGCTTGGTGAAATCCCCTTTAGGTCCCGTCGCCGGCGAATCGTGGCAGACTCTCTCTGATTTGGAGCGAAGGTGTCAATAGGTGTTGATTTCTGATTTGGGCGGGCGGGATTTATGATTAGGGAGAGGATTTGTGGTTGATTCGAAGAGGGAGAGAAGACGACGGCAAGCAGGAGAGAGAAAAGAAATGGAACAAAACGGCATGAGAGAGAAGGCAATGGCAGACGACAGAAAAGAAAGAGAGGATAAGCCAATTTCAAACAAAGCAAAAGCAAAGAGATAGAAAAGAGGGGGAAATCAAAATTAATCCCAGCCGTTGTTTATTGAAGCCATTAGTAATTTAAGACCATTGGATTGATCCGCTCTGTTTTATATAATGGATATATGTATAAAGCTTGCCCCATAATGAGTTCAGGATAAAGCTTGTCCAATTAACAAGCAAGTTCCGGATATTAGTTTTATATAATATATAGTACAAATCAAAGTTCCGGATATAATATATATATATACTAACCGAAAGTCTTTGTTGCTGATGAATTCGGTAAAGTGACTCTTGTCCCGTAACGAGTGTCACGCGAATTTCATAATCAACAAAAGGACTTTCGAATTTGCTACATATATATATATTGTTTACCGAAAGTGAAGCTTATGATATATATATATATATATATATATATATATATATATATATATATATATATATATATATATATATATATATGGTTTTGGTAATGTAAAAGGCAGCTTCGGTTTTGTAGTATATATATATATACTAACTGATTAAATATACATTATTAATATATATATATGATATATTTATAATATATATTAATTAGCCTACAGTTTTTGGTAAAAGTAATTATATATAAATTTTAAAATTTCAAAATAAAAGAGTTTATTTTGAGTAAGTTTAAAATAATAAAAATAAATAGTTTATTTTTAAATAATTTTATAATTAAAATAAAAGGTTTATTTTAAAATATGAAATTGGATTTCATGCATCTCTAATTGCCCAATAAATGATACCAATACTTATATGGAATGTTTTATTTAATTCATGAGATGAATATTATTTATTAATATATATGTTGATATATATGATAATAAATGGGATTGATTATGGACTATTGACCAATGTGATTGGATTTAATTTTAATTAAATGCATGAATGAATGGGTTTTAATAAATGGGGTCTACGTACCTCGTCTTTTTAATTTTTCTTATGTATAATTCTATCTCCCTCCAATGTACTTCCCCTTGACTGTTGATCAAGGTTTCTATTTATTGTAAATAATTTGTAATAAGATTAGTTAGAATTATTTTGAAGAATTGGAGCAAAGAAGCAAGGAGCGCATGAAGACCCGTTTGTAATGGAGCCCGAATTTAAATGTAATAGTTACATTTAATTTAATTTATTCTTGCACCCTAGGTTTGACCAATTGGTTTATTTGGTGGCTCGAATAAACCAAACTAGAATAAAAGTCCATAATCAATCCAAGTAGAATATAGTATTCTATATGTGCATGCTTATTTATATATATTATATATTATCAAACATGCTTCGCATGTTAATTAATATGACGCGTATTTTATATATATATGTGCATGTGCGCTAAACAAGATGAGGCAATTAATATTAATAAACCCCTCATCATGTAGAATAAATATTATTTATAAAATGAATTAAAATGTTTAATTCATGAATTAAAGGAGTTTAATTCAATTAAATAAAATTAGAATTGTTCTAATTTATTTATTCTACTACTCATAATATTAAGTTGTAACGTTCAAAGATATTTATTAAAAATATCGAACGTCGCCTTCTAGCATGGTAAAACAATAGAGTATCAAATAATCATTATAAGTTTGTTGTGTCACACAAGGCTTATATTAATTTTTTGAGATGTTGTTTTATCACATTTGATGTTTATAAAAAGAATTGAACATTACTGTTTTGTTGTGTCACACAAGGACAGTCTTTTTCTCATCTAATATAAGAAAATGCTAGGTTGGACTTAACTTGGATAATTTTGATTTGGATGTGTCACACATGATCATAATAATCTAAGAGGCAAAATAAAAGGAGTTACATGTTAATGTAATTGACAAGAGTTGTCTACCTATTTATTTATATATCGTTTGTTGTGTCACACAAGGCTATATACATTTGAAATAGGATCCTTATTCTCACTAGCAAATCTTTAACTAGATTTGCCGAACTATATAAGGAGGGTAATATAGTTTGATGAAAATAGTGGAAGACACCATTTTAAATAAAGACCTAATTTATTTTGGTAATTAATAAAACGAATGCATGTTAATGTCGTTATTAATTCACTTTAAAAATATTGTTATGTTTAATTCACTAACACTGCATAGCATAATGTATGCTAACAATTAATCGAACCGAATTGTTCGGATTGATTAAACAAATTTGAGAAAAGTTCTCAATGCTGAAAAGCTAGCAAATGTCCTTAATTTGTCTAGTCCTACAAACGTTGTAGACTAAGCCTCTGAGGAAGAGATTGCTATTTTAAATGGCAAGATGATGCAAAGGTGGCTCAATGCATCATGCTCGCATCCATAAGTATCGAGTTACAGCGTCAACACGAGAAAATGGATGCACCTACTATATTGCTTTACATTCAATAGTTGTATGGTGAGCAAAGTAGGTCAATTAGATATAAGATATCTAAGGAGCTCTTCCGATCTATAATAACCAATGGCACTACAGTAAAAGACACATGTCCTAAAGATGATCAATTGGATTGATCAATTAGGACAACCAGTTTTGTCAAGGATGGAGAGTTGAGTCAAGATTCGATCTTGCAGTCACTCACTGACTCTAGTTCACAATATGTTGTGAACTTCAAACATTAATAAGCTAAATGTCAGTTTAACTGATTTGCTTAAATATGTTGAAAACTGTTGAGAGTCACTTTCCTTCCTAGTAAAACCAAGTCTTACTCGTAGATGAATTTTCTAAGCGGAGGAAGATGGCCAAAGGTATTTCTGAGGAGTCAGAAAGAGTAGAAGGCAAAAGAAAGGCTAAATAAAGGACATAAATAAAAGTGATCCCGAGGGCAAAGGAGATTGCTTTCATTGCGATAAGCTGGGACACTGGAAGAACAACTGCAAGAGAGTTGCAGTGGTTAAGTAGAAGAAGTTTAGTGAAACTTCAGCTACAGATATAGATTTGTTCATAATGAAATATAACTTTCTATAAGTCAAGTTCTACTTAGGTATTAGATACCGAATGGTGGTCTCACATATGCAAGTCGTTGCAGAGACTAAGCAGAAGTAGAAAGCTAAATAGATGATAAGTAATCATGTGCTGGGGAATGAAGTAAAGGTTGCTGTATTAGCCATGTGAACTTATAATTTAGCACTGCCTACGGGCAAGCCTATTAAGTTAGTAAGTTGTTACTATGTTCCAGTTCTTAGAAACATTATTTCAGTTCCATGTGATGACAAGGAAGGGTTTTTGACATTATAATAATGAACAATCGTTGTTCTGTTTATAATGATAATGTTCTATTTAGAACTGGTTGATTACTTAATGGACTTTGTATACTTGACTTAAATGAAAATATTTCAAATTGAACAAACTAAAAGCAAAAAGATGATATGAATCATACCTTCATGCAATGCTGTTAACTGGGTCACGTTAATGAAACAAGACTAAACAAGTTGTATAAAGATAGGCTTTTAGAGCTTTTGATTATGAATTAAATACAACTTGTGAATCTTGTATCATGGATAATATGACAAAATATCCATTTAGTGGACATGGAGAGCTAGTTACGGAGTTGTTAGAGATGGTACACACAGTGGTGTGTGGGACCTATGACAACAAATGCAAGAGGAGGGTATTCATTCATTACTTTCACTGATGATTCTAGATTTTGAAATATGTATTTAATGAAATACAAATCCAAATCGTTTGAAACGTTCAAAGAATTCAAAAGTGAAGTATAGAAACTAAATGCCAAAAGTATTAAAATTCTTCGATTAGATCGAGAAGGGAATACTTAAAGCAGTAAGTTTCTAGATCATCTCAAGCGAAATGG
This sequence comes from Hedera helix, assembly GCA_947179155.2. Classification (NCBI taxonomy): domain Eukaryota; kingdom Viridiplantae; phylum Streptophyta; class Magnoliopsida; order Apiales; family Araliaceae; genus Hedera; species Hedera helix. Next base: position 30,051,688 of record OX359264.1, on the reverse strand, counting down.
TATTCTCATAATAGACATGGTGATGATCCATAATGAGTATTACCGATCTTCCAGTATCCTTCTAGGGTTATGCTCTAGAAATGATCACATATCTACTAAATAAGATACCTTCAAATTCCGTCCCTAAGACTTCATATGAGTCATGGATAGGGAGGAAACCAAGTCTTAAGCATGTTAAGATTTGAATTGTTCAGCTTATGTCAAAAGGTTTGACAAAGATAAGTTAGGGACATGATTTGATAAGTGTAAACTTGTGGGATATCCTAAAGAAAGTTTAGGGTATCACTTCTATAATCCAACTAACTAAAAGGTGTTTGTTTGAAACACGCTGCCTTATAGGAAAATGAGTTTTTCCTTAAAGGGTTAGTGGGAGTAAAATAGATCTTGAAGAAGTTCAAGAACCACAAAACACTACAGATAAAATGAAGGAATCTGTACAAGTAGATAAACCTATTGTACCACAACCAAGTCGTAAATCTGGTTTAGTACCGAAGATACATGAATGGTATGGATTCATCATAGATGATGATGATAATGTACGCATCATAGTGGATGATGATCCAGATATATACGATGAGGTATGAGTATTAGATACTCAAGAGAAATGACTGATGACCATAAAATCCGAAATGAGTCTTTGGAGAAAGACTAAAGCAGATGGCTAGGTGGAGACCTATAAGACCTGACTAGTGGTAAAAAGATTTCAAACAAGGTCAATGAGTTGACTAAGATGAAATTTTTCACTAGTGAAAATGCATATATCCATTCGGATTTTACTTGCAGTAACAGCTTACTATACAAAAGGATGTATATATGATACAACCAAAAGAATTTGTCTCCATATAGATGGAGCAAATCAAGTATGTAAGTTACAACAATCCAATTATGAATTGAAGCAAGTTTCTCGAAGATGGAATGTAATGACCACGAATTTCATTAGTCATTGTAAATATACTTAATAAATATTTAGCAATGAAATTAAACTTTTTGTAATAATTAATTTTGCATTAGATAATTAAATAAATGTACTTATGTGCTTGTATATTTATTTAAAGAATTAAAGCAATGTGTATAATTAATTAAAGCAAATCTAATTGGATTATATTTTAAATCCAAATGAGTTGATAAACTAGGTTAAAAATATTAACCTAGTAGCCCATGTAATTAATTTAATTACTAGCCCATATAATTAATTAAACAAGCCCAATGCTTATTTTAATTAAAGATAACATAGTTATTTAAATGCTAGCCCAATGTGTGATATAAATTGAGCCCAAACAATTTAATTGAATGAGCCCAATAGAAATTATTTCCAAGCCCAAGATGGAGCCCAATAGGAGGTCAAACTTTGGTCAATATATATATATATATATATAGATGTATATATGCACATTTTAGCATTAAAAATAAAGGAAAAATGGCTTGGATAATCTATTTTTGCTGAGATTTTTGAGGGCCCCACTTGGATTTCTTGATTTCCTAGATTGCTTCTAATTCACTCTATGACAAGGTTGGCCAACAACCCTAGTCAATCACCTAGTCAATCACAATGTCCATCCATGCAATAGTAAGCTAGATTAAGCTCTAAATTCACCAACATTGGTGAATTAAGAGAGCTAATGAAGGATTAGCAATTGGCTATAAAAAAGATGTTACACACTTGTGTCAAGTTTGTTAGTTCATTTGCTAGAGAATACAAGAGAGAAAATAGAGAGCTTTTGAGAGAAAAGGAAGAAACACTTGAGAGATGTGAGAAGATAGCTAGAGCTTGAGCTTGGTGGATGACACAAAGCTTCACTACATACTTTGGTAGGAGGAGAAGAAGAGCACACAAGTCTCAAAGGTTTAAAAGTGCTCTAACCTTCTTAAATTTTATTTTTGTAGTATAGATAGCTTTTGAACGGTTAAAATCTATTTTTAACCGATCCAAACTTGTTTTGATGGTCTAGAAGTATGTAACTATGTAATATATGTATATTCATAGATCTATGTGTTTATAACATGTTTTGGTATGTTAGAAATACATAAAAATGGTAGAAAAGTTCATAACACAATTTTACCGGTAAACCCTAACTATGCATGCTAGGTTTATGGTTGTATTTTGAAATGTACAAATCGGAAAGTGGATTTTTATGGCTATAAAGCTAGATCTATGAGTTTTAAAGATAAAACCTTTTTGAACTTTTCAAAAATAATGAATAACAAAGAAGTTATAGCTTTTACCGCAAAGGATGTTGATTTTAAAACCCTAAGTCGCATTGTGAGCCATTTTGAGTCTAGTTAAGTTTGGAATTTGGATTTGTGATATAAAGAGAAGTTGTAGCGGGGGAAATTCTAATGAGAATGGACTCAAGAATCACCCCAAAATGTTTTAAAATGAAGAAGTTATGGCTGTCGGAGCGTCGGAGGGTCGAGCAGTCAAACAGTTGACTTCCGGACAGACTGGCCGAGCGCACCTGCGCTCGGGACGGGCGCACCTGCGCCCGAGTGCACTGCCAATCAGCTTTTGGGCAGTACGGGTCGGGTCGGGTCGGTCCGGGTCGGGTCCGGGTCGAGTTTTCTTTGAAAAATTAAGTTGAAATAAGTGTAAAATGAATATATTTGGGTACTAAACAAATTCATATGGAGTCTATTTGTAAATCAATGCTACCTAAATGTTTAAATTAAATACTAAGGTTAACCCAATTTAAAAGTTAACTTTTGGTATTATTTAAAGAGTATTAAAATATTACTACATGGTTAATAATATTAATAAGTAATTAAATATTATGAAATGATTGATAATATTAGTAAGAGATTAAAATATTATTAAATGAGTAATAACATTAATAAGTCAATAAAATATTATTAAATAAATAATAATATTAGTAAATGAATAAAATATTATTTAATGATTAATAATATTAGATAATGAATAAAATATTATTAAATGATTAATAATATTAGATAATAAATAAAATATTATTAAATAATTAATAATATTAGATAATGATTAAAATATTATTAGATGATTAATAATATTAATAAGATAATAAAATATTATTAAATGATTAATAATATTAGATATTAAAGAAAATATTATTAAATAATTAATAATATTAGATAATGTTTAAAATATTATTAAATGGTTAATAATATTAATGAGGTAATAAAATATTATTAAATAATTAATAATATTATAAGGATGATAAAATATTGTTAAATAAGTAATAATATTAGAAGACTAGTAATGTATTATTAAACGGTTAATAATACTACAAGACTAATAAAATATTATTAAATTGTTAATAATATTATATGAGTGTATGAACTATATTAAATAATTAATATAGGTTCTTTGTGTTTGAAATATTATCAAGTAGTGATAATGTTTCCTATGTGTTTATATACCCATAAGTATATAATTATGTGGTTCGTAAAGTGTATAAAGGTCATTATACTTACAAGTATATGATACTAATTTAAGATCAAACTGGTTTAATTGTTAGGTCCGTTCAATGATTGTTAAATTAAGTTGGTTAGCCGTAGACGACGCACGAGGCAAGTTTTCTATATCTTAACTTGTATTTATTGTTGCAGTTATTCTTCAACCGTATTTACATTGAGCAATTCAATTATTGTTGAGCAAGTATCTACACTCGTAGTTACTTGACAGACCTTTGAGTGAATTAATTATCAAAAATTACTTCACATCGTTATTGATTATTGTATTCGCACATAGTGCTTTTGCAAACTGTTTAAGAACGTCTAAGCTAATTGTTTCGGCTAGACAAATGCATGTTAAATTCATTTAGTTGAATATTATAAAAGCTTATCCAAACCATTGGCTGGTGCGGATTCTTACAGTAAGACTGAGAAAGAACAACCCTAGTTAAAGGGGGATTTTTATTTGTCGGGAAACCGAAAGCGCGCAAGAAATCTAAATGTGATGCATATACATAGGACATGAGAGGACTGATCCCCTCAAGTGTCCCGTTATTTTAACAAGGAGTCAGACATTGTATGTCTGTTCTACCTTAGTAGCAGTTCATGGTCATTAAAGACCACTCAGCAGTAAAGAGTCAATTCCTTCTTTTATTGAACATTGATTCTTGTTATCTTTCACAATTGCTATTGTTGAAATCTTGAAGTTATTTCCCTTCATCATGATATATCGTATGATTGTTGTTTATAAACTTGCTGAGCCATTTAGTTGCTCATTCTTGCTATATCATGACTATATTTCAGCCATTCCCGAAAGCTCTAAATCAGACAAAGGCAAGGGGAAAGCGAATGTTTAGTTTTAGTAATTGCATGCTAGTTTATATTACTGTTATGTAATTACTGTTGTAAATCTTTTGTATTTCCCTTAAGATATGTAATGTTAAGATTAAGGTAATAGACCTTGGGAAGTGTAGCCTTTTGATTAAAGAACCTTTTGTATTATTCCGCGAAGTTTGAATACAATATATGTATTTCATTGTTGTTATGTATTGTACAGTGAGAACCAAACCCGAGGTTAAAGAACCCGGATTTGGGGTCGTCACAGGTTGGTATCAGTGCTGTAGGTTAGAAATGCTAGGATTTGCGAAACCTAGGTTATAACCTTAGTACTAAACTCTTATCGAGTGCGTTAGGAGATGAATCGGGGAGATTCATCATGATGTGTATTTTTGGAGATGGATTGAGAAAATCCATCGAGCCGAGATGTACATGATAAAATATCATTTCATTTCATCAATGAATATATTTTATTACTGTACTAACATGTGTTATTTATGTCATTATAGGATGGCAGAGATAGGACAGACGAGCACTGCTGTAGAGGAGGTAATTTTTACTGATATCCACATAAATACAGTACAGCCACGGGTGGCTGCACCTGTCGAGGAGCCAGAGTCAGATTCCGAGGAGGGAGATAGAGAGGACGCTGTCTGGGGCGGAGTTATAGGACAGTACAGTGAGGAGGAGGCCGATACTGATGATGATGAGGATGAGGAGCCAGCTGAGTATGTTGATGGCATGGGCACTATCGCCAGTGACATCATCGATACTCTCACTACGGCTAACGATGAGCTAGAGGAGAGGGTTCAGCACCTTGAGGAGCAGAACCAGATCCACCAGCAGACAGAGCAGCAGTACAGAGATACAACTTATATGTTCTCTGGCGAAAACATAGAGCTGAAGGCGAGGATGGCCGAGATGGAGGCCAAGTTAGTAGCCGCTGAGCTGAAGATTCAGCAGACACAGGCAGATAGGGAGGCCATGAGGGGCCAGATGCAGCAGGCCATTGAGGCGAGGTTAGATATGGAGTTTCAGCGTGATGCAGCTCACGGGCAGATGATGGAGCTGGAGGAGGAGGTTAGGGAGAAGAAGGTGAGGATAGATAGACTCAGTTACGTCTATCGCTCATCAGTTGGTAGGATCCAAAGTAGGGTGCACTATTACCCTGCCGAGGAGGGCCAGACCTTGCACACCATCAGTAGGGGTGTGGTCAGGGCCATTGGAGATGAGGAGTATGACGATGCGGTTCGTCGAGGGATGCGCCGTTAGTTGTATTTTCTTTATTTATGATGTATGTACATAGATGCAGTAGAAACCCAACTTTTGTTTTGATAGAGGGTTAGTATGTTGTAAATCCCAACTCTATGAAGTTGTGGGATATGTTAGATCCCGTCTTTTGTTTTAACTATCGGGGTTAGCAGCGTTTATAGCAGTATGCTTATGATGTAAAAGTGTTACGCACTGTGTTTTAGCATATGAATATAAATGCATTTTCGTTTATGTTTATATGTGTCAAGATGATTATTTGTGCTTTAGTTTAAAATACTTAAGCTACAAAACGAAAGTAAAAAAAAAAAAAAGATTGAAACAACTTTAATTAATTAAATTTTCTTTATACAGAAAATGCCGCCACAGAGAAGAAATCAACGACTACCCCCACCACCACCCGAAGAGTCAGTAAATGCCGGAGGGGTACCACCCAACCCTATCCAAGAGTTCGTGGAAATGCTAATGGGAGCATTCCGCGGACGCAATGCAGAGGCTACTGGAGCAACAAACTCTGCTGCTCCACTAGCAACCTTTAAGGATTTCAAATTAATAGGACCACCCGAGTTCAAAGGAACCACGGATCCTATAGAAGCACAGACCTGGATAGAGGAGATGGAAAAAGTCTTCGAGGTTTCACGAGTTAGGGAGGAGCAAATGACCTCATTTGCTACCTTCATGATGAAAGGAGAGGCCAGCCACTGGTGGAAGGCCAATAAGAGTAGAGCAAGGGAGGGAACGATCGCGTGGGCGCGATTCAAAGAGGTATTCTTGGAAAAACTACTTTCCAGAGAGTACAAAGGCTAGGATGGAAATTAAATTCCTAGAGCTTAAGCAGGGGAACTTGTCCGTATCAGAATACGCCGCCAAGTTCAATGAATTGGCAAGATTTGCTTCACACCAGGTGGACACTGAGGCGAGACGCGCCAGAAGATTTGAGCAGGGGCTGAAACCGTGGGTTTACAGTCGAGTAGCTGTTCTCCAGATCACAAACTTTGCAACATTACTGGAGAAAGCTATCATAGCTGAGGGTGGAAATGAAGCTTTGAATAAGCACAATCAAGAACGGAACAAGAAGAGAAGCGATGGGGGAAACAGAGAGGGTAGCAGCGGGGGCAGCAACTCGAACAAACGCAAGTGGAATAACAACAGCAGTTCGGGGACACCCCAGGGCAGTGAGTCAAAGAAAGCAAGCAAATGCAGTCAATGCGGGAAGAATCACTCAGGGGAGTGCATGAAGGGAAGGAATGTCTGTTACAACTGTGGGCAAGAGGGGCACATCGCTCCTAATTGTCCCACACCAAAAAGGAAGGGAGGCTGTTTCGCCTGCGGGGCCATGGACCATCAGTTTAAAGATTGTCCGAAGAAGAAGAACACCGGAGGGAGTTCGGGCTTTAGGGGAAGCAATAACAACAACAACAACGCCAAACTGACCATTGGAGGGCCGATGCCACAGAACAAACCAACGGCACGGACTTTCAACATGACGGTGCAGGACGCCGTCGAATCAAAAGACGTGGTGTCAGGTATTATTCCGATCAATGAGATAAATGCTTACGTATTATTTGATTCGGGTGCTACCTGTTCATTTGTGTCTGATGAATTCGCTAGACGGTTAGAATTGCCTAGACAAAAACTAGAGAACCCACTGAACATAGAAGTTGCAAATAAAGAAGTGATTCCTTTAGAGTATGTACATAGAAACTGTTGTGCTGAAATCAGGGGTCAGAAGTTGAGGGTAGATTTAATTCCAATACGTTTGGGGGAGTTTGACGTTATACTTGGAATGGATTGGTTGTTTAACCATGGAGCTATAATTGATTGTCAAAGGAAGTGTATACACCTTAAGACACCAAACAGGTCTAAGGTCGTATTTTATGGCAGCAAGTCGTCTAGACAATCAACATGTCTGACGATGATGCAGGCCAAGAAACTGTTGAAGAAATGTTGTGTAGGGTATTTAGCTCACATAGTGGACACACAATTGGTGAGTCCCGAGATGGAGCAAATACCAGTAGTGAGGGAGTTCATGGACGTGTTTCCAAATGAACTGCCAGGTTTACCGCCAGATAGGGAGATAGAATTTGTAATTGATTTGGTACCGGGGACAGCACCAATATCAAAGGCACCATATAGGATGGCTCCGGTAGAAATGAAGGAGTTAATGATCCAACTACAGGAGTTGTTGGATAATAAGTACATTCAGCCAAGTGTTTCTCCATGGGGAGCACCTGTGTTGTTTGTAAAGAAGAAGGATGGATCGATGAGGTTATGTATGGATTACAGAGAGCTGAATAAGGTGACAATTAAGAACAAGTACCCGTTGCCACGAATTGACGATCTTTTGGATCAATTGAAAGGGGCGAAGTACTTTTCAAAGATTGACTTGAGGACTGGTTATCATCAGTTGAAAGTCAGGAAGGAGGATGTACCCAAGACGGCATTCAGAACTCGATATGGGCATTATGAGTTTCTGGTGATGTCGTTTGGACTGACGAATGCGCCAGCCGCATTTATGGACATGATGAACAGAATATTCAAGCAGTACTTGGATAAATTTGTTGTTGTGTTCATTGACGATATTCTGGTGTATTCTAAAACGGAGGAGGAACATGCTGAACACCTAAGATTGGTGTTGGAGATTTTACGGAAGGAGTAATTGTATGCTAAGTTTTCGAAGTGTGAATTCTGGTTGGAGAGAGTTCAATTTTTAGGTCATGTCATTGACAAGGAGGGAGTTTCAGTAGATCCAGCGAAGGTTGAAGCGGTGATGAATTGGGAACAACCAAGGACGCCGACGGAGGTAAGAAGTTTCTTGGGGTTAGCGGGTTACTATCGGAGATTCATTCAAGATTTTTCAAAGATAGCAACACCGTTGACAAATTTAACGAGGAAGACGGTGAAATACGTATGGACGGAGAAGTGTGAGGAGAGTTTTCAGGAGCTAAAGAAGAGACTTAGTGAAGCACCTGTATTGACTTTACCGGACGATACGGGAGGTTTTACGGTCTACAGTGATGCATCGCACAAGGGACTGGGTTGTGTGCTTATGCAAAACGGCAAGGTCGTTGCGTATGCGTCCAGACAGTTGAAGGATTACGAGAAGGGATACCCTACCCACGACTTGGAGCTGGTTGCGGTAGTGTTTGCCCTTAAAATCTGGAGACATTATTTATATGGAGAGAAATGTGAGATATTCACGGACCATAAGAGTCTGAAGTATATCTTCAGACAGAAGGAGTTAAATATGAGGCAACGGAGATGGTTAGAATTGATCAAAGACTATGATTGTGAAATTCTATATCATCCCGGCAAGGCCAACGTAGTAGCAGATGCTCTAAGTAGAAAGAGCAGGGAGAAATTGTTCATGTTGACGGATCAAGAACAATTGGTTCAAGAAATGGCTCGAATGGAGTTGGAGGTAAGAAATCCAAATGAGTCAATGGAAGTATAAGCAAGCCCAACCTTACTAGATAGGGTGAAAGAGGCTCAAGACAAAGATGAAGAGTGTGTCAGAATAAGGATGAGAATGACCGAAGGGGAAGAGGTCAAATTCAAGGAAGATAGCATGGGATTGCTAAGGTTTGAAAATCGGGTTTGGGTGCCGCTAGTGCCCGAACTACGAGAAGAAATTTTGCAAGAGGCCCACAGTACGAGATACTCGATACATCCGGGGAGTACGAAGATGTATCAAGATCTGCGTCAGCATTTTTGGTGGCCGAATTTAAAAAGGGAGGTCGCAGAATGTGTCAGCCGATGCCTAACTTGTCAAAAAGTAAAGGCCGAACATCAGAGACCAAGTGGATTATTACAGCCGTTAGAGATTCCTGAGTGGAAATGGGAGCATATCACAATGGATTTTGTGGTAGGACTTCCAGCAACACAGAAGGGATTCGACGCAATTTGGGTGATTGTGGATCGACTAACAAAGTCAGCTCACTTTTTACCAATCAAGATTAAGTTCAGTTTGGATCAGTTGACCAAACTGTACATCAAGGAGATAGTTTCGAGACATGGGGTGCCGGTATCGATTGTGTCAGACAAAGATCCGCGCTTCACGTCAAAATTTTGGAGAAGTCTTCAGGAGAGATTGGGGACACAGTTGAGAATGAGTACAGCATATCATCCGCAGACCGATGGGCAAAGTGAAAGAACAATACAGACATTGGAAGACATGCTCAGGGCCTGCGTGATGGATTTCAAGGGCAGTTGGGACAATCATCTGCCACTAGTTGAGTTTGCATACAACAACAGTTATCATGCAAGCATAGACATGCCGCCTTACGAAGCATTGTACGGAAGGAAGTGCAGAACACCTCTATGTTGGGACGAGGTAGGAGAACGCCGATTGTTGGGGTCGGAATTGGTTCAACAAACGGTAGAGATTATCAAGGTAATAAGAGCTCGGCTAGTAGCAGCTCAGGACCGTCAGAAGAAATACGCCGATTTACATCGACAGAAGCGAGACTTCGAAATTGGAAGTTTTGTGTTTATGAAGGTATCTCCCTGGAAGGGGAAGATCCGATTTGGAAAGAAAGGGAAGCTGAGTCCGAGGTTCATAGGACCGTTCGAGATATTAAAGAGAGTGGGCGAAGTGGCGTACGAGGTAGCTTTACCTCCTGAACTTGAGCATATTCACAATGTGTTTCATGTGTCAGTGCTGCGACCATACAAGCCAGACCACAAACATGTCATATCCTATGAGCCAATACAAGTCGAGAAAGACTTATCATACGAGGAAATTCCTGTCCAGATACTAGATAGGAAAGAGCAGAAATTACGGAATAAGGTTATACATTCTGTCAAAATCCTTTGGAGGAACCACAACGCTGAGGAAGCTACGTGGGAGCTTGAAGAAAAGATGAGTGCTAACTATCCGCATCTTTTTGAGTAGTTTAAATTTGTAATTCCGGGGACGGAATTCTTATAAGGAGGGGAGAATGTAATGACCACGAATTTCATTAGTCATTGTAAATATACTTAATAAATATTTAGCAATGAAATTAAACTTTTTGTAATAATTAATTTTGCATTAGATAATTAAATAAATGTACTTATGTGCTTGTATATTTATTTAAAGAATTAAAACAATGTGTATAATTAATTAAAGCAAATCTAATTGGATTATATTTTAAATCCAAATGAGTTGATAAACTAGGTTAAAAATATTAACCTAGTAGCCCATGTAATTAATTTAATTACTAGCCCATATAATTAATTAAACAAGCCCGATGCTTATTTTAATTAAAGATAGCATAGTTATTTAAATGCTAGCCCAATGTGTGATATAAATTGAGCCCAAACAATTTAATTGAATGAGCCCAATAGAAATTATTCCCAAGCCCAAGATGGAGCCCAATAGGAGGTCAAACTTTGGTCAATATATATATATATATATATATATATATATATGTATATATATATATATATATATATATATAGATGTATATATGCACATTTTAGCATTAAAAATAAAGGAAAAATGGCTTGGATAATCCATTTTTGCTGAGATTTTTGAGGGCCCCACTTGGATTGCTTAATTTCCTAGATTGCTTCTAATTCACTCTATGACAAGGTTGGCCAACAACCCTAGTCAATCACCTAGTCAATCACAATGTCCATCCATGCAATAGTAAGCTAGATTAAGCTCTAAATTCACCAACATTGGTGAATTAATAGAGCTAATGAAGGATTAGCAATTGGCTATAAATAAGATGTTACACACTTGTGTCAAGTTTGTTAGTTCATTTGCTAGAGAATACAAGAGAGAAAATAGAGAGCTTTTGAGAGAAAAGGAAGAAACACTTGAGAGTTGTGAGAAGATAGCTAGAGCTTGAGCTTGGTGGATGACACAAAGCTTCACTACATACTTTGGTAGGAGGAGAAGAAGAGCACACAAGTCTCAAAGGTTTAAAAGTGCTCTAACCTTCTTAAATTTTATTTTTGTAGTATAGATAGCTTTTGAACGGTTAAAATCTATTTTTAACCGATCCAAACTTGTTTTGATGGTCTAGAAGTATGTAACTATGTAATATATGTATATTCATAGATCTATGTGTTTATAACATGTTTTGGTATGTTAGAAATACATAAAAATGGTAGAAAAGTTCATAACACAATTTTACCGGTAAACCCTAACTATGCATGCTAGGTTTATGGTTGTATTTTGAAATGTACAAATCGGAAAGTGGATTTTTATGGCTATAAAGCTAGATCTATGAGTTTTAAAGATAAAACCTTTTTGAACTTTTCAAAAATAATGAATAACAAAGAAGTTATAGCTTTTACCGCAAAGGATGTTGATTTTAAAACCCTAAGTCGCATTGTGAGCCATTTTGAGTCTAGTTAAGTTTGGAATTTGGATTTGTGATATAAAGAGAAGTTGTAGAGGGGGAAATACTAATGAGAATGGACTCAAGAATCACCCCAAAATGTTTTAAAATGAAGAAGTTATGGCTGTCGGAGCGTCGGAGGGTCGAGCAGTCAAACAGTTGACTTCGGGACAGACTGGCCGAGCGCACCTGCGCTCGGGACGGGCGCACCTGCGCCCGAGTGCACTGCCAATCAGCTTTTGGGCAGTCCGGGACGGGTCGGGTCGGTCCGGGTCGGGTCGGGTCAGGTCGATCCGGGTCGAGTTTTCTTTCAAAAATTAAGTTGAAATAAGTGTAAAATGAATATATTTGGGTACTAAACAAATTCATATGGAGTCTATTTGTAAATCAATGCTACCTAAATGTTTAAATTAAATACTAAGGTTAACCCAATTTAAAAGTTAACTTTTGGTATTATTTAAAGAGTATTAAAATATTACTACATGGTTAATAATATTAATAAGTAATTAAATATTATGAAATGATTGATAATATTAGTAAGAGATTAAAATATTATTAAATGAGTAATAACATTAATAAGTCAATAAAATATTATTAAGTAAATAATAATATTAGTAAATGAATAAAATATTATTTAATGATTAATAATATTAGATAATGAATAAAATATTATTAAATGATTAATAATATTAGATAATAAATAAAATATTATTAAATAATTAATAATATTAGATAATGATTAATGTCGACGCCGGGATTTTCGTTGTTTCGTTTTTTATTATTAAAATGTCCCTTTCCAATTTTAGCCTTTTGAGTTAAATGTGATTTTGAAAAGGGTCGGTTTAATGTCGACGGGTTTTTGAAAGATCGATTTCTGTATGAGCCAATTGACCAGAGTCGCCAGTTGGTATATTTGAAATGGATGTACCAACTCATCCGAATTTAGTTTTTTTGTAATCGCTGGCTCATATGTGACTCCGAGTTAATTGGTCCGCAAACCGAGATTCATAGAGTTCGGGGGCTTGCTTAAGCGAGGGGAAGGTGTTAGGCACCCCCCGACTTCCGTGAAACACGGTTACCGCAATCTCGATGTTTTCTTATCCTTTTTAAATCCTAAAAGGTGTGTGTGTGTGTGTGTGTGTGTGTGTGCCTAAATGGACGTTTGTGGTGCGTTTTGCATAACAAGTTTGCTTTTATTTTATATGGCAAAAGTGTTTATCTGGAAAGTGTTTTGGACGTTCTTTGACCCAAATGACGAGACTTCGCTTTTTATAAGAAAGATTGATTTTAATTTCGAAAGCGTTGAGGGTTTTTTATTTAGATGTCATTTTAGAAAACAATAGTTTTAAACTTTTGTCAAATAGGAATCGAGACCATACATTGCCTTCTAACAGTTAATATAAATAAAACGAGGGCAACTTCTAGAACTCTTTAACCCTATGCACAAAGTTTAATGAAATATTTATTTATTTGCAAAATCGTTTTTTGTGACGTTTTAAAACCAACTAAAGCCTATTCATCAATCATGGATTAAAGTTTGCCAAAACACTTAACCTTTAAACCTCATGAATCTAATATCCTAAATTGATCACTTTTAGAAAATCTTCATCGTTTGCCTTATTTTGGAAAACCGTTTTTTCGTGTCGTAAATTAAAACAAGCATCCACAACATGTCGGGGCTGTCCTTGGGCATGTGAGCCATCTCGACAACCCCAAACACCCACAATCACATATTTTATTATTATCACGGGGCCTTAACCCGAACACGACTTTGTATCGTTTTAAGGCCCGATATTACAACATATATATACATGGACCCTATATCATGATTACATATACCCAAAACGTCCATCATCGGGATTCGACCGCTAGGATCTCCTCCCTAGGCTCACAATCACCCAAATAGCTACATAACCAATAATAAGCCAAATCTAAACAATATTAAACATTACTATCGCATTACATAACCCAAATATCACCCAAATCAACACTACGCATTACTCATTACCACGACGAGCGAAAACTCACCGTACGGGTGTCATCGGGGCGTTAGGAGGAATTATGTTCCGATGGAACCCTCGCTAACGACGCCTAACCCACGGATCATCACCCACATAATAACATATTACATCAAATAAACCAAACACAATGCTATACTAACAATACAAACAAAAAAACCCAAAACAAACAACTTTTCACCTTGCAAAATGTCGATTCGAGCCTCTTATATCATAAAATGAACTACACCACAAGATCACTCAACTAAAATAGCACAACAATATGGATCCAATGCTTAAATCTAACCAAAACCGAGCTTTCTCTCTCTCTACCGCGATCTTTCTCTCTCTCTTTTTCTTTCTTTTTTCCTTCTTCTTCTCCAGCTCTCGGGTGGAAATGGCGATCTATAGCCATTTCCAGGCAGCCGCAGATGCATCTGCGGCTGGCCGCAGATCCATCTGCGGCTGGGCGGCAAGCCGCCTGCGCCGCTTCCTCGGCTGCCGTGTGCCGTCTCCTCGAGCCGTGCGAAACCTCGAAAATCGTTTGGCCGCAGATGCATCCGCGGCTGTCTGGCTTGTTTTTCTCGATTTCCGTGCCACGCGGTCTTAATTCGCCAATTTCTGCGGTATTGTTTTGGAAGGCTGTATTTTTGCAATCCGGAAATCCCTGGGAAACGTGTCATATTGTTCTGGGAGGCTAGTTCGGCGGGCTGCGACTGGATATAGAATTTGATAATTGTGCCTGGCTTCCAGGGGGCGCTGCCCCCTTTCCACCCCCGCCAGCTCACCGGCGAGCGAGACCCCCGAACATCGTAAGCGGAGTGGCCATTAGTCGTCTTTTGTGGTCAGCTCAGGCTTTTCTGGATCAACTGTTCGCCTTGCCTCAAGTGACCGGATGCTCGTTGTCCGTTGTGGCGGTTTTGACCATAAATCGCTGGGGTGGCTTTGTGCTGGGGTCCACCTTTCTTTCCGCATGTCGGGTCAAATGACGATTTTGCCCTCCTGCCAGGGTTAGTAAAGAAAGTGCAAAATTTGGGTGTCTACAGCTGCCCCTCTTTATTAGATATTAAATAAAATATTATTAAATAATTAATAATATTAGATAATGTTTAAAATATTATTAAATGGTTAATAATATTAATGAGGTAATAAAATGTTATTAAATAATTAATAATATTATAAGGATGATAAAATATTATTAAATAATTAATAATATTAGAAGACTAGTAATGTATTATTAAACGGTTAATAATACTACAAGACTAATAAAATATTATTAAATTGTTAATAATATTATATGAGTGTATGAACTATATTAAATAATTAATATAGGTTCTTTGTGTTTGAAATATTATCAAGTAGTGATAATGTTTTCTATGTGTTTATATACCCATAAGTATATAATTATGTGGTTCGTAAAGTGTATAAAGGTCATTATACTTACAAGTATATGATACTAATTTAAGATCAAACTGGTTTAATTGTTAGGTCCGTTCAATGATTGTTAAATTAAGTTGGTTAGCCGTAGACGACGCACGAGGCAAGTTTTCTATATCTTAACTTGTATTTATTGTTGCAGTTATTCTTCAACCGTATTTACATTGAGCAATTCAATTATTGTTGAGCAAGTATCTACACTCGTAGTTACTTGACAGACCTTTGAGTGAATTAATTATCAAAAATTACTTCACATCGTTATTGATTATTGTATTCGCACATAGTGCTTTTGCAAACTGTTTAAGAACGTCTAAGCTAATTGTTTCGGCTAGACAAATGCATGTTAAATTCATTTAGTTGAATATTATAAAAGCTTATCCAAACCATTGGCTGGTGCGGATTCTTACAGTAAGACTGAGAAAGAACAACCCTAGTTAAAGGGGGATTTTTATTTGTCGGGAAACCGAAAGCGCGCAAGAAATCTAAATGTGATGCATATACATAGGACATGAGAGGACTGATCCCCTCAAGTGTCCCGTTATTTTAACAAGGAGTCAGACATTGTATGTCTGTTCGACCTTAGTAGCAGTTCATGGTCATTAAAGACCACTCAGCAGTAAAGAGTCAATTCCTTCTTTTATTGAACATTGATTCTTGTTATCTTTCACAATTGCTATTGTTGAAACCTTGAAGTTATTTCCCTTCATCATGATATATCGTATGATTGTTGTTTATAAACTTGCTGAGTCATTTAGTTGCTCATTCTTTCTATATCATGACTATATTTCAGCCATTCCCGAAAGCTCTAAATCAGACAAAGGCAAGGGGAAAGCGAATGTTTAGTTTTAGTAATTGCATGCTAGTTTATATTACTGTTATGTAATTACTGTTGTAAATCTTTTGTATTTCCCTTAAGATATGTAATGTTAAGATTAAGGTAATAGACCTTGGGAAGTGTAGCCTTTTGATTAAGGAACCTTTTGTATTATTCCGCGAAGTTTGAATACAATATATGTATTTCATTGTTGTTATGTATTGTACAGTGAGAACCAAACCCGAGGTTAAAGAACCCGAATTTGGGGTCGTCACATAGAACATCCGTTTTGATAAGACAATCAAAATAGTTTGATTTTATTACGGATGGAATCTCCTCCTAACCTCCCGATGATATCCTTTTAGTTTATTTTATAGCTTTTACGTATGTAACGATCGCGATACACCTTTATGTAAATATGTAAATTTTTGGGCCTTAAAACGACATCGAGTCGAAAATCGGGTTTAAGGCCCCGTGATAGTGAAATGTGCGATTGTGGGCGTTTGGGGTTATTTGGATGGTTCACATGCCCATGAATAACTCCAACGCCATTTTGATGCTTGGTTTTTCCTTTTGACACGAGAAAATGATTTTGGAATGAAATGATAAAGATTTGCATAAAATAAATCAAAGTAGGATATTAGATCATCCGTAGGCTGAAATAAAATTGTAAGTGTCGGACGAGCTCTATTCCTATTTGGCGAAGGATTTGAAAAAATATGTTTTACAAAATATCATCGGTTTTATTATCGAAACAAAAACAATAAAAATGAACTCTTCGATTAAATCAAATCCTTCGTGCATAGGGTTAACGAGATTTCTGAAGCACTTTCAAAATAAAGTATTCCAGCAACATTCATTTAGGCACTCACACACACACACACACACACATGTTTTAGGAGTTAAAAGGATAGGAAAACATCAAGATTGCGGTAACCGTGTTTCACGGAAGTCGGGGGGTGCCTAACACATTCCCCTCGCTTAAGCAAGCCTCCGAACTCTATGAATCTCGGTTTGCGGACCAATTAACTTGGAGTCACATATGAGCCAGCGATTACGAAAAAAAAATTCGGATGAGTTGGTACATCCATTTCAAATATACCAACTGGCGGCTCTGGTCAATTGGCTCATAAAGAAATCGATCTTTCAAAACCCGTCGACATTAAGCCGACCCTTTTCAAAATCACATTTAATTCAAAAGGCTAAAATTGGAAAGGGCTATTTTAATTATTAAAAAATGAAACGACGAAAATCCCGGCGTCGACAATGGTTATCTATGCCTTAACCAATCTTTACCTTTAGCCGCACCGGAACCTCCAGCCTTCTCCTACTTTTACCTGAAATGTTAGTTCATGACAAGAGTGAGCACATAGGCTTAGCAAATCAATCAGATAACACATTTCATGCTTATAGTGTATATTCATGCGTCATACATCTTTTACTTTATCATGTTATGCTTAATGTCATATATTTCACTTAACAGTTACACACATAACTGCACGGAGTGCACATTTCAACTATCACATAGTTCACGTAGAGTAAATAGTACATTTAAGTATGAGCAACTTGCCTGATCTGCATTTATCTTACACTTAACCTTTACTGCCTCGCGTGGCCTTCCTATTCTTTCATAACTGTCTTGTCTGTCGGCTTCTTCGAGTGTTATCTGTAAACATTGCATATATGCGTTAATATAGGATCATATAACTTTCTATAACTTGTTAAACTTAATCCATAAACATTTAACCATTAATCTCTATTCATTTCACTTTCGATTCATTACACCTTATATAGGTTAATAACACATCCTAACTCGTCCCCGACCTTGTACATAACCCTTAACATGGTTTGACTTAATTTTAGGCATGTTATATTATGCCATTTATTATCTCATTATACCTTAACATCCTTTAATTTGACCGTTATTATCAATTATAGCGTTTATTTAACTTATTTCTATCATCCCACATCAAAATATAGCTTTTTGGAAGCTTAATTTTTTTAAATGCACAACAATCTCGCCTTGACGCCGTCATACTTCGCTGGTCGTGAAATTTCCTCAGCCATGAACAGTACATTTGGCCCCGGTGCAATGTTTAGTACAAAACATTACGCGGCTAGGCGCAATGTTCAGAAATCAGACTTTTTGATTTTTGTATTACCTTTGTTGATTTTTAACTCCTTCATCTTACATCTAATTAAGCTCAAATTTGGACCATTGCTAGGTCTTACTACCTAGTATTTTACAAAAATATTACTTGATTCATTTGGCTTCTTAAAATTATCAAAGCAATAGCCCGTAGGAGGGCGTTTCAACTCGTTTCCATACTTAGAAATTTTTTTAACTTCAAAACTCAATTTTACCAACTTTGTGATTTTTAGTCATTTGCTTCCAAACTTTATTCCAACGCTTGACATAGTTCATATATGTCATATAAGATATGTCTAGGCCTTTAAAATAATTAAATTTCGCACGAGGCGGGTTATGTCCATAAAAATCTATTTAGGGTCGAAACGATCGATTTCGATCGTTCGAAACGAATTTTCTTTCTAACTTCCATTCGTTGATTACCAAATCAATGTGGACACGTGTATTAATATAAAACTAAGTCATTTGACCACATTTCACCATAAATCCTCAAAATTGCCAAAAATCACCTTTAAGTTTGATTTTCATTAACTTTTATAAACTTTTCATTTCCAACAACCATGCTATTCTTGGCCCCCTTTTTTGCAAAACTAGGTTCCAACACATCATTTAACCCATATAACACATATTTGACTTGCATGGGCTTTCAAAACATTTTAAACTTTTCAAATGGACTTATTTTTCCAAAAGGTCGGATTTAGGCGCGAATGTTTTAAAACGTTTAAACTTCTCATTTATCGCCATAGACGCCAAATCTCTTTCAAAACAACTCTAACACATGTATTTTCATAAAACTTAGCTATTTGGCTTGATTTGACCTCCAATTACACAAAATGACTAAAAATCTCATATTGGTGGCACTTTGTCAACTTAATTCAATTTTATCCTTAAACTCAATTTTGATATCTTGAACTCCATACACCACATAGGCTACCACATACACATTTAACAACTTTGTAAGTCCGTATAACTTCTATATGCACATTCTAATGCACTTTACAGATTATGATTTGGTATACATGCAAATCATAGCCTAATATTGTAATTTTCCTTAACCAAGTTATGCTTTCAAGTATTTATGATTCTTTGAAGCTATCTAGCATAAAATTTCTCATGCTTTAAACATGTTCAAACTTTCTAATTAGGTTTTCATCAAAACTTTCAACAAATAACACATGATCATCCCTTAAATCACGGTTTTTAGCCTTGATGCTAAAACTCATTTATACCATCATGTAGCCTTTCTTCTTCTAGCTATGAACCTTGCTCATGATGTATGCTCCACTTTGATGGCTTAATAAACTTCTCTTGTACACTTTTCTAGACATTTCTCCATGGTTTTGTTCAAACCCTAACTTCCTTCGTATCTTTTCTCTCTTAGCTCTCTCTTGTAACTTTTGAAAGATGAAGAATGAATTATATCTTGATACTTACAAAATATACACATATATGGATGATATTAATTCTCCAACACTTAACCATCTTAGGTTAAGTTAACTTTTGTATGGTTAAGGGCATTAAGGACCTTTGTCATGGCTAGCTAAGGATATCTTGGTCATTAAACTATTTTAGGACACATATATCATTCTCCAACTTGTCAAGGGCATTTTGGACTTTAGCCATTAAATCTAGAGAATTTAATTCTCTTAAATTCATACATACTCATTTTTCAACCAATTTAAGTCATTTTCTATCCAAATTTGTTCCATTATGCTTTAATTTTATTCCTCAATCAAATAATCCATAATTAACTTGTCCCAAAACCCTTGTCGCACTTTGAAATATTAATATCATTAATCACACATTAATTATTACAACATTTGCCAAAAGTGCATATTATCACCTTTTCAATTTCTACGAACTTTTTTTTTTGTTGCACATTCAATCAATCCCAATTTTCGACATCTCAAATAGTCAAATTGCTCATTTGTCCATAAATTGCTTTCTCGAAAAGCGAATCTTACTCGGATTACCAAAATCCATTCTTTTAACCATTTAAAGTCATAATACCTTCATTACGACTTTACGTTCTTTCACTTGTTCACTTAATACTCATATGGCAATTTAAACTATACTTTCATATCACATTCTTTCTACTCATTTTTTAGAGTATTACATTCTATATTTACACATCGTGTAAATGATTATCTTATTTCAATAAATTAATATCAATTTCTTACTAAACTTTAAATATTCAATTATCAAATCCTCAATATTTCATTAATGGCTAATATCTCGATTAGGTCAAACGGTACCATCTTCTTTCACATTCCAACTTACCTCATCTTATCATCCTCGTAACCTAGCCTCTCAAGGCCTACTCATTAAGCTAGTTATTAATATTTATAACTAAATCTTAATTTACATATTCTTTACTCATTTTCATTATTCTCTAACTTTAAACTCTTCTTCCTTTATTAGATAAATATACGTATACACATATTCAATCTACCACATAGGTCATTTCTAGTACATTGATTAAATAATAAAATATATTTAATCACTCTTACTACTTTCTGTCATTCAAAAGTAGGTTTTAACTGTTAACCTTTACTTAATTAGCCAAGATTCTTATTTAGAAATCTTGTTAAAATCTAGGATGTCACATTCACCTCCTTCAAAAAATTTCATCCTCGAAATTGCTATGTACTCATTCCTTATTCAATTAGATCTTTCTTAACTCTTTGCATTTAATTTATCATAACTAGGTTTTCTACTAACCTTTACATTCTCTCATCTCTCTACCCATCTTACCCCTTTCTATCATTCATTCCAAGAGATTGAAATATTTTTCAGAAATCTTCACAGTTGTTCAATAATTGTGAAGCAGGATGAATAAATAGGAATAAACTTTTTCTTTAACATAAAACTTTTTCCTTTCAAAACAAAACTTTTGCTTTTTGCTGAGGGGTTACAAAGACCATTAACACGTTAAGAATATTAACAATCACAAACACTGAGAATATCCATAGGTCATAAACACCAGGAACATGAGTTACGACGCAACCACACCACTCATCTTCCCTGGCCTATTGGTACACTAGGTGATTAGCTTATTGTACCCTTTTTCCTTTGCTTTTGGGTTGAACCACGTTAAAAACCCCTGTATCATATCCCATTTTTAGGGTTGTTCACTTTAGACTTTAAAACATATTTCTTTATCAATTCATTGATTTAAAAATATTAACACATTTCTTTAACGAAATGGTCTAGCCGAAGCAAATGACATAGACTCACATTATTAAAGTGTTCATTTCTTGTAAACTTGAAACCTTTTAAAAATTCACTTTCACCACGACTTCATCACATTGCATTATGTAACAATGTATTAGTGATTCATATTTTCACCTCCACACCTTTGTTACCATGTTCTAAGAATTCTGTCATCGGTTAAAATTTAGAATCCAATTAAAAATCTTTTTAAGGATGTCATAATACCGCACTATCTTAGCAGTACGTTGAGAATTCAGTCATTTAAGATCTCTTAATACCGTACCGTCATAGAAGTACATTGAAAATTCTGTCATTTTATCATTCCGCACCATATTCAATAATGTGACAATGATTTCATAAAAACATTTTGAAATTTTCAAATAACTTTTGTCTAGCCGAATCAATTGGCATAGACCCATGAACCACGGAATTTTAAAATTTTTTGATACTTGAACAAAACATTTTCGATGCACTAATGTACGAGAATAAGCACATTTTAAAACATCGATGATCTAGCATAGCTAGAAGAGTGGATTGCCTACCCAATTCTAATAACCTCTTCTTTTACTTCCTTAACTCCTTTAAACTTTCCTTTCCTTTCTTTACATCATCCAATCATTACATAACAATTCTATCTCTTTCCTATTTTCTTAACCTTAGGCAATCTCTAAGAACTATATCTCTCAACTTATGGCTCTCTTTTCTAACCCCACCCATGTTCATCAAACTTTCCATGCACTTGGGCTTAGGAACTTACCACAATTATATGGTTTGAGAAGCTTGTCCTAGTCAGGCCAAAGTCGCCCATTCGTTAAGGGGCTCCACCACACGATCATGAGTCACGAACTTACCATACGTTTGAGTTTTTAGAACACGTAACTACCTTAGTATTTCTCATTTCCTATGTATCAAGTACATGTAGAAGAAAATAATCACCTTCTTAACATACATAATCGTTACTGTGACGCTAGATCTCCACTGATTATCATTATAGGAAGTTAAGTGGTCGTGAAACCACGCACAAATCCCCGCCCATACAAGGAAGTGTACAACTCAGCCACTACTATGAGTCCTCAATGAAAAATCCCACATACCCTAATATTTTCTTAACTTTTCCTTTACCTTTTATTAACCTGATACGAATTTCATCAATTCACAACTCATCAAGAGTCCCTTTATCTTTGATCATTTAAGATCCTTTAACCCTTTACCAAGTCTCATTATCTTATCTTAAGATATCTTTTACCATTTCTTAATTCAAAATTCCTAAAATTTATTTATTTCTTACTTAACTCTTCTAGAGTTCATTTTCTTACCATTTCCTTTTCCCACAAAAGTCACAGCCTAAGGTATTCTTACCTAAGGTCTATAACCCATCAGCTCTGATACCAACTGTAATGCACCCGAAACCCTAACTTTCCTTAACATTTCTATCCAATCATTTCTGGATAACATAATCATTAATCTTAAAATCAAATTATATTATCCTCAATCATCATAATGGCGATTTCGTGCGTTAAAACGTAGCTTTTAACCTTTAAAGACATTAATTGACCATAATGCGGTCCATAAATCTGTTTATTTATTTTACATTCCTTACATGTCTCAAGATCGTAATGTTCGCTCTCTATACTTTAGGACATAGGTCAAACATTAATAACTTGTGACATAGTCTATTACAATTATCAGAATCATATATATTATGATTTACATAACATAACTTGTGAATAAATTTTTATCATTAAACTATACATACATAACTTTGCTTGCTTACGCCTGTTCCATCCTTGTTCCTGTTTACATACATCTGTACTATACATATGAGTTTATTACATATAAAACTCGATTTACAATACTGCATAACCTTATCTTTTTATAATTTTTCCCTGGATAACACATACATGCACATTTCATTCTATGGATTTACAAATCATATATCCCATATTACCATTATATGTTTACATTTAACTATCTGAATGACCACATTACATAGATACAGTTAACAAATTTCTTTCATGGTTATCTATGCCTTCATCAATCTTTACCTTTAGCCTTACCGGAACCTCCGGCCTTCTCCTACTTTTACCTGAAATGTTAGTTCATGACAAGAGTGAGCCCATAGACTCAGCAAGTCAATCAGATAACACATTTCATGCTTATAGTTTATATTCATGCGTCATACATCTTTTACTTTATCATGCTATGCTTAATGCCACATATTTCACTTAACAGTTACACACATAATTGCACGGAGTGCACATTTCAACTATCACATAGTTCACGTAGAGTAATTAGTACATTTAAGTCTGAACAACTTGCCTGATCTGCATTTCTCTTACACTTAACCTTTACTACCTCTCGTGGCCTTCCTATTCTTTCATAACCGTCTTGTTGGGCGGCTTCTTCGAGCGTTATCTGTAAACATTGCACTATATGCGTTAATATAGGATCATATAACTTTCTATAACTTGTTAAACTTAATCCATAAACATTTAACCATTAATCTCTATTCATTACACTTTCGATTTATTACACCTTATATAGGTTAATAACACATCCTAACTCGTCCCCGACCTTGTACATAACCCTTAACATGGTTTGACTTAACTTTAGGCATGTTATATTATGCCATTTATTATCTCATTATACCTTAACACTTTAATTTGACCGTTATTATCAGTTAATGGGTTTATATAACTTATTTCTATCATCCCACATCAAAATATTGCTTTTCAGAAGCTTAATTTTTTTCAAATGCACAACAATCTCCCCCCGACATCGTCAGACTTTGCTGGCCGTGAATCTCGTCAGCCATGAACAGTAAATTTGGCCCCAGTGCAATGTTTAGTACAAAATATTACGCGCCTAGGCGCAATGTTCAGAAATCAGACTTTTTGATTTTTGCATTACCTTTGTTGCTTTTTAACTCCTTCATCTTATATCTAATTAAGCTCAAATTTGGACCATAGCTAGGTCTTACTACCTAGTACTTTACAAAAATATTACTTAACTCATTTAGCTTCTTAAAATTGTCGACGCAACAGCCCGTAGTAGGGCGTTTCAACTCATTTTCATACGTAGAAATTTTCTTAACTTCAAAACTCAAATTTACCAGCATTGTGATTTTTGGCCATTTGCTTCCAAACTTCATTCCAACGCTTGACATAGTTTATATATGTCATATAAGACATGCCTAGGCCTTTAAAACAATTAAACATCGCATGAGGCGGGTTTTGTCCATAAAAATTCATTAAAGGTTGAAACAGTCGATTTCGATCGTTCGAAACGAACGATTTCAATCGTTCGAAACGAATTTTCATTCTAACTTCCATAAGTTGATTATCAAATCAACGTAGGCACGTGTAATAACATAAAAATAAGTCATTTGACCTTATTTCATCATTAATTCCTCAAAATTGACAAAAATCACCTTTATGTTTCGATTTTCAATAACTTTTATAAACTTTTCATTTCCAACAACCATGCTATTCTTGGCCCCCTTTTTTGCAAAACTAGGTTCCAATACATCATTTAACCCATGTCGACGCCGGGATTTTCGTCGTCTCGTTTTTTAATAATTAAAAATGTCCCTTTCCAATTTTAGCCTTTTGGATTAAATGTGATTTTGAAAAGGGTCGGCTTAGTGTCGACGGGGTTTTTGAAATGTCGATTTTTTATGAGCCAATTGACCAGAATCGCCAGTTGGTATATTTTGAAATGGATGTACCAACTCATCCGAATTTTGTTTTCGCAATCGATGGCTCATATGTGACTCCGAGTTAAATGGTCCGCAAACCGAGATTCATAGAGTTCGGGGGCTTGCTTAAGCGAGGGGAAGGTGTTAGGCACCCCCGACTTCCGTGAAATACGGTTACCGCAATTTTGATGTTTTCCTATCCTTTTAAAATCCTAAAAATGTGAGAGTTGCGTGTATGTGTGTGTGTGTGCCTAAATGGAGGTTTGTGGTAAGTTTTGCATAAAAAGTTTGTTTTTATTTTATATGGCAAAATGTGTTTTGTCGGGAAAGCGTTTAGACGTCTTTTGACCCTAAATGACGAGGCTTCGTTTTTTTTATAAGAAAGATTGATTTTAATTTCGAAAACGATAAGGTTTTTTATTAGATGTCATTTTTAGAAGAAAATATTTTTTAAACGTTTGCCAAATAGGAATCGAGACTATACATTGCCCTCTAACAGTAAATATAAATAAAATGAAGGCAACTTCTAGAACTCTTTAACCCTATGCACAAAGTTTAACGAAAACATTTATTTATATTTACGAAATCATTTTTTATGACCTTTTAAAACCACGTGGAGCCTTTTCGTCAAACACGGATTAAAGTTCGCCAAAACTCTTAATTTTTAAACTTCATGAATCTAATATCCTAATTTGATTCTTTTTAGAAGATCTTTATTATTCGCTTTATTCTGGAAAATTATTTTTGGCGTTGTAACTCAAAATAAGCATTCAAAACGTGTCGGGGCTATCCATGGGCATGTGAGCCATCCAGACAACCCCAAACATCCACAATCACATACTTTATTATTACGGGGCCTTAACCCGATCCCGATTCGGTATCGCTTTAAGGCCCAATATTACATTTACACAACCACAAATCCCATCGGAGGGTTACATATACCAAAATGTCCATCATCGGGATTTGACCACGAGGATCTCCTCCCTAGGCTCACATTCACCCAAATCGTGGCACAACCAACACTAAACCAAATCTAACGAGATTTAACATTGCTATCACATTACATAACCCAAATATCACAACTTAATCACTACAACCTATCCATTACTACCACGAACGATATATCACCGTACGGATGTCATCGGGGCGTTAGGAGGAGTTACTTTCCGATGGAAACCTCGCTAACAACCCCTAATCCACGGATCCTTTATCCACAAATAACAATAAACTACATCACATACCAATCATAACATTATGCTATCAATACAACAAAATAAAACTCAAGAACACACCCTTTCACCTTGCAAAATGCTGATTCAAGCTTCTTATATCACAAAATGGATTATACCACAAGATCACTAACTAAATAACACAACACAAGAAAATCGGTGCTTGACTCTAGCAACAAAATCCCGACTTCTCTCTCTCTCCCGCGCGGACTCTCTCTCTCTCTTTTTCTTTTTCTTTTTTCTCCTTCTTCTCTCGGGTGGAAGAAATGGCGATCTATACTGGTTCAGCAGGCAGCCGCAGATGCATCTGTGGCTACCTGCTGTGGCCGTCTCCTCGGCTGCCGTGTGCCGCCCTCGAGCCACGCGAAAGTCTTTTTGTCGGCGGCCGGGACTGCATCCGCGGCTGCCCGGCTCATTTTTCTCGAATTTCGTGCCACGCGGTACTAATTCGCCAATTTCTGCTGTATTATTTTGGAATGCTGTTCCTTGATACATGAATCAATTTTGGGAGTGGTTTCTCGACATCGAGATCCCACCCTAATGTTGTAATTGCCGTGGTCCCTGGCCTTCTTTGGCGATCGCATCGGGCTTTATCTGGATTGACCGTAGGTCTCGTTCTCAGATGATTCAATTCTCGTTTTTGCGTTTGACAGCCTTGATTGTGAGCCGTGGTGGGAACTGTGTTTTGGCGCCCACCTCTCCTTTTCGTATGTTGGGTCAATTGACGATTTTGCCCTCCTGTCAGGGTTAGTACACAAGTGCAAAATTTGGGTGTCTACAGCTGCCCCTCTTTATCATGTCTATGGAATGAAATATGAAATGGACGTGATAAAGAAGTAGGCACCTGATGCACAGGAGAGACAGTATGTGTTTTATCGATGCAATGCATATGTTGAGATAATGCAAATGACACACTTGACATGATCGTGTAGGGGTCGATTCGAATTTCACGAATGGATGCTGCTTGGGTTTCGTACCTGACGGTCGTTCTTGGATTGGTCAGGTATCGTCTCTGACGTGTCGTTTTCAAATGGTCAGGTATCGTATATGACGGGTCGTTTTTCAATTGGTCAGGTATCGTATTTGACGGGTCGTTTTTCAATTGGTCAGGTATCGTATCTGACGGGTCGTTTTTCAATTGGTCAGGTATCGTATCTGACGGGTCGTTTTTTCAATTGGTCAGGTATCGTACGTGACGGGTCGTTTTTCAATTGGTCAGGTATCGTATCTGACGGGTCGTTTTTCAATTGGTTAGGTATCGTATCTGACGGGTCGTTTTTTCAATTGGTCAGGTATCGTATCTGACGGGTCGTTTTTCAATTGGTCAGGTATCGTATCTGACGGGTCGTTTTTTCAATTGGTCAGGTATCGTATCTGACGGGTCGTTTTTCAATTGGTCAGGTATCGTATCTGACGGGTCGTTTTTTCAATTGGTCAGGTATCGTATCTGATGGGTCATTTTTCAATTGGTCAGGTATCGTATCTGACGGGTCGTTTTTTCAATTGGTCAGGTGTTTCTAAAATCTTATATCTTAACATGGGACTCGTTGCAGGTTGACTCGGGTAGTAAAAGGGAGGCAAAAATGGTCACCGGGACCAGCCGCAGATCCATCTGCGGCTGGGATCGGCCCCTACATCCGATCGCGACCCCCACTTTCTTTTCACTTTTTCGCTGTCCCTTTCTCTCGTTTTCGGTTTTCCTCGTCCCCTACCCGGCTTTTTCGTCTTTTGGACATCTTTTGGCCAAATCTGCTCCGATTAAAATACTCTACGTACTTTGGGTAACGTTTTAACTCCTATTTCTTTTATTTCTGCTTTCATTTGACTATGTATTTACTTGTTTAAATATTTTAATCTTAGTAATGCATGCCTCTATGAGATAATGGGGTTAGCCGTAGCATATATAAACAAATGGGTCTTGCAGTCATGCTTTATTTACCTGGAAAAATCATGATTTCAGTCATTTCATGCTCATGGTGCATTATTTTTACTTGCATTTGGGATTTGTTGGTTGCCTGATTTGATTAAACATGCCGGATCGTGCATGGGATGTCCATTTTACAAACGAAACTCTGCCGAAATTTCGGGAAATCTAGCGCACCCCTAGGGATTTATTCATGCATTTTCATTTCATAAACATGTCATGTTGCCCTATGATTTTTAGCAATATGCAATAAGATTTTTGAAAGATAACGAGCTAAGGATGTACCTCCTTTTCGTGATGCCGTTTCAGCCATGGATCCTGATGCTCCCAGTGGCTCCGCAGTGCCCCGGGTGGCGGGTGTCCGACGTCGCAGAGCGGCCACCCCAGCTACAGCTCCCGTTCTGACCCGTCATTCCCGTAGATTGGCGGAGTCTATCCTTCGTCCCGTTCAGCCGGATGTTGATGAGGATGCCCCAGCTGAGGCAGAGGCGGGCCCTTCGGGCACAGCGGCTCCTCCCCCCACGCGTCGGACCTTACAAGGGGCCCGTGCCAGGATACCTGATCTGCTCGGTCCGGTTCTCAGTAGTCATCCCTCAGCCTACCTGGCGGCTAACGAGGTATATCCGTCATTTTAAGTTCATTCAAATCCGTATGGTTACCATGCCTGACCTTTGATGGTTGTCACAGGTTCCTGAGTTTACCCAGCCTCGGGGCAACTGGTTTAGCATCTACACTCTCTATCATGCCTTGCATTCCGACTATAGGGGGATGGTTGATTCCTGGGGCTTCAGACATTTCTTCACCATTGCCCCTCGCTGGTGTCCGTGGGGTTATATGAGGGCTCTAGCTGAGCGCTGGTTCCACCATACACAGTCGCTTCATCTTCTTAGACTGTGAGCTGGTGTTGACCCCTCTCGACTGGCGTTATATCACCGGGGTGGAGTTTTCTGGACCCCGGGTCCCTCTGGAGACTGACATTACCACCGCCGCTGTTCGATCCCTGTTGGGATACTCTCCCCATGATAAGGTCTTTAAGGCTCGCAGCATTCGATCGGGAGCCCTGGCTGTAGATGCCATTGGAGGGGTCCTTTCTGAGTCATTCCCTGAGGACCGGTCTGCTCGTGATTTTCTGCTCCGCCGTCTGTTTCTGACCATTATGAGGGGCTGTTTTCTGGGGAACAACTCCTCGACCATCCATTTCAGCATTGTCGGAGCCACCAGGGATGTTGACCGGATCGGGGATTACGATTGGGGCTCTTTCACCTTCGCATACTTCCTACAGGGTCTTCGTCTTCACTCAGAGGGACAGACCGACGCCTGGCTCGGCTTCTACCCCTTCCTGCTAGTAGGTCCCTTTTATCATATAGTTCTCGTTTCGTTCCATTTCTTTGTTCCTTCCTACTACTTATGGCTTTTCTGTTTTGTTTGACAGTTCTGGGCTTACGAGAGACTACCCTGCTTGCGGCCCGTTACTACCCTCGGCCCGGAGACTTATCCCAGGGGTCGTAGATGGCATCACAGTACTCTCGAGGAGACCCCAGTGTCCGATAGCTTCGCTCATTGTCGGCTGCAGTTAGAGCTGATCTCGTCCGCGGATGTGACCTGGGTTCCTTACACGGCGGATCATTTGGCGGCTGGCCTTGCCGGTGGTTATGCCGCGGACCTGGAGCATGCCTTTTCCACTCGCCGTATTCCTTTTCTGACCTACGGTGGATGGGAGCTGTATCTGGGGGAGCGCGCCATCAGATGTGTGACTGGGGAGGCTCGTATCCCTTTGGCCCCTCCCTCAGAGAGAGCTTGGTTTGCGGATGCCCACCTTCCAGAGGCCCTGATGGCCGGGGAGGACGGATATATGCTTTCCGTCGGTCCTCATACGAGCGAGAGCTTCAGTGTCTGGTGGAGACCCCGCACTATCGGTCCTCAGACCCGAGCTACCTTCTTCCTCAGAGACCTGGTTCACGGGTCGGTGATGATGGCAAATTGGATGGAGTGTATCCGTGTCCCCACCCATTCGGACCAGATTGCTTCCCTCACTCGGAGGGTGGATCAGTTATCTCTCTTCGTTCGGAGCTTGGGCCGAGATCCAGAGGAGGCTTATGCTGCAGACCCGCAGGGATCTGATTTTGGCGCGGCCCCCGGCACATCGGATGCCCCAGTTCCGCCTTATTCTTGCCCAGACCTTAATTTTGAGGATGAGGTTGCCCTTCCCCGGGACTTGCCTGCAGATCAGTTCGACGATGATACCTTCATTGATGGCATAGATTTCACTGATTAGACTTTGATAGGCTAGGATCTCTGTATTTAAACCTGTTCGTTTTACTATCATTTCTCATTTCATGTATTATGTACAGACTTATTTCATTTTATGCACAATCATTTACTTTTGATGCTCCGTTCAGTCCATCATAGCCTGTATGATGCATGATTTATTATATATATGGATAAATAAAATTTGACCCCTGTATAGTCTTTTGATACTGCTTTTTACAGATGCCCTCTATAGATGTGGTTCGCGTGGGCCCTCACGCTCCCTCAGGGATCATTGGCCTGTTCCTTTCGTGGCTGGATAGTTTGCTACCCTCTGATCGCATCATCGTAGAGGGTCTTTTGGGACACTCCATGGCTCTTTTGTCATTTCAGGTGCCGCCGGGCTTTGTTGATGGCATTCTCAGTTGTTGGATCCCGGACAGACATGTTTTCAGATTTGGGCTGGAGTATCTGACTCCCACCCTTGAGGAGTATGCTCGCTTTACCGGGTTATCAGTGGATGGTCCCTGTGCACGGGTTACTTCAGGCCATATGCGCCGTCAGTTTCTGACTTTCACGGGCTTGCGAAGGACAGCCCTGTTATCTGTGATCTCCTCGAGCCATTTGGTTCCTCTATCCTTCTTGATTGACAGATTCGGTTCAGTGGATAGCTTTTCTAGATTCTCCAGTGATTTTTCAGTGTCTGAGGAGCGCTGGGGCGCTTTGAGAGTGGATGTTTTGATGGCTTGTGTCATATCAGTTCTGTACATGCCCGCAGGGGATGACCTCCTGGACATGCGGGTTATTGTAGCGGTTCAGGCCCTTCAGGAGGATCATACTGTCCTTCCCATGATACTTGCCGAGACTTACCTATCGGCCTCTTATTGTCATTCCTTCTCTGGTCGCATGTTCAGGGGAAGCTCTATTTTGCTATATGTATGGTTCATGAGCCACCTCAGACCTATCGGGCAGTTTCGTCGGCATGGATTTTGTTTTAGCCACAGCTTGGCCATGCAGTTCTCCTTCCGTCCCCAGCGATGTACTGATACAGCTTCTTGGAGGGAGTTCTTATCGGCCATTGAGGAGCCTTTCCATATTCTGATTTATTCGGGCTATTGCTCCTTCCAGAGTTTCCTGACTCATGTGCCACCTTTTGATTTCCTCCCTCTTCTCGGCTTGAGGGGGGTAACGACTTATCATCCCTTAGCTGTCATGGGGCAGTTTGACCAGATGCAGGATCTCCACCTCTTTGCTGGAGCAGCTGACTATCGATTTCTCATATTGCCTCAGATGGAGAGGGAGCTGCTGAATGTATATGATCTTTGGTCACATCGGGTCTCGGCTGAGTTCGGGGATAGTCATTCTGGTCAGACACCTGCTTATCTGCTATGGTTGCGAGGAGATTCTGATATTGCCGACTTTGACCAGATTGGGGCCTTGGATGGTTCTCGGGGACCTTTCCCGGTTGAGACTGGTTCAGATGTGGTCATTCCTCCGGAGCTTTCAGGATTAGCGCCCAGATCTGATGTGGAGGAGGTTTCTACTTCGGTACATGCCCATTCCCTTGACTTGGCGGATCGGACCCAGAGATTAATGATTGAGAGTACCCGGCTCCGATCTGCCTTGAGTGCCACCGAGATTGAGAGGGATACCACCCACGCGGAGCGGGATGCTGTCGTACTAGCCTGTGATGCCGCCCTTTCTGCCAGAGATAGTGTTATTGAGCAGGTCAGATTTGTCATGGAGGGCCATTCTGCGACTGTTACCAGCGCTGCTACTCTTCTGACTCGGATCGACATAATGGGACAGCAGATCGCGGATGAGCCGGAGGTTCATGATGCCTCGACTATTCTGTCTATCCTGCTCCAGCTGGTCTCCGACCTGTAGATGATTTTATTTCCTGCACGGACTATGTCAGATTCATCATTTTTATTTAGAAGACAGACTTGTAATCAAAATGTTTTGTATATATAGAGAAATATTTATGGTTTTAGTCATTTCCCTTTTTGATGCATCGTCACCCTTCATTGGCTCCTCATTTTATCCAGCCGATTATGATTTCGATATATCACCTTATTTCTCTCCTCAAGTCTTGATTTGAACTCCACAGATATTGCCGCGTGCCCCCTTTGATTTCATTGAAGCGAGTCTCGGACTTTGGGCTAATTATGTGGCTAGGTTTGGGGGAAGACTCGGAATGTATTTGTCAAAGTAGGGTTTCGGGGTCTTTCTGGAAATGGGTTTGGTACAGGGACAAGGTTTATTATTTTGTATAGAACAGACCGTGCCATGATGGCTGCCTACGTACTCCCACAAGGTCAGGAGATCAGGTCCTACGTAGTTCGAGTTACAAGGGAGATAATTTTTTTTTTTTTTTTTTTTTTTTTTTAAGCATAGAACCGTTTCACATAGTCAGAATTCAGGGGCTGCGGAAATACCTCGCCATCCATTTCTTGTAAGATGAGGGCCCCTCCAGATAGGACTTTCTTGATCACAAAGGGTCCTTCCCAATTTGGAGCGAATTTCCCCTTGGCTTCGTCTTGACAGGGCATGACCCTCTTTAGCACTAAATCATTTTCCTTGAACTTTCGGGACCGTATCTTTTTGTCGTACGATCGAGAAATGCGTTGCTGATATAACTGACTGTGTAATATAGCCGCCACTCTTCTCTCATCTATCAAGGCTAACTGGTCGTATCAACTTTGTATCCAATCCTCCTCGTCAATCCGAGCATCGAGCAAAATTCGGAGGGATGCCATCTCCATCTCTACTGGCAAAACGGCCTCCATCCCATATACCAAGGCGTTAAGGGGTTGCCCCTGTAGACGTACGAACTGATGTCCGATATGCAAACAGTGTGAGGGGTAGCAAGTCCGGCCATCCCCGATGATTGGCAGACATTCTCGCCATAATTCTCTTTATATTCTTATTTGCCGCCTCCACGGCCCCATTCATTTTGGGCCTGTAAATGACAGAATTGAGATGCTTGATTTTGAATTGGGCGCACAATTCTTTCATAAGGGCATTGTTCAGATTCTTGGCATTGTCGGACACCAAGATTTCAGGCTGTCCGTACCGGCAAATGACATTGTTCCTGATGAAACTGACTATAACTTCCTGCGTTACTTTGGGGAAAGAAGCTGCCTCCACCCATTTAGTGAAATAGTCAATCATGACAAAAATGAACCGGTGGCCGTTGCTCGCTTTGGGCTCCACAGGCCCGATAACATCCATACCCCACATGGAGAACGACCAAGGGGAAGTCATATAATGCAGTTCATTAGGAGGCGCATGCATCACATTACCGTGTGCTTGGCATTGGAAACATCGCTTGACATGATCGTCACAATCAGCCTTAAGTGATAGCCAGTAGTGCCCCGTTCTCAGAATTTTCTTAGCCAACATTGGTCCACTCATATGCGGCCCACATACTCCACCGTGCACTTCGCCCATGATTTTCTGTGCTTGAGTCTCGTCTACACATCGCAATAGTCCCAAGCCTACATCCCTCTTATACAGGGAATCTCCGCTTAAATAGAATTTCATCGCCATCTTCTGGATTCTCTGCCTTTCCGTTCGGTTCGCCTGGTCGGGGAGCGATCTATCCCTCAAATATTTCAGGATGTCATGATACCAGGGCTGATTTGGCTGAACCACCTCTCCTGATAACTTTAATATATATTCCTCGTAAGCGGGAGCATTTTGCACTGTTACTTCAATCTGTGGAGTGGTTTTGTCTTTGAGTACGTGGACTAACGAAGCCAGGGTGGCCAATGCATCGGCAAAGTCATTCCGCCCCCTGGGAATATGTCGGAAAGCTATGTCTTCAAATTCTTGCATTAATCGGATCACACACCGGTGGTAGGGAAGTAACCGAAGCTCCTTAGTGCCATATACCCCTGTTGCCTGTCTAATTACCAACTCTGAATCCCCGAATACGGCTAATCTTTTCACTCCCATATTGCGGGCGAATCTCAGTCCCAATATACATCCTTCGTATTCAGTCGTATTGTTTGAGTTACTGAACTTTAATTTGGTGAGAACAGGGTATTGCTCGCCCGTAATGGAGACCAGGACCGCTCCAGCTCCAGCCCCTTCAGCATTCATGGCACCGTCGAAATACATTTTCCAAAACTGCCCTTCGTCATCACACCTCGCCTGCTGGACCCACAGTATGTCTTCACCCGGTAGGAAAGTCTCTAAAGGCTCCATCCCCCCTGTCGGCATCTCTGATAATTGATCGGCAATTCCCTGCCCCTTCATGGCTTTCTGGGTAACATACAGGATATCAAATTGCTGGAGGATTAACTGCCACCTTGACAATCGACAATTCAACATTGGTCTCTCAAATATATATTTCAAAGGATCGATCCGCGAGATCAAATAGGTAGTGTGTCCATGGAGGTAATGCTGTAACCTCATAGCAGCCCAGGCCAAGGCGCAACATGTTCTCTCGATCGGCGTATAATTCTGTTCACAGCTGCTGAATCTCTTGCTGAGGTAATAAATGGCATGCTCCTTACCTGATTCACTCTTCTGCCCCAGCATACAACCCATTGCCATATCATTCACGGATATATACAGGAAAAGGGGAATCCCGTCCTTTGGCGGTACCAGCACTGGCGCTTCTGTTAATTGTTTCTTAATAGTCTGAAAGGCCTTTTGGCATTGACTGTTCCACTTCCGGGAGGCATCTTTCCTTAACAGTTTGAAGATTGGTTCGCAGGTGGTGGTCAGATGGGATATGAACCGACTGATGAAGTTTATCCTCCCCAAAAATCCCCTTATCTCTTTCTCTGTACGAGGAGCTGGCATATCCACAATAGCCCTGATCTTAGCCGGATCCAATTCGATGCCTCGATTGCTCACCAAGAATCCAAGGAGCCTACCTGACTGAACCCCGAAGGCACATTTGGCTGGATTGAGCTTCAAATTAAACTTCCTGAGCTGCTCAAATAGCTTCTTAAGGTGAGTCACATGGTCAGAACCCGCCTTCGATTTCACAATGATGTCATCCACGTACACCTCTATTTCCTTGTGCATCATGTCGTGGAACAGGGCCATCATGGCTCTCTGATAAGTGGCTCCTGCATTTGTGAGGCCGAAAGCAAGTCGTCTATAACAAAATGTGCCCCATGGGGTGATGAAGGCAGTCTTTTCTCGATCCTCTTCCGCCACCATTATCTGGTGATACCCCGCGAAACAATCGACAAATGAATACATTTCATACTGAGCTGTTTTATCCACCAAGATGTGTATGAAAGGCACTGGAAAGTTATCCTTAAGACTGGCCCTGTTCAGATCCCTATAATCCACGCACACTCTCACCTTTCCTCCAGGCTTTGCCACGGGGACTATATTGGAAAGCCATTCTGGGTAAGTAGACACCATGATGATCCCAGCCTTGAATTGTTTGACTATCTCTTCCTTTACTTTTAAGCTCCACTCCGGTTTCAATTTTCTCAGCCTCTGCTTAACTGGCCTGAAACCCTCCTTGATAGGCAATCGATGTACCACAATATCCGTGGACAAACCGACCATGTCTTCGTGTGACCAAGCAAACACATCCTCATATTGGCTCAATAGTTTAGTTATCTCTGTTTTCTGGTCTGGAGTCAAGTCTGCCCCAATTTTCAGCTCTTTGGGATTCTCAGGGTTTCCTATGTTGATGGTGATGGTTTGGTCTAAGTTGGGTTTGGGTTTATCCTCGACCCACTCTTTGATCTCGTCGGGAGCGTCGTCATCATCTGCTTCGTCCTGCTCAATTCCCATCAAATCGAAATCCAGTTCTATATCAAAATCATAATCGTCTTTCAAATTTGGAAAATCGTTTGTTAGGCTAGAATGACTCAAATCGGTACACCTGACATGAAACAAAAATATTTGTCATATATATAAACATTAGGTACATGACTTCCTTTTCAATAATCATGACAAAAGTATGAAATAGACGTGCAGATACATAAAAAACAAAAACACCGTCTTAAAAACCCCTTGATCCCCCTACTGGACAAGATTCCCGGACACTCATGCATTTACCCTTTTCTGGATACTACTGGCTGCACGATCCAATTCCTGGGGATCACTTCGGTTTTATAGCTAGTGATGGAGGGGATCTCTGCATCTGGCACTTCCTCTATGATTGCGACAACTTGGTTTCGGCTTTCATTTTCACTTTCCTCGGGCACTTCTAACCCGGCCCAATTGATAAATGGCATGATCTGTTTGCCTTCAAACATCTCTTCCTTTCCCTTTCCACTGGGGTCTGACTGCCCCGGGAGATGACACTTCTCCTCAAACTGTTCCATGATTTCTTGCAAGAAATCCATCTGATGGACCAATCCTTTGGCTGGGGGAACTCCATCTTACCCTCTGCTTCAGATGTGGGCCTGACTGCCCTTGGGGAGTGTTCATCATTGGTTCTTGGGACCAGGACTCTGGTTATCCGAACGGGAATTTTCTTGTGTGAGTTCCTTGGCCTTGCACCTCCGTGATATCCTAACCCCGCCTTGCCTGACTGCATTGGTACCTGGATGGGTTCGGTGATTCCTTGGCTGTGCTTGCCTAGTCCTTGGCCCGGCTGAAAGTTCATTGCCATCATTTCCCGGGCAACGAAGGTGAGCTCGGGGGACATCTTAAGTTTTAACTCCGGAGTTCCCAACTGCTTGTACTGAGGGGTGCTGATTTCAAACGCCTGATAGCTTATTGGTTCGGCCGACTCGTCCACATGGATCACCGGCATGCCTTTTACAGAGGGAACGGGGCAGTCAGATTCTGCGGCGATTGTTACCACATGTCCCTCAACGATAAACTTTATTTGTTGATGCAGGGTGGAGGGAACTGCCTCAGCCATATGAATCCAGGGCCTCCCTAAAAGCATGTTGTAACTGGCCGTGATATCTAGCACCTGGAAGGAGATGTCAAAAGTATAAGGCCCGATCTCTACCGGCAACTCAATCTCCCCTACCGTGTCCTTTCGAGATCCATCAAACGCCCTTACCACCATCTGGCTGGCCCGCAGGCGCTTAGGGTTGATTTTCATCTTCTCCAGAGTACTGTATGGGCAAATATTCAGGGCTGACCCCCATCAATCAAGACTCCGTTCATCACGTACCCGGAGGAGATAACCGCAATGTGTAACGGCCTCCGGTGCCCCCTCCCTTCTTCGGGGATGTCGTCGTCGGTAAATGATATTACATTGCTGTCCAATAAGTGGCCCACCAGGTGGCCAAATCTTTCCGTACTAATTGATTTGGGGACATGAGCCACTTCCAGGACTTTGCTCAATATCTGCTGATGATCATTTGATGCCAATGCAAGATCCAAGATTGATGTCAGGGGCGGCTGTGCCTCCAGAGTTTTAACCACACTCGCCTTGCCGTAATTCATTTTCTCCCAAAATTCCAACGCTTTTTCCTCCGATATTTTCCCGTTCTCCTTTCTCGTGTTCTCCAGGACCCGCCTAGGTAGGTACAATGGATTCCCCTTAGAGCTAACTGATGCACAACTGGCCTCCTCGTCGGTCTTCCCCCCATAATTCCACGGGACAGCCTTCAGATTGGTAATCGGCAATTGTGACCTGGCGGCTATTACAAGGGGTCTTGGGGCTGATAACCGGATAGGCTCTGTTTTGGTATCTCGAATCACGCCAGCCAACTTGATAGGCTTCTTCTGCACATCCTCCTGGGCATGGATCATCGCAGTCTCTTCTTCTATCCTCCTTATGTATTTCAATTTTAAGGGGCCCTGCGCCCCACTGGTTTCTATTACATTCACTCCTCCTCCATTATGCTCGAGAAGAGGGTTGGCCTTCACATTTGGGGGTTCCGGTTGCTCTACCACTATCTCTCCACTGTCGATCATGTTTTGGATTTTATGTTTTAGTGACCAGCATTCTTGGGTGTCGTGCCCCGGGGAAGCCGAGTGGTAAGCGCATCTCTTGCTAGGGTCATATCTCCTACTCTTCGGGTCTGATGGAGGCGCTAGCTCTGTAATCTTTTTCTGGCCTACCAACATGGCCAGTATATGTTCCAATGAATCCCCCAATGGGGTGAACTCCCTCTCTGGCGGCTTTTCGAATTTTCGGCGCCCGTCATATCTCTGATTGTTGAAATTTGATGGTCGTGGGGGCCTCATTTCTTTGCATGCGGACTGGGGGGTTGGTCATTGTTTTCCCAGATAGTCCTTGCAGTACTAGGGACACATCCTCTTCCTTTTTCTTCTGGGGTCTCCGGGAAGAACTGCCATAGTTTCCACTCTGAATTTGCTCCGCAACAGCCTCGAGAGCAGTGAAGTCTCGAATTTTCCCCGATTTTAAACCCATCTCAGCCATCTCCCCATGCTTAATCATTTCCGCAAAAGGCTTTCCTATCCCCGCTATCACCCTTTCATAGTAAGGGGCCTATTGTATATCGATGAAAGTTATAACCATTTCGGCCTCACTCATGGGTGGGTTCACTTGGGCTGCCATCCTCCTCCACCGCTGAGCATAGTCTCTGAAAGATTCATTGGTTTGCTTCCTGATTTTCGTCATCTGGTATCGGTCCGGGGCCATCTGGGATTGAAAGTTGTACTGCGTTAGGAAGGTATGGGCCAGCTCCTCCCAATTGTGAATCTTAGCATTGTCCAATCTCGCATACCACGTTCTAGCCTCCCCTGTCAGGCTTTTCTGCAACAGTTGCATTCTCAATGATTCATCCTCAGCATATCCCCCTAGCTCTCCGATGTATACTTTTAGATGCGTATAAGGATCCCCTGACCCGTTATATTTTTCAAATTCGGGGAGTTTGAACTTCTCGGGATATCTGGTTCCCGGAAAGATGCACAAGTCGGAGTAGTTAACACTGCCATATGACCCGATTCCTTTCATAG
This sequence comes from Hedera helix, assembly GCA_947179155.2. Classification (NCBI taxonomy): domain Eukaryota; kingdom Viridiplantae; phylum Streptophyta; class Magnoliopsida; order Apiales; family Araliaceae; genus Hedera; species Hedera helix. The sequence continues at coordinate 30,012,249 of OX359264.1, read as the reverse complement.
TTTTGATGGCCTCCTCCATCTGTTTTATTTTCTTACTAACACTGCTGGCAACCTCGTCCTCTGGGATGATAATGACTTGCTTTGCCGGTTCAACCTTGGGAGTTTCTGGGGTCAGTACGTTCCCTTGAGATGAGGGTCCCGGCTGGTCCTCGAGCTGTGGCCCTGACTTTAGTTTGAAATGCTCTTTGAGCAACATGGTCAGCTCTGTCATTTGATTTCTCACAGCATTGAACTCTTCCCGAGATACAGGAGCCAGGTCAGGATTAGGGTTCTCAGCCATCTCGACTGTTAATTCTCTGGCTTTCTTAGATCGGAGACGGGTTTGGGGAGCAATCCTGCAAATACAGTATGCCAAGGTTTAGTTCCGGGAAATGGTATTGGCAGATGCATGCTAAAGCAATTATTTTTTGTATTTTTGGGTTTTGTAATCTTTTTCTGCAAAACAGGGTCAGTGTCCTTTTATTTTAACCAAGGTAATGATACTGTGCAATTTATGATGCTCTCCAAGCTGTCCTTGTAAAACAGAGTTTAATACTTTTATTTGGACAAAAGTGGTTGGTACAAAATGATTGACTACAGTATGATATTACGTGCGTGAAACGTAAAAGGGTATGAAGAGACTTCCCGCGCGTTGGGTTTATCTGAGGCTGACCTACCCTAAGTTACTCTCGCGGGCTTTTCGGCATGAAGGTTCCCAGATCTTCGCAACATACTCGAAGGGAATGAATCCGATCTTTCAATTGGATTGGATCTGAGTGGATGCTTTTCCTGAGCCTCGCCGGGGAGCACCCCTTTGAGTCCAGTAATCCACATCCGACGGGTTTGCCTCAGGAGGAGGAACTGCTCAACATACATTCATCGTTCCTCACCGTATGCAAATGATGACAATAAAAATAAAGCATTTTAAAAAACGCAATCACAGCATTCGCATATTTATCCATTCACACACAAAAGGTAGATTAATGCAAAATAACGCAAACACACATTTTTTAGATTTTTCGAAGGATAGGAAAACATCAAGATTTTTAATGCGACTTAAGTCCTCTACTGTCCCCAGCAGAGTCGCCAGTTGTCGACGCCGGGATTTTCGTCGTCTCGTTTTTTAATAATTAAAAATGTCCCTTTCCAATTTTAGCCTTTTGGATTAAATGTGATTTTGAAAAGGGTCGGCTTAGTGTCGACGGGGTTTTTGAAATGTCGATTTTTTATGAGCCAATTGACCAGAGTCGCCAGTTGGTATATTTTGAAATGGATGTACCAACTCATCCGAATTTTGTTTTCGCAATCGATGGCTCATATGTGACTCTGAGTTAAATGGTCCGCAAACCGAGATTCATAGAGTTCGGGGGCTTGCTTAAGCGAGGGGAAGGTGTTAGGCACCCCCCGACTTCCGTGAAATACGGTTACCGCAATTTCGATGTTTTCCTATCCTTTTAAAATCCTAAAAATGTGAGAGTTGCGTGTATGTGTGTGTGTGTGCCTAAATGGAGGTTTGTGGTAAGTTTTGCATAAAAAGTTTGTTTTTATTTTATATGGCAAAATGTGTTTTGTCGGGAAAACGTTTAGACGTCTTTTGACCCTAAATGACGAGGCTTCGGTTTTTTTTATAAGAAAGATTGATTTTAATTTCGAAAACGATAAGGTTTTTTATTAGATGTCATTTTTAGAAGAAAATATTTTTTAAACGTTTGCCAAATAGGAATCGAGACTATACATTGCCCTCTAACAGTAAATATAAATAAAATGAAGGCAACTTCTAGAACTCTTTAACCCTATGCACAAAGTTTAACGAAAACATTTATTTATATTTACGAAATCATTTTTTATGACCTTTTAAAACCACGTGGAGCCTTTTCGTCAAACACGGATTAAAGTTCGCCAAAACTCTTAATTTTTAAACCTCGTGAATCTAATATCCTAATTTGATTCTTTTTAGAAGATCTTTATTATTCGCTTTATTCTGGAAAATTATTTTTGGCGTTGTAACTCAAAATAAGCATTCAAAACGTGTCGGGACTATCCATGGGCATGTGAGCCATCCAGACAACCCCAAACACCCACAATCACATACTTTATTATTACGGGGCCTTAACCCGATCCCGATTCGGTATCGCTTTAAGGCCCAATATTACATTTACACAACCACAAATCCCATCGGAGGGTTACATATACCAAAATGTCCATCATCGAGATTTGACCACGAGGATCTCCTCCCTTGGCTCACATTCACCCAAATCGTGGCACAACCAACACTAAACCAAATCTAACGAGATTTAACATTGCTATCACATTACATAACCCAAATATCACAACTTAATCACTACGACCTATCCATTACTACCACGAACGATATATCACCGTACGGATGTCATCGGGGCGTTAGGAGGAGTTACTTTCCGATGGAAACCTCACTAACAACCCCTAATCCACGGATCCTTTATCCACAAATAACAATAAACTACATCACATACCAATCATAACATTATGCTATCAATACAACAAAATAAAACTCAAGAACACACCCTTTCACCTTGCAAAATGCCGATTCAAGCTTCTTATATCACAAAATGGATTATACCACAAGATCACTAACTAAATAACACAACACAAGAAAATCGGTGCTTGACTCTAGCAACAAAATCCCGACTTCTCTCTCTCTCCCGCGCGGACTCTCTCTCTCTCTTTTTCTTTTTCTTTTTTCTCCTTCTTCTCTCGGGTGGAAGAAATGGCAATCTATACTGGTTCAGCAGGCAGCCGCAGATGCATCTGCGGCCAGCCGCAGATGCATCTGCGGCTGCCTGTTGTGGCCGTCTCCTCGGCTGCCGTGTGCCGCCCTCGAGCCACGCGAAAGTCTTTTTGTCGGCGGCCGCGACTGCATCCGCGGCTGTCCGGCTCATTTTTCTCGAATTTCGTGCCACGCGGTACTAATTCGCCAATTTCTGCTGTATTATTTTGGAATGCTGTTCCTTGATACATGAATCAATTCTGGGAGTGGTTTCTCGACATCGAGATCCCACCCTAATGCTGTAATTGCCGTGGTCCCTGGCCTTCTTTGGCAATCGCATCGGGCTTTGTCTGGATTGACCGTAGGTCTCGTTCTCAGATGATTCAATTCTCGTTTTTGCGTTTGACAGCCTTGATTGTGAGTCGTGGTGGGAACTGCGTTTTGGCGCCCACCTCTCCTTTTCGTATGTTGGGTCAATTGACGATTTTGCCCTCCTGTCAGGGTTAGTACACAAGTGCAAAATTTGGGTGTCTACAACCCATATAACACATATTTGACTTGCATGGGCCTTCAAAACATTTTAAACTTTTCGAATGGACTTATTTTTCCAAAAGGTTCGATTTAGGCTTCGACGAACGTTTCAAAACGTTTAAACTTCTCATTTATCGCCATAGATGCCAAATGACATTCAAAACAACTCTAACACATGTATTTTCATAAAACTTAGCTATTTGGCTTGATTTGACCTCCAATTACACGCTGGAAGATATGCTTAGAGCATGTGTAATGGATTTTAAAGGTAGTTGGGATGATCACTTACCGTTAGTGGAGTTTTCATACAACAACAGTTATCATGCAAGTATTGGCATGCCGCCTTACGAAGCACTGTATGGGAGGAAGTGTCGCACACCATTGTGCTGGGATGAAGTTGGTGAACGGAGACTGTTGGGACCCGAATTGGTACAGCAAACCGTAGATACGATCAAGGTTATAAGAGCTCGTTTAGTTGCAGCTCAGGATTGTCAGAAAATGTATGCCGATTTGCATCGTCGAAAGAGAGACTTTGAAGTTGGCAGCTTCGTATTTTTGAAAGTATCTCCTTGGAAAGGGAAGATAAGGTTTGGCAAGAAAGGAAAACTGAGTCCAAGGTTCGTCGGACCGTTTGAAATTTTGAAGCGAATTGGTGAGGTGGCGTACGAGTTAGCTTTACCTCCTGAACTGGAACATATTCATAATGTGTTTCATGTTTCATTGTTGCGGCCATATAAACCAGACTACAAGCATGTTATCTCATACGAGTCAATCCAAGTTGAGAAGGATTTATTGTATGAGGAAATTCCTGTCCAGATATTAGATAGGAAGGAGCAGACGTTAAGAAATAAAGTTATACATTCGGTCAAGGTTCTTTGGAGAAACCACGCGGTTGAGGAGGCTACGTGGGAGCTAGAAGAAAAGATGAGGAGGAATCATCCCGATCTTTTCGAGTAACCTTATGGTTGAAATTCCGGGGACGGAATTCTTATAAGGGGGGGAGAATGTAATGACTGCAAATATTTTAATATAAATAAATGAAGTTATTAACGGTAAATGTAATTACTGTGCGATTAAATTAAATCATTGTGTGATGGCTTAGTTAATTTAATTATGTGTTGAGTTAATTAAAGGATTTTATAGGGAGGTTCAATTAATGGGTTGATTAAATTAATGGACCGACCTAGGTTGTGGACATTAATTATTGTGGTTAATAATTGATGATAATGGGTATGTATTAATATTTTATAATTCCGCTAGGAAAGTTATTAATAGTGGATTTATATAAATAGGTTCAATTAAAATAAACTCAACTCATGTGGATTTAAATTTAGAATTAAAATTTATTTAATTCGGATCTAAATTGGTCGCCACGAGGGGTTATTTATTACATAATGAGGTATATATAATTATATATATATCTCTTCTGAATTATTTTCTCGAGCCGCGTTGAGAAGTGAAATGAGAGTCAGTGATATTTTTATCTCAGTCGGCAAAGCAAAGGAGAAGCAAGAGGGTTCTTTATATAATGCACTATAAGTTCTCAACCTTCATTTCTTTTCACGTTCGTCTACTAAACCAGAGAGAGAGTTAGGTGAGCTGAGAGTTAATATTGAGAGGAAGAAGTGTTGGAACATTTAAAGACGAAGAAGAAGGAGGTTGGAATCATTCAAGACAAGCAACTTCAGTATTTACTGCAACGTTGCTTCAGTGGTTAAGAAGGTAAACGAAAACCTAGCTTTCGTTTTCATTTCTATGTGTTGCCATGGCTGTGAGTAGCATGTGTAGCTGAAATAAGTTGTTATCTATTTACTTTTTCTCTTTGAATCTGTATATGTAAACTGTTTGGGTGTTGGATGATAACAGACCGATCGATTTAAGCTTTAAAATGAGTTTCTGGGTTGGTTTGTGAAGCAGAGCGCCTAAGCGCGTAAGTGAGCACCGTAGTGGTCAAGCGCCTAAGCGCTGTTCCCGTTCATTTTGGGGCGCCTAAGCGTTGAGAGGGCCGGGCGCCTAAGCGCACTATCCTTCACCTTTTTGGGTGCCTAGGCGCGACGAAGGGGAGGCGCCTAAGCGCCGGTTCCTTAAGGAATCCGGGCGCCTAGGCGCCAGTGTGTGCCAGTGCGGGTCGGTCACGGGTCACACTCGGGTTGGTTCGAGGGTTTAAATAATAATTTATTATAAGAATAAAATTATTATTTTTGTATTAAATTATTATTAAACGATTAATAATAATGGTAGGAAATTAATTTATGTTTTAATGAGTTATAATAATGGTGTTTTGTTAAACTATTATTATTCAATTAACAAAAAAAAAGGAAATTCTTAAGTTATTATTGAATGATTAAATAGTAACGGTACACGGTACAATTAAAATGTTATTAACGTATTTATAACATTTGCGGTTTAGTTAGATGTTATTACATGAATAATAATATCGTTGGGTAGTTAAAATATTATCCACGTAAGATAATGTTGGCAGGTACCCTATGTGTTGGTTAATGGGGGATTATGTGCTTAAATGGTAGTCTTCTTGATACTATTTTCTAGACTTCTATGTACTTTGCTAATTGAATGCTAAACCTGTTTATTATTAGGTATTTCAAGGATAGTAAATTTAGTCGTGTAAGCTGTAATCAACGACTGAGGCAAGTTCCCTAACCTTACTCAAGTTTACATTGAGCAAGTTCCTTAACTTTACTCTAATTTAATTGAGCAAGTTTTCTAACTTCGAACTTTATTTTGTACAAGTTTTCCTGAACTTCATTATTGTGCAAAGTTTCCTAAAACTTGGGCTATTATTTCTGAGCATGTCAATGGTTTAATGTATCGCTAAATTATTCCATGTAAATGCCATTATTGTTATTCGCACGATTTGTGCCTTTGAAATTATTGCTCTATCATTGAATAGGAAGATCAATTCAAGTTCTTTAATTCATGAACTGTTTACGGATATGGGTCTACGCATTGTTTCGGCTAGACATATAAAATAAGTTATTTTAAAAGCTATTCCAAAACCGTTGATCGGTACGGAAGTCTTGGACTGAGAGAACAAACCCTAAATTGGGGGATTATAAGTGTCATTGAACACGGTCAGAGTTTAATGTTATGCATATACATGTCGTACGAGAGGCTGATTCCCTCGAGTGCATCTGATTTATCAAAGGAATGATCGGGGAGATTGTTTCCTTGGATATGTTCAGGGTCGATTGGATCACTCAGTAATTTAATAATCATTTTTCATTCCTTCGATTGAATCTTGGTTATTGTATCGGTTATTTCATCAACTTTTATAAATGTTGAGCTATCACTTTATTCGCATTCATTCGTGATATGCCTGTATTATTGATTTTAAACTTGCTGAGCATATTCGTTGCTCACTCTTGCTATACATATCATGAACAAATTGCAGCTAGGCCTGAGTATTCCAAGAAGGACAAAGGCAAGGGCAAGCTTAAAGAGTAGTTTAGTATTTCTATTTCTGTTTAGTAAACCATGGAACTCTGTTTGTATTAATAGGTTTACCATGATGTATTTTGAGGTTGAGACCTTGGAACTGTACTAAACCTTTTGTAATGAACAACGTATGTTAATTATTCCGCATTTTAGAACTATATGTTGTTTAAGAGGTGATGTATGTATTTATTCGTGAGAACCAAATCCGAGGTATTGGTACTTGAATTTGGGGGGGTCACAAAGAAAGCATATTTTCTTCTTGCTTCATAAGCATCTAAGTCTTCTAGCTCATGATTTCAAGCTCTTCTTCTTTCCTTTCCATGGATTTCTCTCCATTTCTCTCTCTTAGGGCTGAAAATCAGCAAACTCAAATGAAGAAGGAAAGCTCGCATGCTTTGCTTTTGTTGTGACTTAACTCAAATTGGGTTAACATAGCTCAACCTTGGTTAAATCAATCCAAGGGCATTTCGGTCACTTCACACTTTAAGTCAAGGGCATTTTTGACATTTCATCACTTGGGACACATAGGTCATTACTCAATTTGTCAAGGGTACTTTGGACTTTTGTCAATTTCTCTAGACAATTTAATTTCCATGTATATTCCTTACAAACCATCTCTTGCTCATTTTTAATCCAATTCAAGTCCTTTTTGATCTAAATTTGTTTCACTAGGCTTGAATTTTATTCTAGCATCAAATACTCCACAATTGTCTTGTCCCAAAATACTTTTCACACTTCAAAAATTGAATTTCAATAATAACTTATAACAATTCACAAAAAAATTGTCAATTTACATAATCTTCACTTTACATAAAGAGTTTCCTCATGAAGAGAGCATTTTTTCTTCTTGCTTCATAATCATCTAAGTCTTCTAGCTCATGACTTCAAGCTCTTCTTCTTTCCTTTCCATGGATTTCTCTCCATTTCTCTCTCTTAGGGCTGAAAATCAGCAAACTCAAATGAAGAAGGAAAGCTCACATGCTTTGCTTTTGTTGTGACTTAACTCAAATTGGGTTAACTTAGCTTAACCTTGGTTAAATCAAACCAAGGGCATTTCGGTTACCTCACACTTTAAGTTAAGGGCATTTTTGACATTTCATCACTTGGGACACATAGGTCATTACTCAATTTGTTAAGGGTACTTTGGACTTTTGTCAATTTCTCTAGCCAATTTAATTTCCACGTAAATTCCTTACTAATCATTTCTTGCTCATTTTTAATCCAATTCAAGCCCTTTTTGATCTACATTTGTTTCACTAAGCTTGAATTTTATTCTAGCATCAAATTCTCCAAAATTGTCTTGTCCCAAAATACTTTTCACACTTCAAAAATTGAATTTAAATAATAACTTATAACAATTCACAATAAATTGTCAATTTACATAATATTCACTTTACATAAAGAGTTTCCTCATGAAGAGAGCATCTTTTCTTCTTGCTTCATAATCATCTAAGTCTTCTAGCTCATGATTTCAAGCTCTTCTTCTTTCCTTCCCATGGATTTCTCTCCATTTCTCTCTCTCTTAGGGCTGAAAATCAGCAAACTCAAATGAAGAAGGAAAGCTCACATGCTTTGCTTTTGTTGTGACTTAACGCAAATTGGGTTAACTTAGCTTGACCTTGGTTAAATCAATTCAAGGGCATTTCGGTCACTTCACACTTTAAGTCAAGGGCATTTTTGACATTTCATCACTTGGGACACGTAGGTCATTACTCAATTTGTCAAGGGCACTTTGGACTTTTGTCAATTTCTCTAGACAATTTAATTTCCATGTAAATTCCTTACAAATCAATTCTTGCTCATTTTTAATCCAATTCAAGTCCTTTTTTATCTAAATTTGTTTCTCTAGGCTTGAATTTTATTCTAGCATCAAATACTCCACAATTGTCTTCTCCCAAAATACTTTTCACATTTCAAAAATTGAATTTCAATAATAACTTATAATAATTCACAATAAATTGTCAATTTACATAATATTCACTTTACATGAAGAGTTTCCTCATGAAGAGAGCATCTTTTCTTCTTGCTTCATAATCATCTAAGTCTTCTAGCTCATGATTTCAAGCTCTTCTTCTTTCCTTTCCATGGATTTCTCTCCATTTCTCTCTCTTAGGGCTGAAAATCAACAAACTCAAATGAAGAAGGAAAGCTTACATGCTTTGCTTTTGTTGTGAGTTAACTCAAATTGGGTTAACTAAGCTTAACCTTGGTTAAATCAATCGAAGGGCATTTCGGTCACTTCACACTTTAAGTCGAGGGCATTTTTGACATTTCATCACTTGGGACCCATAGGTCATTACCCAATTTGTCAAGGGTACTTTGGACTTTTGTCAATTTCTCTGGACAATTTAATTTCCATGTAAATTCCTTACAAATCATTTCTTGCTCATTTTTAATGCAATTCAAGTCATTTTTGATCTAAATTTGTTTCATTAGGCTTGAATTTTATTCTAGCATCAAATACTCCACAATTGTCTTGTCCCAAAATACTTTTCACACTTCAAAAATTGAATTTCAATAATAACTTATAGCAATTCTCAATAAATTATCAATTTACATAATATTCACTTTACATGAAGAGTTTCCTCATGAAGAGAGCATCTTTTCTTCTTGCTTCATAATCATCTAAGTCTTCTAGCTCATGATTTCAAGCTCTTCTTCTTTCCTTTCGATGGATTTCTCTCCATTTCTCTCTCTTAGGGCTGAAAATCAACAAACTCAAATGAAGAAGGAAAGCTTAGATGCTTTGCTTTTGTTGTGAGTTAACTCAAATTGGGTTAACTAAGCTTAACCTTGGTTAAATCAATCGAAGGGCATTTCGGTCACTTCACACTTTAAGTCGAGGGCATTTTTCACATTTCAACACTTGGGACCCATAGGTCATTACCCAATTTGTCAAGGGTACTTTGGACTTTTGTCAATTTCTCTAGACAATTTAATTTCCATGTAAATTCCTTACAAATCATTTCTTGCTCATTTTTAATGCAATTCAAGTCCTTTTTGATCTAAATTTGTTTCATTAGGCTTGAATTTTATTCTAGCATCAAATACTCCACAATTGTCTTGTCCCAAAATACTTTTCACACTTCAAAAATTGAATTTCAATAATAACTTATAGCAATTCTCAATAAATTATCAATTTACATAATATTCACTTTACATGAAGAGTTTCCTCATGAAGAGAGCATCTTTTCTTCTTGCTTCATAATCATCTAAGTCTTCTAGCTCATGATTTCAAGCTCTTCTTCTTTCCTTTCCATGGATTTCTCTCCATTTCTCTCTCTTAGGGCTGAAAATCAACAAACTCAAATGAAGAAGGAAAGCTTACATGCTTTGCTTTTGTTGTGAGTTAACTCAAATTGGGTTAACTAAGCTTAACCTTGGTTAAATCAATCGAAGGGCATTTCGGTCACTTCACACTTTAAGTCGAGGGCATTTTTGACATTTCATCACTTGGGACCCATAGGTCATTACCCAATTTGTCAAGGGTACTTTGGACTTTTGTCAATTTCTCTGGACAATTTAATTTCCATGTAAATTCCTTACAAATCATTTCTTGCTCATTTTTAATGCAATTCAAGTCATTTTTGATCTAAATTTGTTTCATTATGCTTGAATTTTATTCTAGCATCAAATACTCCACAATTGTCTTGTACCAAAATACTTTTCACACTTCAAAAATTGAATTTCAATAATAACTTATAGCAATTCTCAATAAATTATCAATTTACATAATATTCACTTTACATGAAGAGTTTCCTCATGAAGAGAGCATCTTTTCTTCTTGCTTCATAATCATCTAAGTCTTCTAGCTCATGATTTCAAGCTCTTCTTCTTTCCTTTCGATGGATTTCTCTCCATTTCTCTCTCTTAGGGCTGAAAATCAACAAACTCAAATGAAGAAGGAAAGCTTAGATGCTTTGCTTTTGTTGTGAGTTAACTCAAATTGGGTTAACTAAGCTTAACCTTGGTTAAATCAATCGAAGGGCATTTCGGTCACTTCACACTTTAAGTCGAGGGCATTTTTGACATTTCATCACTTGGGACCCATAGGTCATTACCCAATTTGTCAAGGGTACTTTGGACTTTTGTCAATTTCTCTAGACAATTTAATTTCCATGTAAATTCCTTACAAATCATTTCTTGCTCATTTTTAATCCAATTCAAGTCCTTTTTTTTCTTAATTTGTTTCACTAGGTTTGAATTTTATTCTAGCATCAAATACTACACAATTGTCTTGTCCCAAAATACTTTTCCCACTTCAAAAATTGAATTTCAATAATAACTTATAGCAATTCTCAATAAATTATCAATTTACATAATATTCACTTTACATGAAGAGTTTCCTCATGAAGAGAGCATCTTTTCTTCTTGCTTCATAATCATCTAAGTCTTCTAGCTCAAGATTTCAAGCTCTTCTTCTTTCCTTTCCATGGATTTCTCTCCATTTCTCTATCTTAGGGCTGAAAATCAGCAACTCAAATGAAGAAGGAAAGCTCACATGTTTTGCTTTTGTTGTGAGTTAACTCAAATTGGGTTAACTTAGCTTAACCTTGGTTAAATAAATCAAAGGGCATTATTTCCTTTATTTCTAACTTTAATTTCTTCTTTCTTTATCATATCGAATACATCAGTCTTCATACATCAAATCTATCATATGCTGGCACAATTAGTGTCCTACAAAATTTATCTTCTGTACTTTACCTTTAATTTGCTATATTTCCATTTAATCATCGAAAATCATATTCATAATATTTGCATCATCTGCTACGTTGCTAATACACTCTAAATAGATAACTGATCCATAAATATTTTATAAACCCTTACTCACCCTAAGAATCCTTCTGTATCATTTTAACCACACAGGTCAATTCTAGGACATTGATTAAATAATACATAATTTTAATCACATATTAATACATCATATCCTTCTAAACCAGGTTTTAATCATCTAATCTTTACTTAATTAGTCAAGATTCTTATTTAGAAATTTTGTAAAAATTCGGGATGTCACATTCACCCCTCCTTCAAAAAAATTCGTCCTCAAAAGTGCTATATACTGTGATGACCCCGAATCCGAGTTCCTTTAACCTTGGATTCGGTTCAACACTAGTACTACATTTTCCTTATTGTTCATGAATTACAATAATATTATAATTGATAAATAATTATTTATTTACAATTTTACAATATCTCTTTCTATTCTAGAATCGCAATCTTTATACATTCCTAATATGTCTCACTATCATATATGATACGTCATTCTATTACAATTAATTTCAGTATTTAACACTCATATTACATACTAACCAATTCTTATACTACACAATCATTTTACCTGTCCAATTCAGACTGATATCTACAATGGTCGTGCTAGACCTTCAATGAATGTAATATGCATTCTTGTTTCTTGATCTTTAACAAAAACTTCGAATAACTTGCGTTATCTAAAAATATTGGTTTTAAGCAAGAGTGAGCACGACGGCTCAGCAAGTTCAACAGTTACACGTAGCACATTACATGCTTCATATATTATACATGCTCTGCATTTTATTCTTACATCATGCATTTCATGAAAGTAGTATGCCCTCAAACCAATCACATTTGATGTGATAAGCATATACTTTATAATCTTGTTCGTTTATTAATAAAAGAATCAAGGCATTTCTTTATTCATGATTAATTACTTGAATTAATCAAATGGATAAACCCATAGTTTTTTAGCAATGCTTTTAGAACCATGATGAGGATCATGCTAATGAGATCTAAATTAAATATAGCTCAAAACTAAAATTGTTCCTAATCGTTGGATCACTAAAAAGGGGATTAGTAGATCCGGATAGATTGGTACATACTATGCTTGCTCTTATAAAGAGGATGATTGATCTCATAATCATTTGTGTAGAGACACTAAAGCAAGTATGTAGGTGCTTATTAGAGAATAAGTTCACTGAACGTGACTCGCTCAAGGAACACCTAATGGAGTCTTACTTGCCTGTCAATAGGAGTTCCTTTTGTGATAGTATTACAAGTGATCCTTGGACTTGAGATCATCACAGTATCTTGTGTATGATGAATTCTGTTTTGACATATTCCTTAAAACCTTTAAGGTGTAGCAGAGGGTATGATCGAATATAATAAGTCATACATGGAGATAGGTGAATGATCAACAAAGAATTTACCACTTCTAGTAAAAGAAGAGAATGTCCTATGCGATTCGATAAATGACAACTCAGTAGTCCTTGGCCAATGCAGAATGAAAATTAGAAAGTAGTTTCTAATTTACATTAATTAGAGTTATTCATTTAAAGATCGAAATGCATATAATCAAATAAAATAAGACTTGACAGTTATATCATGTCTTATATTTGATTGGGACGTTGTGAGGTAGAAGGATTGAATTGTACGGTAACTATTCGCTGAATAGGTTCTTTTGTGATTAAATGTTGAAATCTATATTATCTGAAAAGTCGTTGATCGCTAAGGGGGCTTACCCTTATTATGGAATAAATATTATTTATTTAAATAAATTAAATAGTTTAATTTATTTATATAAATAAGATTAGAATAGTTCTAATTAATTTATTCTATAACCGGTTTAATATGGAGAACCTAAAGGGTCACACCGCAAAAGGAAAATAATTATTTAAGAAGTAAATGACATAATTGTAATAATGAATTAAGTATATTTAATTTATACTATGTGGATAGAATAAATTAAATAGCTTAATATTTATTATTTAGTATTTTGGAAATATTAATTATAAATTAATAAGAGGAGTCTTATTATTATTATTACTATTATTATTTTATTATTATTTAGTTCCTAAATGGTTTAGGAATTAATTAATAAGAGTACTCTCATAATTAATAATTAAGTTCCTAAATAGTTTAGGAATTATAATTATTATATTAAATCAATTAAGTTCCTAATTAGATTAGGAGTTTAATTAAAAACCTTATTTCTAAAGATGTTAGGAGGGTTTACTAAATCTATAAATAAGATAAGTTTTATTATGGATTAAGGTTACACACACATATACTTCCACAAGTATTGAGAGAGTACTCACATATTCTCTAAAGAGAGAAAACTAGGGTTTGCCATCACCCACTTCTTGAATTATTGTTAATCCTTGGTGGATCACCTCTAGAGGCCAAACACTTGGGTGGCTAACATTGATCATTGAAATCTAATCGGTGAAATTCAAGGAGAACGCGAAGGATTTGGAGGTGAACTTGTACCCGTTGAAGCTTTGAGTTCTACAAGGGTATATCTCTAACTTCTTCTTTATTAATTAATAGTTGCACATAAAGGTAGATCCTGGATTATGGTTTGTAAATTTTTAAATTTGATTTTACCATGCTTCTGCTATTTTGTGCAATTTGATTGCGTCTATGAATATTACAAATTATAGTGGCATCAAAAGCCAAACTTTATGCGAATTATTAATTATTTTAATTTCATATATGTATGAGTATGTGTTTAGAACAATTTATTGGGCATAATTTGTTGTATAAAATTATTATTTTTTATAAACCGAAATTAGTTAATTACCGAATTTGAAAATCATTCAAAGTTTCGGATATATATAAACTCGTTGTTTCCGTGTTATTGGTATATAACTTTTACTGAATTTGGAAAAACCCGAAAAGTGCGGCTACTTTGTTTGACCGAAAAGTGTTTACTTAATACACCACAACAAGAGTGCTTTTTCGGAATTGAATATATATGATATATTATATACAAAGCAACTTGTTTTGGTTTTGGGAAATTGAAAAACTAAAAAGCAGCGCCTGTTCGGTTTTTGGTTTAATATATATATATATATATATGAGTAGTTCTACATGGACATGGAAATTGGACATGAAAATTGGACATTTTCATGTTCCCTTAGTTTTTTTTTTTTTTTTTTTTTTGGTATATATCCAAACATATTTATACTATGGATTTAAAAAAAAAAAAAATTAAAAATCCAAAAAAATTAGGTATAATTTGGATATATATCAAAAAAATGGTTGTATGGGACCCATACAATCATTTTTTTGATATATATCCAAATTATACCTAATTTTTTTGGATTTTTAATTTTTTTTTTTTTTAAATCCATAGTATAAATATGTTTAGATATATACTAAAAAAAAAAAAAAAAAAAAACTAAGGAAACATGGAAAAAAGGGGGACCGGTCCAATTTTCCTGTCCAATTGGCCGGTCCGCCCAGACTTATTGTATATATATATATATATACAGTGAATTGATAAAGCTCTCAGTTTTGGGAAAGCCGAATATATATATATATATATATATATATATATATATATGTATGTATGGTAATGCTCGGTTTGTATGTATATTAAAGCAGCAATTTTTTTTTTTTTTGGTGTAAACAACCATGCCTGTCCCGAATTGATTGTCGCCAAAATTGAATAAAGTAACACTGTTTTGTCAATAGCCACGCTTTTCGATAAACATGATCCGATTATATATATATATATATATATATATATATATATTTATAATATATATTAATTTGCCAAACTGTTTGGTAATTTTTGTGCAGATTTTAAAATTTCAAAATAAAAGAGTTTATTTTGAGTAATTTTAAAATAATAAAAATAAATAGTTTATTTTTTAAATAATTTTATAATTAAAATAAAATATTTATTTTAAACATGAAATTGGATTTCATGCAACTTTAATTGCCCATTAAATGATACCAATACATATATGGAATGTTTTATTTAATTTATGAGATGAATATTATTTATTGATATATATATTGATATATATGATAATAAATAGGATTGATTATGGACTATTTGACCAATGTGATTGGATTTAATTTTAAATGGATGCATGAATGAATGGGTTTTATAAATGGGGTCTGCGTACCTCGTCTTTCTAATTTTTCTTATGTATAATTCTATCTCCCTCCTATGTACTTCCCCTTGACTGTTGATCAAGGTTTCTATTTATTGTAAATAGTTTTGTAATAGAAATAGTTAGAATTATTTTGAAGAATTGGAGCAAAGGAGCAAGGAGCGCAAGAAAACTCATTTGTAACGGAGCCCAGATTTAAATGTAATAGTTATATTTAATTTAATTTATTCTTGTACCCTAGTTTTAACCTTTTGGTTCACTTGGTGACTCTAGTGAACCAAACTAGAATAAAAGTCCATAATCAATCTAAGTAGAATATAGTATTCTATGTGTGCATGTTAATTATATATATTATATATTATCCAAACATGCTTTGCATGTTAAATAATATGACGCGTATTTTATATATATATATATATGTAGGATGCGCGCTAAATAAGATGAGACAATTAATATTAACAAACCCCTCATAATGTAAAATAAATATTACAATTAAAATGAATTAAAATGTTTAATTCATGAATTAAAAGGAGTTTAATTCAATTAAATAAAATTAGAATTGTTCTAATTTATTTATTCTACTACTAAAATATTAAGTTGTAACGTTCAAAGATATTTGGAATATCTAACGTCGCCTTCTTGCATGATAAAACGATAGAGTATCAAATAATCAATATACGTTTGTTGTGCACACACAAGGCTTATATCAATCATTTGAGATGTTGTTTTATCACATTTGATGCTTATATAGGAATTGAACATTACTGTTTTGCTGTGCACACACAAGGGCGGTATTTTTCTCTTCACTTATATGGAAGTGCTAGGTATGACTTAACTTAGATAATTTTGATTTGGATGTGCACACACATGATCATAATAATCTAAGAGGCAAAATACAAGGAGTTACATGTTGATATAATTGACAAGGAGTTGTCTACCTATTGAATAAACTATAGCTTGTTGTGCACACACAAGGCAATATTTATGTCAATAGGATCCTTATTCTCACTAGCATGTTTTTAATTAGATTTTCCGAACTATATAAGAAGAGGGTAATATAGTTTGATGAAAATAGTGGGAGACACCATTTTAAATAAAGACCTAATTAACTTGGTGATTAATAAAATGAATGCATGTTAATGTTGTTATTAATTCACTTAAAGAATATTGCTATGTTTAATTCACTAACACTGCATAGCATATTAGATGCTAACAATTAATCAAACCGAATTGTTCGGATTGATTAAACAAATTTGAGAAAAGTTCTCAATGCTGAAAAACTAGCAAATATCCTTAATTTGCCTATTCCTGCAAACGTTGTAGACTAAGCCTATGAGGAAGATATTGTTATTTTAAGAAATAGCAAGATGATGCAAAGATGGCTCAATGCATTATGCTCGCATCCATAAGTATTTAGTTACAGCGTCAACACGAGAAAATGGGTGCACCTACTATATTGTTGCACATTCAATAGTTGTTTGGTGAGCAAAGTAGGTCAACTAGATATAAGATATCTAATGAGCTCTTCCAATCTATAATAACCAATGGCACTACAGTAAAGACACGTGTCCTAAAGATGATCAATCCGATTGATCAATTAGGACACCTAGGTTTTGTCAAAGATGGAGAGTTGAGTCAAGATTCGATCTTGCAGTCACTCGCTGACTCCCTTTCATAAATTGTTGTGAACTTTAACATTAATAAGCTTGAAGTCAGTTGACCTGATTTGCTTAAATATGTTGAATAAGTTGAGAGTCACTTTCCTTCCAAGAAAGATCAAGTCTTACTAGTAGATGAATCTTCTAAGTTAAAGAAGATGGCCAAAGGTGTTTCTGAGGAGTCAGAAAAGATAGAAGGCAAAAGAAAGGCTAAAAAAAGGACATAAATAAGAGTGATCTCGAGGGAAATGAGTTTGCTTTCATTGCGATAAGCTGGGACACTGGAAGAGGAACTGCAAGGAGTATCTTGTAGTAGTTAAGCAGAAGAAGCTTAGTGAAGCTTCAACTGCAAATATAGATTTGTTCATAATGAAGTAGAACTTTCTATAAGATAAGTTTCTACTTAGGTATTAGATACTGGCTGGTGGTCTTGAATATGCAAACCGTTGCAGAGACTAAGCAGAAGTAGAAGACTAAATTAAAGATAAATAATCATGTGCATGGGGAATTGAGCAAAAGGTTGCTACATTAATCACAGGAACTTACAATTTAGCATTGCCTACGTGCAAATCCATTTAGTTAGTAAGATGTTACTATATTGATTACTTGATGGATTTTGTAAGCTTGACTTACATGAAAATATTTCAAAATTGAACAAACTAAAGGCAAAGAGATGATATGGATCATACCTTTATGCAATACTGTTAACTCGGTCATGTTGATGAAACAAGACTAAACAAGTTGTATAAAGATAGGTTTTTTAGAGCCTTTTGATTATGAATAAAATACAACTTGTGAATCTTGTATCATGGACAATATGACTAAATCTTCATTTAGTAGACATGGAGAGCGAGTTGCGGAGTTGTTAGAAATGGTACACACAGTCGTGTGTGGGACCTATGACAACAAATGCAAGAGGAAGGTATGCATTCATTACTTTCACTAATGATTCTAGATTTCGATATATGTATTTGATGAAATACAAATCCAAATCATTTGAAACATTCAAAGAATTCAAAAGTGAAGTATAGAAACTAAAGGCCAAAAGTATTAAAGTTCTTCGATTAGATCGAGAAGGGAATACTTAAGCAATAAGTTTCTAGATCATCTCAAGCGAAATGACATTCTCACATAATGGACATGGTGATGATCCATGATGAGTTATATCAATCTTCCAGTATACTTCTAGGGTTATGCCTTAGAAATGATCGCATATCTACTAAATTAGATACCTTCTTATTTCCTCCTCAAGACTTCATATGAGTCAATAGATAGGGAGGAAACCAAGTTTTAAGTATGTTAAGATTTGGATTGTCCAGCTTATGTCAAAAGGTTTGACAGTGATAAGTTTGGGACAAGATCTGATAAGTGTAAACTTGTGGGATATCCTAAAGAAAGTTTAGGGCATCACTTCTATAATCCGACTAACTAAAAGGTGTTTGTTGAAACACGCTGCCTTATAGGAAAAGAAGTTTTTCCTTAAAGGGTTAGTGGGAGTAAAATAGATCTTGAAGAAGTTCAAGAACCACAAAACACTACAGATCAAGTGAAGGAATTTGTATAAGTAGATAAACCTATTGTATCACAACCAAGTCGTAAATCTGGTTTAGTACCGAAGATACCTGAATAGTATGGATTCATCATAGATGATGATGATGAGGTACACATCATAGTGGATGATGATCCAATTACATACGACGAGGCATGAGTATTAGATACTCAAGAGAAATGACTGATGATCATAAAATTCGAAATGAGTCTTTAAAGAAAGACTAAAGCATATGGTAAGGTGGAGACTTAAAAGACCTGACTAGTGGTAAAAAGATTTCAAATAAAGTCAATGAGTTGACTAAAATGAAATTTTTCACTAGTGAAAATGCATATATAAATTCGGATTTTATTTGCAATTGTAGCTTACTATACAAAAGGATGTATGTATGATACAACCAAGATGATTTATCTCTATATAGATGGAGTAAATCAAGTATGAAAGCTACAACGATCCAATTTTGGATTGAAGCAAGTTTCTCGAAGATGGAACATCCGTTTTGATGAGATAAGCAAAAGTGTTTGATTATATCAAAGACGATAATGAACCAAGTATGTACAAAGGTTAGTGGGAGCACCGTGACATTCCAAGTATTATATGTTGATATAATATTGATAAGGAATGACATACCAATGCTACAATAAGTAAAGATGTGGTTGTCTAAACACTTCTCCATGAAGGACTTGGGAGAAACATCCTATATTTTGGGGATAAAGATCTATAGAGATATGTCTAAAAGGATGCTTGGCTTATCCCATGGAACGTACATTGATTCTATGCTAAAGAAGTTTAGCATGAAAGATTCCAAGAAAGGGCTCATGCTGATGAGTTCTGGAATACATCTCTCGAAGAAGTAGGTTCCAAAGACACCTGAAGAGAAAGACCGTATAAGTAAGACTTCTTATGTCTCAGCAATAGGATCTATCATGTACGGGATGATATGTCCTTGACCTGATATTGCTTATGTATGATAAGCAGATATCAGTTCATTTCTAGAGAAGAATATTAGAAAAGAGTTTATAATGATGAGTCTGATATAAAACTAGAGGGCTTAACAAACTCAAGTTTGTTCAGACTAACCAAGATAACAACATATCCGTTTCAGGTAATATGATTACCTTGAACGGTGCTACAGTGAGTTGGAAAGGTTCCAATCAGCACAAACAGCAAGGAGTTGCTGATTTAGTGACAAAGACATAGTAAATAACCATAAGTGAAGCTGCAAAGATGATTGTTTGGTTCAACAAGTTCATTACAGAACTTATAATGGTTCTTAGTATTAGAGGAGTTTAATTTGCCAAAGAACCTAGGTCTCATCTGAAATCCAAACATATGTTGCAGCACTTTCATATGATTAGATGAATCATTGAAAAGGAGATGACACCATAAAGATGGCAAGCTCTTAGAACAGCATTATAGATCCATTAACTAAAACATTTACTAAGCAATTTGTACGCCACTTAGAGAAGAATGATATAGGGATACCAAAGGGCGATTGGCTTTAGTGCAAGTGGGAGATTGAAAGTAGTATGCCCTCAACCAATCACATTTGATGTGATAAGCATATACTTTGTAATCTTGTTCGTTTATTAATAAAAGAATCAAGGCATTTCTTTATTCATGATTAATTACTTGAATTAATCAAATGGATAAACCCATAGTTTTTTAACAATGCTTTTAGAACTATGATGAGGATCATGCTAATGAGATCTAAATTCAAGATAGCTCAAAACTAAAATTGTTCCTAATCGTTGGATCACTAAAAAGGGGATTAGTAGATCCGGATAGATTGGTACATACTATGCTTGCTCTTATGAAGAGGATGATTAATCTCATAATCATTTGTGTAGAGACACTAAGGCAAGTATGTAGGTGCTTATTAGAGAATAAGTTCACTGAACGTGATTCGCTCAAGGAACACCTAATGGAGTCTTACTTGCCTGTCAATAGGAGTTCCTTTTGTGATAGTAGTACAAGTGATCCTTGGACTTGAGATCGTCATAGTATCTTGTGTATGATGAATTATATTTTGACATATTCCTTAAAACCTTTAGGGTGTATCAAAGGGTATGATCGGATATAATAAGTCATACATGGAGATAGGTGAATGATCAACAAAGAATCTACCACTTCTAGTAAAAGAAGAGAATGTCCTATGCGATTTGATAAATGACAACTCAGTAGTCCTTGGCCAAGGCAGAATGAAAATAAGAAAGTAGTTTCTAATTTACATTAATTAGAGTTATTCATTTAAGGATCGAAATGCATATAATCAAATAAAATAAGACTTGACAGTTATACCATGTCTTATATTTGATTGGGACGTTGTGAGGTAGAAGGATTGAATTATACGGTAACTATTCGCTGAATAGGTTCTTTTGTGATTAAATGTTGAAATCTATATTATCTGGAAAGTCGTTGATCGCTAAGGGGGCTTACCCTTATTATGGAATAAATATTATCTATTTAAATGAATTAAATAGTTTAATTTATTTATATAAATAAGATTAGAATAGTTCTAATTAATTTATTCTACAACCGGTTTAATATGGAGAACCTAAAGGGTCACACCGCAAAAGGAAAATAATTATTTAAGAAGTAAATGGCATAATTGTAATAATGAATTAAGTATATTTAATTTATACTATGTGGATAGAATAAATTAAATAACTTAATATTTATTATTTAGTATTTTGGAAATACTAATTATAAATTAATAAGAGGAGTCTTATTATTATTATTAGTATTATTATTTCATTATTATTTAGTTCCTAAATGGTTTAGGAATTAATTAATAAGAGTACTCTCATAATTAATAATTAAGTTCCTAAATAGTTTAGGAATTATAATTATTATATTAAATCAATTAAGTTCCTAATTAGATTAGGAGTTTAATTAAAAACCCTATTTCTAAAGGTGTTAGGAAGGTTTACTAAATCTATAAATAAGAGAAGTCTTATTATGGATTAAGGTTACACACACATATACTTCCACAAGTATTGAGAGAGTACTCACATATTCTCTAGAGAGAGAAAACTAGGGTTTGTCATCACTCACTTCTTGAATTATTGTTAATCCTTGGTGGATCACCTCTAGAGACCAAACACTTGGGTGGCTAACATTGATCATTGGAATCCAATCGGTGAAATTCAAGGAGAACGCGAAGGATTTGGAGGTGAACTTATACCCGTTGAAGCTTTGAGTTCTACAAGGGTATATCTCTAACTTCTTCTTTATTAATTAATAGTTGCGCATAAAGGTCTATCCTGGATTATGGTTTGCAAATTTTTAAATTTGATTTTACCATGCTTCCGCTATTTTGTGCAATTTGATTGCGTCTATGAATATTACGAACCTACATTTCATGCTTTTCATTTTATGAATGATTCATACTTCTTATGCATCTCATACAATAAACAACTAGCATCTAGCAAACATGCTTCATATCTGAACATATTTCACATGTAACCATATCTCATGTTATGCACATAACACAAATATCATAAATATATCTCCATATCAATAATTTAATAACACATTGTAGCATAGCAATGCACATAGGAGCAAGTTCTAAAAAACTTGTCTGGTTCGCTTCTACCAGTTACGCTTATTTGCGTCATTCGTTCAACCTACAATTTATATATAAAATTAACATAATCACTAGTTATAATAACTATAAATTAGTTCGACAAACGAACTTTTGACTTTCGGACAAAAACCCTAGCCCAAACCTAGTTGGACATGTCGGGTAAGCTTATCCAACTTTTACCAATACCTTGCGTTCTTCATACAACCTATATTTTATAAGTTGTCTAATGTTTAGTCACTAATGGACTCATACCTTAGTTTAATTCAATTAAACTTTCTTCTTTTACATAGCTTAATGATTCGGACATTTAATAATGTACCAAATACCTCAAAATATTATCTACATTTGATAATATACAATTACATTCAAATATTATTAACCATTTAATAACATTTTAATCACTTATTACTATTATTAACCATTTAATAATATTTTAATCTCTTACTAATATTATTAATCATTTAATAATATTTTAATTATTTATTAATATTATTAACCTTTTAATAATATTTTAATCTCTTACTAATATTATTAATCATTTAATAATATTTTAATCACTTATTAATATTATTAACTATTTAATAATATTTTAATACTTATTAATATTATTAACCATTTAATAATATTTTAATCTCTTACTAATATTATTAACCATTTAATAATATTTAAATCTCTTACTAATATTATTATCCATTTAATAATATTTTAATCACTTATTAATATCATTAATTATTTAATAACATTTTCATCATATACTAATGTTATTACTCATTTAATAACCTTTTAATCTTATACTAATATTATTCATCATTTAATAATATTTTAATATTCTTCAAACAATACTAATAGTTAACTTTTAACTTTAGTCTTTATTTTAAATATTTAGATAATAAACTATTTATCAATAGTTTATCTTTATTTCAATTGTGTAATTACCTTTTGTTAAGTTTTACAATGTCCGACAAGCGAAACTTTCAGTTTCGAACAAGTCTGAACTAAAAATCAAATTTTTCTACAAGCTTGGGCGTAAAGACGCCATCACAAGGCATTTCTGGGGCGTATCTACGCCCATGGATAGAAGACCGGGCGTACACTTGGACGTCTAGACGCCGGTGTTTAGATTTTAACTTTAATTTTTGCTGTTGGAACCTCTCTCAGTAGTTTGGCCATAACTTTGTCATACGAAAATATTTTGAGGTGATTCTTGAGTCTAAATTCATTATAATTTCATGATCTACAATTTCTCTTTCTATCACAAATACAAATTCTAAACATAAGTATCTGTAAAATCACTCACAAGAACAAAATGAAAAACTAGTTTCATAAATCCTTGGTTCGATTGGTTCAAACTTGAATAAAATGAAATCTACACCTCCAAATGACACCAACTCAGTGTTGATGTCTTCATAACTTCTTGTTTTACAATATTTTATGGTTTGATCATATTTTTGAAAATATTTTGACAAGAAATTTATGATCGAACTTGTGACGACCGGGAATATTTTAATATAAATAAATAAAATTATTAAACAGTAATTGTGAATTTCTGTGGGACTTAAATTAAATCATTTTATGATGGCTTAGTTATTTAATTATGTGGAGATAATTAAAGGAATTATAGGAAGGTTTAGTTAATGGGTGGATTAAATTAATGGACCAACCTAGGTTGTATAATATCAAAGTTTGATAGGGGAAATGTGCTATGTGATTATTTAATTAAATAGCTAGTGAGTAAAATTGGATGGTGTAAATTAATGTGATTATTAATTAATGAGAATGCGTAAACATTAATAATGATATATTTATTTCCTTTATGGAAAGTTATTAATAGTGGGGTATTAATATTTTATATTTCCACTAGGGAATTAATAATTTGAATTTGTCAAATTTATTTATTTAAAATAAATCCAATCCTCATGGACTTTAAATTTGGACATGTAATTAATTAAATTGGATCTAAATTGGTAGCCACGAGGGGTTATATTAAATGTGGTGTATTAGGAAATTTAATGCAAGGTCATTATTACTTTTCTCGAGCCGCGGTGAAGTGGTAGTGTGGCCATATAGGCTTGAGGCGTTATTTATTACTTAGTCGGCAGGGCAGGGAGAGTTCTTTAACTCAGCTTTGCATCCTCCATTTCTCCTTCAAGCTTCCCATTTTTCATTTCTCTGAAAATCTCTTACACTAAAGAAGAGAGAAGGAGCAGAGGAGAGGAAGGAGATCAGTGAAAGCCGGGTAAGGAGGAGGAAGCAAAGCAAGCTGGAAATCGGTGAAGTAGCAAACTGTGAGTAACATGAGGTATACCAAAACCTTTCCTTTTTCCTTATCTGCATTGCAATGGCTAGGGTTCCATTTATTCGTTAAATAGGATTGTTAAATGTTAAGATTTCCTTCTTAAATCCATTAGGGTTACTGATTTTGGTTTGGGTTGATGAATGGCCGATCGATTGAAGCTTAAAAATGTTTCTAGGTTGGGTTTGTGAAGCAGGGCGCCTAAGCGCCATGCTAAGCGTTGTATAGCCTAAGCGCCTAAGCGTCGCGTGCTAAGTAATTTCGGACGCCTAAGCGCCGAAAGAGGAAGGCGCCTAAGCGTCGTGTACTGGGA
The DNA here is from genome assembly GCA_947179155.2 of Hedera helix. Taxonomy (NCBI): domain Eukaryota; kingdom Viridiplantae; phylum Streptophyta; class Magnoliopsida; order Apiales; family Araliaceae; genus Hedera; species Hedera helix. The sequence continues at coordinate 29,987,256 of OX359264.1, read as the reverse complement.
AATCTCGCGCGCCTAAGAGCCGAGAGAGAGGGCCGAAAGGGGGGCGCCTAAGCACCAGTTTTCTTCTTCAATTGGGCGCCTAAACGCCTTGTAGGGCAGGCGCCTAGGCTCCGTGTTCCTTGTCTTTCCAAGCGCCTAGGCGCGGTTCTGCTGCTGTGTTCCTGCCGTGGGTCGGTTCCGGGTCGGGTCATGATGGCTCGATTCGGTTCGTTTATTAACGGGTCGAGTAATTTTTAAATATTAATATAATTAACATGAGACCCAAATAAAATAATTATTTATTATTTAAATAAACTTTAAATGATAAATAAGGTGAATGAAAGATGGTTGAGTTATTATTGAAAGATTAATAATAATGGTAAATGAATTTAAATATTATTAAAATGTTTAATAATAATGGTAATTGGTTAATCTTTTATTAACAATAAAAGGAATTGGTTGAGTTATTATTATGTAAATAAATAATAACCGTACATGGTTCAATATTATTAGAAAATTAATAATATGAGCGTACGATTAAAATGTTATTGTTTAATAACATTTGTATCATAGTTAGATATCATTACGAGGATAATAATATCATTGGATAGTTAAATATTATCCAAAGTAGATAATATTGATAGGTAACCTATGTATGTTTGAATAGGGATTGCCCATTAATTAATTATGGTTAAATGAAGGATTAATAGTAATTAAAGGGGATTAGAGTTAACAAGGTACTTAATAACTTTAAATGATAAATATAGTAAACGAATAATATTTAAGAAAATTAATTATTATTTGAATAAAATGATAATTTCCAATGATTATTTATTTGTTTATTATTTAATTGTTATTAAATAATGAATAAAGGGAATTTTAAGGTAATTAATTATTTATTATTTAATAATAAATAAAACAAATAAGTTTATAAAATAATTATTTATTATTTAATTAATATTAAATAATAAATAAAGGTTATAATTAATAAATTATTATTTAATTAAATAATAATTAAGAATGGTTAAAATTATTAAACTAATTACTTATTACTAATTGAGATTTGGGTAATAAGTAAGGTGGAAATATTTAACTAATTACTGTTTAATGGGCTTTAAATAATAATTAAAGGAATGAAGGTTGTAAACTTATTATTTAATTAACATTAAATAATAAGTATAATTCATTAATTAATTTAGAATTAAATTATGGTTTAATTAAAACAAGGTAATTAATTAATTATTGTACAACAATAATTAAAGGGAGATAAAGGAAATGCTAATTGTTATGTAATTAATAAATAATAAATGGGGGTAATCAATTGAGAAATGATGATGAAATTGTTATTCAATAATCATTAAAGGAATTGAAGATAATTAATTAATTAATTATTATTTAAATGATATTAAATAATAATTAAAGTAAATTAAGGTTAATGAGATAATTGTAATGTAATGTTAAATAACAAGTAGAGTTAATTATTTATTTAATTAATATTAAATAAATAATGTGAATGAATTAAGATCAAGGAAATAATTGTTTATGTGAAGATAAATAAACAAGTAAGGGTACGTTAGTTAATTATTTATTTAATTAATATTAAATAAATAAGGAGAATGACTTAAGGATAATAATGTGAGTAAACAATTTGCGTATAATTGATGGAGTCTTTAATTTTTATCAAGGGTGTAAATTATTATTAAATGATTTATAATTGATGGTATGTAGTTAAATATTATTACTGGATTAATAATATGGGTAATTGGATGAATATCATTAAGGGTTTAATAATATTAGTAATCAATCAAGGTGTTGTTCAGTATTTGAGTAACGTTTGTAATTCAGGGATGTATTATTAATGTATAATAATACTGATCGGTACTTTTAAATATTATCCAAGGAGGATAATATTGTCTAATAAATTATGAGTTAATAAATGGGAACTTTTATGTGGTAGAGTCAATTCTTTTGTGAATGACAGCTAAGTTCCTATGTATTTTACTAATTGCCAGATAAGCATATTAGGTCTTCCGGAGGCAAAAATTTGATTCGTATGAGCGTTAGTGATGGAACGCGGACTTCAGACTGGTAGCGTAAGTTAATGCGCATATCAGGCAAGTCTTTCAGTGATATATGTGTTATCCCTACAAGTTTTTCAGTGTTATATGCATAAAGTATTAAGTGTGCACTCATTTTATGTGCTACTTGATTCTAAATGTGCCTGTGTACAGTCATATGTTATTAATAGTTGATATATGAATGCTATGAGTTGAGATGTGGTATATGAGATATATAACCTGGAAAATATATTGACATGCATGATAAGTATGTGTAAAATATATACATGCAAAGCATGATAAGCATGATGCCTATGTAAATGCCAAGCATGGAGCATAAAGCATAAATTAAATGTGACTACGTGTTATGTGTTAGCTGTTAGACTTGCTGAGCCGTCGTGCTCATCCTTGCTTTAAATTAACAATTTCAGCGAGGTAAATGAAGAAATTCTTGAAGGCTTTGGATATATGGTATGTTGAATAAGAAATTCAGGATGCTGTAATGGGAAACAGTTTGTTGCATTGGCTTTACTGATCTGTGGTCATGGTCGTAGAGTGAGCCTCAGAAATCGTGGAATGAGTCTCAGCTGATCGTAGAGTGCTTGGTCGTAGAGTAACCAATCGTTGAGTAACTTCACTGTGAGATCGTAGAGTGAAATTCTACTGCTGAGTTTTCAGCGAGCGTAGACTGCCAAACTAGTCGATCGTAGAGTGACTTCACAAGCGATAGTAGCATATCTTACAGCTGGCTGTTTTGATAATCTAGTTTGCTGAATCATATAGTTAGCTTACCGGATTATAAAGAATAACTTGTAGAGGTAAAGATTATATATTAAATTATAATGTATATGATCTAGAGTTGTAAAAGAGTAATGTAAATATTGCAATTTTGGGAATATAAGATTTTTGAAAGTTAATTAAGTTTCTCAATTAATATATTGAGTTTTAGCAGCGTTAAATTATTAAATGTTGCGGTTATTCAGTGAAGGTAGTGCGTAACGACCGAGGGTCGCCCGTGGCCAGTACGGGAATTTTCGGGGCGTCACAGAACTATCTAGAATTTTACCGGTAACATAATATGGAATTTCCTTCCATTTATTTGTATACCACCTAAACAAATTTGTGAAATAAATATACCAAACCATGAATCTACCTATATATCATAGTTTTAGACTTCTAGAGCATCAAAATAACTTTTGATCGGTTAAAAATATTTTTTAACCTATTAAAATATATATAGACTATAAAAATGCACTAAAGAAGGTTTAAAACATTTTTTAACCTCTTGGACATAGATGCTCTTCTTCTTCTTAATATGATCTTATTAAGGACTCTTCCTTGACTATTCTCTAGTACTTTTTCTTGGTGGAATCTCCAACTCTCAAAGTAGCTCTTGTTTTTCTCTAGAGCTTCTCTCTCTACAATACTTGAACTAGCTAGCAAATGACCAACCTTTGCTAGCTCTTTCCCTCTTTTCTATATATAGAACTTAGGCAAGCTCAATTAACTTCATTAATCAACTAATGTTAGTCAATTTAACTCTATAATTCATGCTTACTATAGCAAGGAATGACTAGCTTAATTGACATGTTGCTTGTAAATTTTTATGGCCATTGAGTGAAGCATTGCATGAAGTGTAAAAGAAGCAACATTTTTGCAACAAGCCACCCCATGTGGGCTCCCTTAAATCTCAGCAAAATGGGATTAAATCTTCCACTTTTGCTTTATTTTTATAGCTTATATATATATATATATATATATATATATATATATATATATATATATATATATATGTAGGGGAATGATTCATAGCAAGTGTTTGCTATGGACACTGTAGACACCCAAATTTTGCACTTTTGCACTAACCCTGACAGGAGGGCAGAATCGTCATTTGACCCGACGAGCGAAAAGGAAGGTGGACCCCAACATCAAGCCACCCCAGCGATTTACGGTCAAAGCCGCCACCACGGACAACGAGCATCCGGTCACTTGAGGCAAGGCGAACAGTTGACCCAGAAAAGCCTGAGCCGACCACAAAAGACGACTGATGGCCACTCCGCTTACAATGAAAGACAGGCACAATTGTCAAAAGCTACATCAAGTCGCAACCCTCCGAACTAGCCTCCCAGAACAATATGGCACGTTTCCCAGGGAATTCCGGACTGCAAAAATACAGCCTCCCAAAATAATACCGCAGAAATTGACGAATTAGGACCGCGTGGCACGAAAACCGAGAAAAGCCAGCCAGACAGCCGCGGATGCATCTGCGGCCAAAACGAGTTTCGAGGTTCGCACGGCTCGAGGAGACGGCACACGGCAGCCGAGGAAACGGCGCAGGCGGCCAGCCGCCCAACCGCAGATGGATCTGCGGCCAGCCGCAGATGCATCTGCGGCTGCCTGGAAATGGCTATAGATCGCCATTTCCACCCGAGAGCTGGAGAGAGAAAAATTTTTAGGATTTTAGAGAGAGAAAATCGCGAGGAAGAAGGAGAGGGAGCTCGGGTTGGATCAAAACTTGAGGGAAATCTCACTTTGTGTGCTAGATAGTTGAGTATTCTTGTGGGTTTGCGAGATCTTGGAATAAAACCTCGTTTCGGTTCATCACAAGGTGAAAAAGGAGTGTTCTTTTGATGTTTTTTTGTTTATATTGATGTATGGATGTTGTGTTTTTTTGAGTTTGTGATGTAGTTTGTTGTTGTGTGGATGATGATCCGTGGGTTAGGGGTCGTTAGCGAGGGTTCCATTGGAACATAATCTCCTCCTAACGCCCCGATGACATCCGTACGGGGATATATCGTTCATTGGAAGTTTTTAAATAGTTGTAGTGTTGGTTTTGTGTGATTTACGATTTATATAGCATCGTAGTTGTTTAGCGTGGTTAGATTTGGTTGTTGTACGAGTTATGTAGCGTTTTGAATGATTGTGAGCCTAGGGAGGAGATCCTAGCGGTCGAATCCCGATGATGGACGTTTTGGGTATGTGTAATCATGATGTAGAGTCCATGGATGTGTGTTTTGTAATATCGGGCCTTAAAACGACATAAATGCGTGTTCGGGTTAAGGCCCCGTGAAAATAATGAAATATGTGATTGTGGGTGTTTGGGGTTGTCTGGATGGCTTACATGCCCGTAGATAACCCCGACACGTTTTGGGATGTATGTTTTAATTTACGACACGGAAAAATGGTTTTCAAAATAAGGCAAATAATGAAGATTTTATAAAATCAAGCAAATTTAGGATATTAGATTCACGAGGTTTAAAGGTTAAGTGTTTTGGTAAACTTTAATCCATAATTGATGAATAGGCTTTAGTTGGTTTTAAAACGTCACAAAAAACGATTTTGCAAATAAATAAATGTTTTCATTAAACTTTGTGCATAGGGTTAAAGAGTTCTAGAAGTTGCCCTCGATTTATTTATATTAACTGTTAGAAGGCAATGTATAGTCTCGATTCCTATTTGACAAAAGTTTAAAACTATTGTTTTCTAAAATGACATCTAAATAAAAAACCCTCAACGCTTTCGAAATTAAAATCAATCTTTCTTATAAAAAGCGAAGCCTCGTCATTTGGGTCAAAGAACGTCCAAAACACTTTCCAGATAACACTTTTGCCATATAAAAATAAAAGCGAACTTTTATGCAAAACGCACCACAAACATTCATCTAGGCACGCACGCACACACACGCAAACCACACATTTTAGGATTTAAAAAGGATAGAAAAATATCAAGATTGCGGTAACCGTGTTTCACGGAAGTCGGGGGGTGCCTAACACCTTCCCCTCGCTTAAGCAAGCCCCCGAACTCTATGAATCTCGGTTTGCGGACCAATTAATCGGAGTCACATATGAGCCAGCGATTACGAAAACAAATTCGGATGAGTTGGTACATCCATTTCAAATATACCAACTGGTGACTCTGGTCAATTGGCTCATAAAAAATCGATCTTTCAAAATCCGTCGACACTAAGCCGACCCTTTTCAAAATCACATTTAATTCAAAAGGCTAAAATTGGAAAGGGACATTTTTAATAAATAAAAAACGAGACGAACGAAAATCCCGGCGTCGACAGACATTATTCCAACAAATGTATCTTGAACCGTTGAAATAATGATATTAATGGATGAGATGAATGTCACCCGCTATCTAAGTTAGCGGGTGGGAAAAAAAAAATCCCAGTCAACCCGCTATCTTAGCTGACGAGTGGAGTGATTTTTTTTTTTTTTTTAAACTACGTTTTTACAAAAAGAAAAAATAAAAAAATTCCCTCCACCCGCTACCTACGTTGACGGGTGGAGAATTTATTTTTTTTTTTAACACCAAGTTTAAAAAAAAAAAAATTTCTTCCTCCACCCGTTAGCTATGTTGCCGGGTGGAGAGGAATTTTTTTTTTTTTTCACATTAACTAAGTTAAAAAAAAAAAAAAACAATTCTTCCTCCACCTGTTAGCTATGTTGTCGGGTGGAGGGATTTTTTTTTTCTTTCACATTAACTAAGTTTATTAAAAAAAAAAAAAAAATTTCTTCCTCCACCCGTTAGTTATGTTGCTGGATGGAGAGAATTTTTTTTTTTTTCCACATAAACTAAGTTTATAAAAAAAAAAACAAAATTCTCTCCACCCGGCAACATAGCTAACGGGTGGAGGAAGAATTTTTTTTATTTTATTTTATTTTATAAACTTAGTTAATGTGAAAAAAAATAAAAAATAAAAAATTTCCCTCCACCCGGCAACATAGCTAACGGGTGGAGGAAGATTTTTTTTTTTTTTTTTAACGTAGTTAATGTGAAAAAAAAATTAAATAAAAAATTCTCTCCACCCGGCAACATAGCTAACGGGTGCAGGAAATTTTTTTTTTATTTATTTTTTTATTTTTTATAAACTTAGTTAATGTGAAAAAAAAATAAAAAAATTCACTCCACCCAGCAACATAGCTAACGGGTGGAGGAAGAATTTTTATTTATTTATTTATTTTTTTAACCTAGTTAATGTGAAAAAAAAAAAAAAATTCTCTCCACCCGGCAACATAGCTAATGGGTGGAGGAAGAAAAATTTTGTTTTTTTTTTTTTTTTTTTTAGACTTGGTGTTAAAAAAAATAAAAATTCTCCACTCGTCAACATAGGTAGCGGGTGGATTTAAACAAAAATAATAATAATAAATAAATTTCTCCACCCGTCAACGTAAGTAGCGGGTGGAAGGAATTTTTTTATTTTTGCTTTTGGTAAAAACATAGTTTTAAAAAAAAATAAAAATTCACTCCACCCGCCAGCTAAGATAGCGGGTTGGTTGAGATTTTTGTTTTTTTCCACCCGCTAACTTAGATAGCGGGTGACATTCATTTCATCAATTAATATCATTATTTCAACGGTTCAAGAAGCATTTGCTGGAATAGTGTCTATAGCAAACGCTTGCTATGGATCATTCCCTATATATATATATAACCATTGACCAACATTTTTGACTTCCTATTGGGCTCCACTTTGGACTTAGGAATTAAATAAGTTGGGCTCAATTTAATAATTATATTGGACTAACATTAAATACCCTGTGCTACATTTAATTAAAACAAGCATGGAGCTAATTTAATTATTACATGGATCAAGGTTTAATTAATTACATAGACTACTAGGTTAATTTATTTAATTTAGTTTAATACATCAATTGGACTTATAATATAATCCAATTAGACTTGTCTTAAATTATTTTACCATATTGGGCTACTCAATTAACTTATCCATAGTTAATTCTCATTATCAAATTCACTCACCTAGCATTTAACCAATGTTTGGTTAATGCTCTCTCTTGTCTACCAACTAGGATTATTCAATTAACCCCACATTAGTTAATTTTCTACACTCAATCAATACTTGAAAAATATTCTCTCAACATATTGACCAATATTTGACTTTTAAATGTTTGGGTTACATAGTTTACTTTTTATTGGGCCCTCTTATTTAAATTGTTTGGACTACCCAACACAACTTACACATCTTTCATAACTTGGGTTAGATAATTAATTTAATTGGACTACCACTACCTTATATATAATATTTGCCAACATAATTTAATTGGACTTATATTAATTACCTATTGGACTATAACATTTGGGCATATTATTTAATTACCCACATTCATGCAAGTATTCCCATATTGGGCTAACATCTATAATCTTTTTGGGCTAGTCCACTAGTAGTAATTAAATTAGTTGAACTCTTTATGAGGCTAAATCCTTAATTTTATTTGGACCTCTATATAATTATCAACAAGACTTACACTAATTAAAATATTGGGCTTGTTTCAAATTCATTAATGGACTCTATATAACAACTTAATAATTAAGTTACTTACTTAATTAATTACTTCACATTATTGCCATCCAAGACAATTATCCTAAATTTTTCACAACTTTAACTCATACTAATATAATTAACCTAATTAATTATATTTCATGATTTTATATTTAAATTAATTAATTTATTAGTTTAATTGAGTATTAACTTACTCATCCTCTTATTTGGATAACAAGCACGCTTTAAGTATATATATATATATATATATATATATATATATATATATATATATATATATATCCACCTTCACTTCTCAAATGACTTTATTTCCTTAATAAATTCTCTATATGCATCATTAAAATATTCTCACATTTAATTCCTAACAAATATATTATGTTAAAAAAAATGTTTATCCATTTTCTACATATCTCACTTTGACAACTCTAGGTTTTAAACCATAACCTTTAATTAATTATTTCAAATCTTATTTACAATTCTTGTAAATATTTGGAATATTACATGTACTCATAGAAGTACGTTGAGATGCCTATCTATAACATATCTCTGGCACTGTCGTTTAGGCCATATAAATGAGAAACGCATATCTAAACTCCATAAAGATGGATTTTTGGATTCATTTGATTTTGAATCATATGAGAAATGCGAGTCTTGTTTATTAGGCAAGATGACTAAAGCCCCTTTCATTGGTCACAGTGAACGGGCTAGTGATGTATTGGGACTTATACATAGTGATGTATATGGACCCATGAGTTCATTAGCAAGAGGTAGGTTCTATTACTTCATTACATTTACTGATGACTTTAGTAGATATGGATATGTGTATCTTATGGTACAAATCCGAATCCTTAGAAAAGTTCAAGGAATTCAAGAATGAAGTTCAAAACCAATTTGGCAAAAGCATAAAAGCCCTTCGATCCGATCGAGGTGGTGAATACTTAAGCCAAGATTTTGATGACCTTCTAAAGGAGTGTGGTATTATATCACAACTCACTCCACCTGGATAACCACAATGGAATGGTGTGTTTGAGAGGAGGAATCGCACCTTGTTGGACATGGTACGATCAATGACGAGTTATGCATATATTCCAATAAGTTTCTGGGGTCATACCCTAGGGACAGCTGCATTCACACTTAACCGTGTTCCTACAAAGACGGTTCAAAAGACACCATATGAGATGTGGACTGGGAAACGTCCTAGTATGTCGTTCATAAAGATTTGGGGTTGTGAGGCGTTTGTAAAACGTCTGGCTTTTGACAAGCTCGGACCCAAATCTGACAAATGTAATTTTGTGGGATACCCTAAGAAAACAAAAGGGTATTATTTCTACAAACCTTCTGAGAACAAAGTGGTTGTTGCTCGAACTGGTATTTTTCTAGAAAGAGAATTTGTCTCTAAAGGAAACAGTGGGAGGAAAGTAGAACTCGAAGAAATTCGTGAACCACAAAATATCATTGAACCTGAGTTGGAACATGAGCAGGAACCACAAGATATTATGGAAAGTGAACCTGCTCAAATTACACAAGGCATTCATAGATCTAGTAGAACACGCCAAGAGCCCGAGAGATATTATGGATTTCTTGTGACTCAAAACGGCGATGTGATGCTCATAGATCAGGATGAGCCTGCTTCCTACCAAGAAGCTATGCATGGACCAGATTCTGAGAGATGGCTTGAAGCCATGAAATCTGAGATGGACTCCATGTATACTAACCAAGTATGGACTTTGGTTGATCCACCCGAAGGGGTAAAACCAATCAGGTGCAAATGGGTTTTTAAGAAGAAAACCGACATGGATGGTAATGTACAAACCTATAAAGGCCGACTGGTAGCAAAAGGTTTCAAACAAGTTCAAGGTGTTGACTATGATGAAACCTTCTCTCCGGTGGCAATGGTTAAATCCATCAGGATCTTACTTGCTATTGCAGCCTTTTATGATTATCAAATCTAGCAGATGGATATCAAAACTGCTTTCCTTAACGGAAATCTCCTTGAGGATGTGTATATGACACAACCTGAGGGTCTTGTCACTCTAAAGGACGCTGGAAAGGTATGTAAGCTGCAACGATCCATTTATGGATTGAAGCAAGTCTCTCGGAGTTGGAATCTTTGATTTGATGAAGCAGTCAAAGAGTTTGGCTTTATAAAAAATGAAGATGAACCTTGTGTATATAAGAAGGTTAGTGGGAGTCACATTATATTTTTGGTATTATATGTTGATGACATATTAATTATTGGGAATGACATTCCTTCCTTACAGGCTGTAAAAACATGGTTAGAAAAATGTTTCTCCATGAAAGATTTGGGTGATGCAACCTACATTTTAGGTATCAAGATCTATCGAGATAGATCGAGAAAAATGCTCGGCCTAAGTCAAAGTACATATATTGATAAAGCGCTGAAACGGTTCAGCATGCAAGAGGCAAAAAGAGGACACTTGCCCATGACTCATGGTGTAAAGATCTCTAAGGCCCAATGTCCTAAATCACAAGATGATGAGGAGCGTATGAGAAAGATCCCTTATGCTTCGGCAATTGGACCTATCATGTATGCAATGATATGTACTCGTCCGGATGTTTCGTATGCTTTGAGCATGACGAGCAGATACCAGTCGAATCCAGGTGAAGGTCACTGGACAACAGTCAAGAATATCCTCAAGTACCTGAAAAGGACTATGTATTCATTCTTGGTATATGGAGGTAAAGATGAACTGGCAGTAAAGGGTTACACAGATGCTAGTTTCCAGATTGACAGCGATGATTATAAGTCTCAGTCAGGTTTTGTGTTTTGCATTAATGGTGGTGTTGTTAGCTTGAAAAGTTTGAAACAAGAGATATTAGCCGATTCTACAACAGAGGCTGAGTATATTGCTGCTTCTAGTGCAACCAAGGAGGCTGTATGGATTAAAAAGTTCGTTACTGAACTTGGTGTTGTTCCAACCATTGTTTATCCAGTTGAGTTATACTGTGATAATGATGGAGCCATTGCATAGGCTAAGGAACCCAGATCTCACCAACGATCCAAGCATATACTTAGGCGGTATCATCTTATCCGTGAAATCATTAATAGAGGAGATGTACATATATGCAGAGTGCCAATAGATAATAATGTTGCAGATCCACTGACCAAGGCTTTGTCGCAGCAGAAGCACGAAGGTCACACTAGTTCTATGGGTATTAAATACATAAGTGATTGACTCTAGTGCAAGTGGGAGATTGTTAGAGTTTATGCCCTAGAGGCCAATTATTTGATGTAATTGCTTAATTTTTTTCGATATTATATTTGATTGAATAAATGATATTATTTTATTATGTTTTTATTTACTGCGTTATATAAATGTTAACATAATAAAAGTCCTTAGAATAGTGATACAAATTATATAGCTTCAAGTATGTGCCTTGAACATGAGATAATATAATTATAGTTAGTATCATTACTCTTAAATGTCCCTAGTCGAGTATCATTGTTAATGAGACAACAATGATGCATTGAGACTAGTATGTAGATTGACTGATGGCTAAATCTCATTGGTCATAAATATATGAGATATTTGAGTCAATGCATAGGTACATGTTAGAGAACAATGTACTGGACTGACCCGCCGTGAGAATTCTACGTGGAGCATTATGCAAAGTGTCATAAGAAATTCTCATAGTGACAATGATGTAATGATCCTCTGACCTGAGATAACTATATTATTACACGAGAATTTATGTACTTTGATATCATCAAATGTCACCTTTAATAGGGTGGACAATAAATGTGATTATTGGGTACATCATGAATCGTGTGAGGAATATGAGTGATCTAGATGAAATTTCATCCTCCTTTAAGAGTTGATCGAAATCATTGTTGGGTGCGGATTCTTATAATAAGTTTGAGAATTGAACAACCCTAAATAAAGGGGATTTTATATCGGGAAATCGACTTTGGCGCCAGAAAACTAAATGTAATGCATATACTGCGGGTTGAATAGGCTGATCCCCTTGAAAACCAAACTACTGAAAAGGTTAGAGGAAACTCTATTATACCCTCGTTAGTTCAGGGTCTTTGGTGACCACTCAACATTTAAGTTTCAAATATTCTTGTTCAATGAAATTTGAGTCTTGTTTCTTTCACAATTGTTATATCTATTGTTGAAGCACTTGATGTTATTCCCCTTTCACTCATGATATAATAAATCTCTATGATTGTTCTTAAACTTGCTGAGGAAACCAGTTGGTCACCCTTGCAATATCATGAACCATTTTCAGCTAAACCTGAATGCTCCAAGAAGGACAAGGGAAAAGGGAAAGCCAGAGCTTAATTAATGCATGTTAATTAAATGTTTAATACGTAATTAATGTTGGTAAAACTTTTGTAATTCCTTAAAATAGGAACTGTTGATGTTAAGGTTAATCGACCTTGGGTATTGTAGCATTTTTATAAGGAACCTTTTGTATTATTCCGCGATGTTTAAATGCACATTATGTATTTAATTGTTATTAAAGTATTGTACAGTGAGAACCAAACCTGAGGTTAAAGAACCCAGATTTGGGGTCGTCACAGGTTGGTATCAGAGCCGTAGGTTATAAACGTTAGGATTGCGAAGCCTAGGTTATAACCTTAGTATTAAACTCATATCGAATGCGTTAGGAGATGAATCAGGGAGATTCATCATGTTGTGTATTTTTGGAGATGGATTGAGAAAATTCATCGAGCCGAGATGTACATGATAAAATATCATTTCATTTCATCAATGATTATATTTTATTGTTGTACTGACATGTGTTATTTTTATAATATAGGATGACGGAGATTGGACAGTCGAGTCACACTGATGAGGAGGATTACATTGATATCCACATGGATACTGCACAGCTGCTGGTGGCTGCATCGATAGAGGAGCCTAAGTCAGATCCAGATGAGGGAGACCGTGAGGAGCCTGTCTGGGGCAGAGTTATGAGGCCATACAGTGAGGATGAGGCCGAGTCTGTGGAGTCTGAGGATGAGGAGCTAGTTAAGTACGCTGATGGCATGGGCACTACTGCCAGTGACATCATCGACTCTCTGACTACGAGGAATGAGGAGTTGGAGGTTAGGGTTCAGCATTTAGAGGAGCAGAATCATACCCACCAGTATACGGAGAACCAGTATAGAGATACAGCTTATAAGTTCTCTGGCGAGAATACGGAGCTGAAGGAGCAGATGGCAGTGATAGAGGCTAGACTAGCAGCAGCTGAGCTGAAGGTTCAGCAGGTTCAGGCAAAGAAGGCAGCCATCCATGCTCATTGGCAGGAGGCGATAGAGGACAGGATAGAGATGGAGACTCAGCGGGATGCCGCACATGGCCAGATCCTAGAGCTAGAGGAAGAGGTTCGTGAGAAGTGGGTTGTGTGGTTAAAGGGTTAATATGTCAGTAAATCCCAACTCTAGGAAGTTGTAGGATGTGTTAGTAAAGATCCCATCTTTTGTAGCTTCTCAGGGATAGAAGCATTTATAGCAGTATGCGTACGATGTAAAGTGTTATGCACTACTGTTTTAGCATATGAATATAAATGCAGTCAAGTTTATGTTTATATGTGTGTTGAGATAATTACTTGTATTTTAGCTAAACATTGCCTAAGATACAAAACAAAGAGGCGAAAAGATGAAACAAGTATAATAATGTAAATTTGTGCTTATAACAGAAAATGCCGCCACGTACACAACCACCAAGGAACCAAGGGGTAGAAGAATCAGTTAACAATGACGAAGGGGGACACAACGTATACCCAATGCAGAACTTCGTCGACATGTTAGCTGAAGCAATGCAGAATAGGCACCCAGTAGTCGCAAATCAGTCACCACCGTCGAATCAGTTGGCAAATTTTAAAGACTTCAAGGTAGTAAGACAACCAAAGTTTAAAGGGACGACAGACCCAATCGAGGCCCAGTCATGGATAAAAGAGATAGAGAAAGCATTCGTGATTGCAAGAGTGGCGGAAGAGCAAAAGACTATCTTTGCTACCTATATGATGAAGGGAGAAGCCAATTTCTGGTGGGAAGCCAATCAGAATAAGGCTGGAGAAGGGGTGGTGTCTTGGGCAGGATTTAAGGAAATATTTGATGAGAATTATTTCCCGAAAAGTATGAAAAGTAGAATGGAGGTAAAATTTCTAGAATTGAAACAAGAGAATATGTCGATACCTGAGTACGTGGCGAAATTTAATGAATTGAGACCTTGGATATTCAACAAGGTAGCAGTACTGCAGATTGACTTATTCTCAACTTTGCTGGAGAAGTCAATCATTGCTGAAGGAGGAAGTGATGCATTAACTAAGTATAACCAAAAGAGGAATAAGAAAAAGAGTGAAGGAGGAAGTAAGAATAATAACAGTGGAGGCAATAGCAGCAACAATAAGCGTAAGTAGGACAACAACGACAATGATAGGAACTCGGGAAATCAACAAGGAAATGTTCAGAAGAAGACGACATGCAGTATATGCGGAAAGAATCATTTCAGGGAATGCAAGAAAGGCAAGAATACGTGCTACAACTGCGGGCAAGTGGGGCATATTTTTCCAAATTGTCCCCTCTCAAAGAAGATAAGATGATTTTCCTGTGGAGCTTCTGACCACATGATAAAGGATTGTCCTAAAAGAAAAAATGACGGGGGAAGCGGCTACTAGGGTAATAACAGCAGATTGGCTATCGGGGGACCGGTACCACAGAACAAGCCAACAGCACGGATTTTCAATATGATAGTGCAAGATGTCGTGGAGTCAAAAGACGTGGTGTCAGGTATTATTTCGATCAATAATATAAATGCATATGTATTGTTTAATTCGGGTACTACCTGTTCATTTGTATCTGATGATTTCGCCAGATGGTTAGAATTGCCTGGGGAAAAGTTAGAAAACCCTATAAATATAGAAGTTGCAAATAAAGAGATAATCCCTGTAGAGTATATACATAGAAATTATTGTGCTAAAATCAGGGGTAAGAAGTTGAGTGTGAATTTAATTCCGATACGTTTGGGAGAGTTCGACGTTATACACGGAATGGATTAGTTGTTTAACCATGGAGCAGTAATTGATTGTCAGAAGAAGTGTATACATCTTAAGACACCAAACAAGTCTAAGGTTGTATTTTATGGCAGCAAGTCGTCAAGACAATCCTCTGTCTGACAATGATGCAGACCAAGAAATTGTTGAAGAAATGTTGTGTAGGATATTTGGCTCATGTGGTGGATACTCAAATGGTGAATCTTAAGATGGAGCAAATACCAGTAGCTAAGGAGTTCATGGATGTCTTTCCAGATGAACTGTCAGGTCTACCGCCAGATAGAGAGATAGAGTTTGTGATTGATTTAGTACTAGGGACAACACCGATATCAAAGGCACCATATAGGTGAAAGTAGTATGCCCTCAAGCCAATCACATTTGATGTGATAAGCATATACTTTGTAATCTTGTTCGTTTATTAATAAAAGTATCAAGGCATTTCTTTATTCATGATTAATTACTTGAATTAATCAAATGGATAAACCCATAGTTTTCGAGCAATGCTTTTAGAACCATGATGAGGATTATGCTAATGAGATCTAAATTCAAGATAGCTCAAAACTAAAATTGTTCCTAATCGTTGGATCACTAAAAAGGGGATTAGTAGATCCGGATAGATTGGTACATACTATGCTTGCTCTTATAAAGAGGATGATTGATCTCATAATCATTTGTGTAGAGACACTAAAGCAAGTATGTAGGTGCTTATTAGAGAATAAGTTCACTGAACGTGACTCGCTCAAGGAACACCTAATGGAGTCTTACTTGCCTGTCAATAGGAGTTCCTTTTGTGATAGTAGTACAAGTGATCCTTGGACTTGAGATCATCATAGTATCTTGTGTATGATGAATTATGTTTTGACATGTTCCTTAAAACCTTTAGGGTGTATCAAAGGGTATGATCGGATATAATAAGTCATACATGGAGATAGGTGAATGATCAACAAAGAATCTACCACTTCTAGTAAAAGAAGAGAATGTCCTATGCGATTCGATAAATGACAACTCAGTAGTCCTTGGCCAAGGCAGAATGAAAATTAGAAAGTAGTTTCTATTTTACATTAATTAGAGTTATTCATTTAAGGATCGAAATGCATATAATCAAATAAAATAAGACTTGACAGTTATACCATGTCTTATATTTGATTGGGACGTTGTGAGGCAGAAGGATTGAATTGTACGGTAACTATTCGCTGAATAGGTTCTTTTGTGATTAAATGTTGAAATCTATATTATCTGAAAAGTCGTTGATCGCTAAGGGGGCTTACCCTTATTATGGAATAAATATTATTTATTTAAATGAATTAAATAGTTTAATTTATTTAATAAATAAGATTAAAATAGTTCTAATTAATTTATTCTATAACCGGTTTAATATGGAGAACCTAAAGGGTCACACCGCAAAAGGAAAATAATTATTTAAGAAGTAAATGACATAATTGTAATAATGAATTAAGTATATTTAATTTATACTATGGAGATAGAATAAATTAAATAGCTTAATATTTATTATTTAGTATTTTGGAAATACTAATTATAAATTAATAAGAGGAGTCTTATTATTATTATTATTATTATTACTATTATCATTATTATTTAGTTCCTAAATGGTTTAGGAATTAATTAATAAGAGTACTCTCATAATTAATAATTAAGTTCCTAAATGGTTTAGGAATTATAATTATTATATTAAATTAATTAAGATCCTAATTAGATTAGGAGTTTAATTAAAAACCCTATTCCTAAAGGTGTTAGGAGGGTTTACTAAGTCTATAAATAAGAGAAATCTTATTATGGATTAAGGTTACACACATACACTTCCATTAGTTTATGGGAGAGTACTCACATATTCTCTAGAGAGAGAAAACTAGGGTTTGCCATCACCCACTCCATGAATTATTATTATTCCTTGGTGGATCACCTCTAGATGTCAAACAGTTGGGTGGCTAACATTGATCATTGGAATCCAATCGGTGAAATTCAAGGAGAACGCGAAGGATTTGGAGGTGAACTTGTACCCGTTGAAGCTTTGAGTTATACAAGGGTATATCTCTAACTTCTTCTTTATTAATTAATAGTTGCGCATAAAGGTCGATCCTGGATTATGGTTTGTAAATTTTTAAATTTGATTTTACCATGCTTCCACTATTTTATGCAATTTGATTGCGTCTATGAATATTACAAACCAACAGTGGCATCAGAGCCAAACTTTATGCGAATTATTAATTGTTTTGATTCTATATATGTATGGGTATGTGTTTAGAGCAATTTATTGGGCATAATTTATTGTATAAAATTATTATTTTTTTAATAAAAGTTTTCGGATTATATATATATTATTACTGAATTCGGACGTGGCTGTCTTATATGAATTGGATTCATAGTTGGATTATATATATATATCCGGCAGCCCACATTTTATATATTAATATATAACATGCTCCTGCTACCGTAACTAAAAAACAGGGAATTTGAAAAGCAATGGTAAAGCCATGTTTTTTTTCCGGCAATTAATGAGCAAAGAAAAGCAGCAGTTTTTTTGTTTGTTTTCCGGATTTTCGGTAATCAGTAACCGAATTTGGTGATGCTAATAGTGGATTGTCCCGGAATAAGTGTCACCAAATTAAGCAAATAAAGCAGCCGCTCGGTTATGGTGAATTGATAAGTTAAATGAAAAACAGCCTTGTCCCCAATTAATTGTCACGCGCATTTGCATCCTATTTTTGGTAATAACAAAGCACCAGCGTCTTTCGGTAAAGCTAAAGCCACGGTTTTGGTGAGTATATATATCATTGTCCCGAAATAAGTGTCACCCACAACATGTACCTACTGTTTCGGAATTTATGTACATATGTTAAGTGAAAAGTCACTTTTTGTAATATATGTATATATACTACCGAATTAATATATATGATATATTTATAATATATATATTAATTAACCAAATAGTTTGGTAATTTTTATACAGATTTAAAATTTCAAAATAAAAGAGTTTATTTTGGGTAATTTTATAATAATAAAAATAAATAGTTTATTTTTAAATAATTTTATAATTAAAATAAAAAGTTTATTTTAAACATGAAATTAGATTTCATGCAACTTTAATTGCCCATTAAATGATACCAATACATATATGGAATGTTTTATTTAATTCATGCGATGATTATTATTTATTGATATATATGCTGATATATATGATAATAAATGAGATTGATTATGGACTATTGACCAATTTGATTGGATTTAAATTTTAAATGGATGCATGAATGAATGAGTTTTATAAAAGGGGTCTGCGTACCTCGTCTTTCTAATTTTTCTTATGTATAATTCTATCTCCCTCCTATGTACTTCCCCTTGACTGTTGATCAAGGTTTCTTATTTATTATAAATAATTTGTAATAGGATTAGTTAGAATTATTTTGAAGAATTGGAGCAAAGAAGCAAGGAGCGCATGAAGACCCATTTGTAATGGAGCCCAGATTTAAATGTAATAGTTACATATAATTTAATTTATTCTTGCACCTTAGGTTTGACCTTTTGGTCACTTGGTGGCTCTAGTGAACCAAACTAGAATAAAAGTCCATAATCAATCCAAGTAGAATATGGTATTCTATATGTGCATGCTAATTATATATATTATATATTATCCAAACATGCTTCGCATGTTAAATAATATGACGCGTATTTTATATATATATGTGCATGCGCGCTAAATAAGATGAGACAATCAATATTAATAAACCCCTCAAGATGTAGAATAAATATTATTTATAAAATGAATTAAAAGGTTTAATTCATGAATTAAAAGGGGTTTAATTCATGAATTAAAGGGAGTTTAATTCAATTAAATAAAATTAGAATTGTTCTAATTTATTTATTCTACTACTAAAATATTAAGTTGTAACGTTCAAAGATATTTGGACTATCGAACGTTGCCTTCTAGCATGATACAACGATAGAGTATCAAATAATCAATATACGTTTGTTGTGCACACACAAGGCTTATATCGATCATTTGAGATGTTGTTTTATCACATTTGATGCTTATAAGGAATTGAACATTACTGTTTTGTTGTGCACACACAAGGGCAGTATTTTTCTCTTCACTTATATGGAAGTGCTAGGTCTGACTTAACTTAGATAATTTTGATTTGGATGTGCACACACATGATCATAATAATCTAAGAGGCAAAATACAAGGAGTTACATGTTGATGTAATTGACAAGGAGTTGTCTACCTATTGAATAAACTATAATTTGTTGTGCACACACAAGGTTATACTTATGTCAATAGGATCCTTATTCTCACTAGCAAGTTTTTAATTAGATTTGCCGAACTATATATGAAGAGGGTAATATAGTTTGATGAAAATAGTGGGAGACACCATTTTAAATAAAGACCTAATTAACATGGTGATTAATAAAATGAATGCATGTTAATGTTGTTATTAATTCACTTAAAGAATATTGCTATGTTTAATTCACTAACACTGTATAGCATATTAGATGCTAACAATTAATCGAATCGAATTGTTCGGATTGATTAAACCAATTTGAGAAAAGTTCTCAATGCTGAAAAGCTAGCAAATGTCCTTAATTTGCCTATTCCTGCAAACGTTGCAGACTAAGCCTATGAGGAAGATATTGTTATTTTAAGAAATAGCAAGATGATGCAAAAGTGGCTCAATGCATCATGCTCGCATCCATAAGTATCAAGTTACAGCGTCAACACGAGAAAATTGATGCACCTACTATATTGTTGCACATTCAATAGTTATTTGGTGAGCAAAGTAGGTCAACTAGATATAAGATATCTAATGAGCTCTTCCAATCTATAATAACCAATGGCACTACAGTAAAGACACGTATCCTAAAGATGATTAATCCGATTGATAAATTAGGACACCTAGGTTTTGTCAAAAATGGAGAGTTGAGTCAAGATTCGATCTTGCAGTCACTCGCTGACTCCCTTTCACAAATTGTTGTGAACTTTAACATTAATAAGCTTGAAGTCAGTTTATCTGATTTGCTTAAATATGTTGAATATGTTGAGAGTCACTTTCCTTCCAAGAAAGACCAAGTCTTACTAGTAGATGAATCTTCTAAGTTGAAGAAGATGGCCAAAGGTGTTTCTGAACAGTCAGAAAAGATAGAAGGCAAAAGAAAGGCTAAATGAAGGACATAAATAAAAGTGATCCCGAGGGTAAAGGAGTTTGCTTTCATTGCAATAAGCTGGGACACTGGAAGAACAACTACAAGAGAGTTGCATTAGTTAAGCAGAAGAAACTTAGTGAAGCTTCAATTGCAGATATAAATTTGTTCATAATGAAATAGAACTTTCTATAAGTCAAGTTTCTACTTAGGTATTAGATACCGGCTGGAGGTCTCAAATATGCAAGCCGTTGCAGAGACTAGGCATAAGTAGAAGGCTGAACTAAAGATAAGTAATCATGTGCGTGGGGAATGGAGCAAAATGTTGCTACATTAATCATAAGAACTTACAGTTTAGTATTGCCTACGGGCAAATCCATTTAGTTAGTAAGATGTTACTATGTTGATTACTTGATGGATTTTGTAACCTTGGCTTACATGAAAATATTTCAAAATTGAACAAACTAAAGGCAAAGAGATGATATGGATCATACCTTCATGCAATACTGTTAACTCGATCATGTTAATGAAACAAGACTAAACGAGTTGTATAAAGATAGGTTTTTAGAGCCTTTTGATTATGAATCAAATACAACTTGTGAATCTTGTATCATGGAAAACATGACTAAATCTTCATTTAGTGGACATGGAGAGCAAGTTGCGGAGTTGTTAGAAATGGTACACACAGTCGTGTGTGGGACTTATGACAACAAATGCAAGAGAAATGTATTCATTCATTACTTTCACTAATGATTCTAGATTTTGATATATGTATTTAATGAAATACAAATCCAAATCATTTGAAACGTTCAAAGAATTCAAAAGTGAAGTATAGAAACTAAAGGCCAAAAGTATTAAAGTTCTTCGATTAGATCGAGAAGGGAATACTTAAGCAATAAGTTTCTAGATCATCTCAAGCGAAATGGTATTCTCACATAATGGACATGGTGATGATCCATGATGAGTTATACCAATCTTTCAGTACCCTTATAGGGTTATACCTTAGAAACGATCGCATATCTACTAAATCAGATACCTTCTTATTTCCTCCTCAAGACTTCATATGAGTCATGGATAGGGAGGAAACCAAGTCTTAAGTATGTTAAGATTTGGATTGTACATCTTATGTCAAAAGGTTTGACAATGATAAGTTTGGGACAAGATCTGATAAGTGTAAACTTGTGGGATATCCTAAAGAAAGTTTAGGGTATCACTTCTATAATCCGACTAACTAAAAGGTGTTTGTTGAAACACGCTGCCTTATAAGAAAAGAAGTTTTTCCTTAAAGGGTTAGTGGGAGTAAAATAGATCTTGAAGAAGTTCAAGAACCACAAAACACTACAGATTAAGTGAAGGAATCTGTATAAGTAGATAAACCTATTGTACCACAACCAAGTCGTAAATATGGTTTAGTACCGAAGATACCTGCATGGTATGGATTCATCATAGATGATGATGATGAGGTACGCATCATAGAAGATGATGATCCAGTTACATACGATGAGGTATGAGTATTAGATACTCAAGAGAAATGACTGATAATCATAAAATCCAAAATGGGTCTTTGGAGAAAGACTAAAGTAGATGGCAAGGTGGAGACCTATAAGACCTGACTAGTGGTAAAAAGATTTCAAATAAGGTCAATGAGTTGACTAAAATGAAACTTTTCACTAGTGAAAATGCATATATCAATTCGGATTTTACTTGTAGTTGTATCTTATTATACAAAAGGATGTATGTATGATACAACCAATAGGATTTGTCTCCATATAGATGGAGTAAATCAAGTATGTAAGTTACAACGATCCAATTATGGATTGAAACAAGTTTCTCGAAAATGGAACATCCATTTTGATGAGACAATTAAAGGAGTTTGATTTTATCAAAGACAATAATGAACCAAGTGTGTACAAAGGTTAGTGGGAGCACTATGACATTCCAAGTATTATATGTTGATATAATATTGATAAGGAATAACATATCGATGCTACAATCAGTAAAGATGTGGTTGTCTAAACATTTCTCCGTGAAGGACTTGGGAGAAACATCCTATATTTTGGGGATAAAGATCTATAAAGATAGATCTAAAAGGATGCTTGGCTTATCCCAAGGAACGTACATTGATTCTATGCTAAAGAAGTTTAGCATGAAAGATTCCAAGAAAGGGCTCATGCTGATGGGTTCTGGAATACATCTTTTGAATAAGCAGGCCCCAAAGATACCTGAAGAGAAGACCGTATAAGTAAGACTCCTTATGCCTCAGCAATAAGATCTATCATATACGGGACGATATGTACTTGACCTGATATTGCTTATACATGATAAGCAGATATCAGTTCATTTATGGAGAAGAATATTAGAAAAGAGTTTCTAATGATAAGTCTGATATAAAACTAGAGGGTTTAACAAACTCAAGTTTGTTCAGACTAACCAAGATAACAGCATATCCGTTTCAGGTAATATGATTACCTTGAACGGTGCTGCAGTGAGTTGGAAAGGTTCCAAACAGCAAGAAGTTGTTAATTTAGTGACAACGACATAGTAAATAACTATAAGTGAAGCTGCAAAGGTGATTGTTTGGTTCAACAAGTTCATTTCAGAACTTATAATGGTTCTTAGTATTAAAGGAGTTTAATTTGCCAAAGAACCTAGGTGTTATCTGAAATCCAAACATATGTTGCAGCACTTTCATATGATTAGATGAATCATTGAAAAGGAGACAACATCATAAAGATGACAAGCTCTTAGAACAACATTACAGATCCATTAACTAAAGCATTTACTAAGCAGTTTGTACGCCACTTAGAGAAGAATGGTATAGGGATACCAAAGGGCGATTGACTTTAGTGCAAGTGGGAGATTGAAAGTAGTATGCCCTCAAGCCAATCACATTTGATGTGATAAGCATATACTTTGTAATCTTGTTCGTTTATTAATAAAAGTATCAAGGCATTTCTTTATTCATGATTAATTACTTGAATTAATCAAATGGATAAACCCATAGTTTTCGAGCAATGCTTTTAGAACCATGATGAGGATCATGCTAATGAGATCTAAATTCAAGATAGCTCAAAACTAAAATTGTTCCTAATCGTTGGATCACTAAAAAGGGGATTAGTAGATCCGGATAGATTGGTACATACTATGCTTGCTCTTATGAAGAGGATGATTGATCTCATAATCATTTGTGTAGAGACACTAAAGCAAGTATGTAGGTGCTTATTAGAGAATAAGTTCACTGAACGTGACTCGCTCAAGGAACACCTAATGGAGTCTTACTTGCCTGTCAATAGGAGTTCCTTTTGTGATAGTAGTACAAGTGATCCTTGAACTTGAGATCATCATAGTATCTTGTGTATGATGAATTATGTTTTGACATATTCCTTAAAACCTTTAGGGTGTATCAAAGGGTATGATCGGATATAATAAGTCATACATGGAGATAGGTGAATGATCAACAAAGAATCTACCACTTCTAGTAAAAGAAGAGAATGTCCTATGCAATTCGATAAATGACAACTCAGTAGTCCTTGGCCAAGGCAGAATGAAAATTAGAAAGTAGTTTCTATTTTACATTAATTAGAGTTATTCAGTTAAGGATCGAAATGCATATAATCAAATAAAATAAGACTTGACAGTTATACCATGTCTTATATTTGATTGGGACGTTGTGAGGTAGAAGAATTGAATTGTACGGTAACTATTCGCTGAATAGGTTCTTTTGTGATTAAATGTTGAAATCTATATTATCTGGAAAGTCGTTGATCACTAAGAGGGTTTACCCTTATTATGGAATAAATATTATTTATTTAAATGAATTAAATAGTTTAATTTATTTAATAAATAAGATTAGAATAGTTCTAATTAATTTATTCTATAACCGGTTTAATATGGAGAACCTAAAGGGTCACACCGCAAAAGGAAAATAATTATTTAAGAAGTAAATGGCAAAATTGTAATAATGAATTAAGTATATTTAATTTATACTATGGAGATAGAATAAATTAAATAGCTTAATATTTATTATTTAGTATTTTGGAAATACTAATTATAAATTAATAAGAGGAGTCTTATTATTATTATTATTACTATTATCATTATTATTTAGTTCCTAAATGGTTTAGGAATTAATTAATAAGAGTACTCTCATAATTAATAATTAAGTTCCTAAATGGTTTAGGAATTATAATTATTATATTAAATTAATTAAGATCCTAATTAGATTAGGAGTTTAATTAAAAACCCTATTCCTAAAGGTGTTAGGAGGGTTTACTAAGTCTATAAATAAGAGAAGTCTTATTATGGATTAAGGTTACACACATACACTTTCATTAGTTTATGGGAGAGTACTCACATATTCTCTAGAGAGAGAAAACTAGGGTTTGCCATCACCCACTCCATGAATTATTATTATTCCTTGGTGGATCACCTCTAGAGGCCAAACACTTGGGTGACTAACATTGATCATTGGAATCCAATCGGTGAAATTCAAGGAGAACGCGAAGGATTTGGAGGTGAACTTGTACCCGTTGAAGTTTTGAGTTCTACAAGGGTATATCTCTATTTTCTTCTTTATTAATTAATAGTTGCGCATAAAGGTCGATCCTGGATTATGGTTTGTAAATTTTTAAATTTGATTTTACCATGCTTCCGCTATTTTATGCAATTTGATTGCGTCTATGAATATTACAAACCAACAATAGGATGGCTCCGGTAGAAATGAAGGAGTTAATGGTTCAATTGCAGGAGTTATTGGATAGGAAGTACATTCAGCTAAGTGTTTATTTATGGGGAGCACCTGTACTGTTTGTAAAGAAGAAGGATGGATCGATGAGACTTTGTATAGATTATAGGGAGCTGAATAAAGTGACAATTAAGAACAAGTACCCGTTACCACAAATTGACGATCTTTTTGATCAATTGAAAGGGGCTAAGTACTTTTCAAAAATTGACTTGAAAACTGATTATCATCAGTTGAAAGTCAAGAAGGAGGACATACCCAAGACGGCATTCAGAACTCGATATGAGCATTATGAGTTTATGGTGATGTCGTTTGGACTAACGAATGCGCCAGCCGCATTTATGGACATGATGAACAGAATATTCAAGCAATACTTGGATAAATTTGTAGTTGTGTTCATTGACGATATTTTGGTTTATTCCAAAATGGAGGAGGAGCATACCAAACACCTAAGATTGGTGTTGGAGATATTACAGAATGAGCAATTATAATCTAAATTTTCAAAGTCTGAATTCTGGTTTGAGAGAGTTTAATTTTTAGGTCATGTTATTGACAAGGAGGGAGTTTCAGTAGATCTAGCAAAGGTAGAAGCAGTGATGAATTGGGAACAACCAAGGATGCCAACGGAGGTTAGAAGTTTCTTAGGGTTAGCTGGTTACTATCGGAGATTCATTCAAGATTTTTCGAAGATAGCAACACCATTGACTAATTTGACGAGGAAGACGGTGAAATACGTATGGATGGAGAAGTGTGAGAAAAGTTTTCAGGAGTTAAATAAGAGACTTAGTGAAGCACCTGTATTGACTTTACCAGACAATACAAGAGGTTTTACGGTCTATAGTGATGCATCGCACAAGGGACTAGGCTGTGTGCTTATGCAGAACGGCAAAGTCGCTGCGTATGCATCCAGACAATTAAAGGATTATGAGAAGGGATACCCTACTCACGACTTGGAGCTGGCAGCGGTAGTGTTTGCCCTCAAGATTTAGAGGCATTATTTATATGGAGAGAAATGTGAGATATTCACAGACCATAAGACTCTGAAGTATATCTTCACACAGAAGGAGTTGAACATGAGGCAGCGGAGATGGTTGGAGTTGATCAAAGACCACGATTGTGAAATTTTATATCATCCCGGTCAGGCCAACGTAGTAGCAGATGCTCTAAGTAGAAAGAGCATGTAGAAGTTGTTCATATTAACAGATCAGGAACAATTGGTTTAAGAGATGGCTCTAATGGAGTTGGAGGTGAGAAATCTAAATGAGTCGATAGAAGTGGAAGCAAGCCCAACCTTGTTAGATAAGGTGAAAGAGGCTTAAGACAAGGATGAAGAATGTGACAGAATAAGGAAGAGGATGACCGAAGGAGAAGAGGTCAAATTCAAAGTTGATAGCATGGGATTGCTAAGATTTGAAAATCGTGTTTGGGTACCGTTAGTGCCTGAATTACGAGAGGAGATTTTGCAAGATGCTCACAGCACGAGATACTCGATACATCCGGGGAGTACAAAAATGTATCAAGATTTACGTCAACATTTTTGGTGACCGAATATGAAGAGAGAGGTTGCAGAATGTGTCAGCCGATGCCTAACTTGTCAGAGGGTAAAGGCCGAACATTAGAGACCAAGTGGATTGTTACAGCCGTTAGAAATTCCTTAGTGATAATGGGAGCATATCACAATGGATTTTGTGGTAGGACTTCCAGCAACACAAAGGGGATACGATGCTATATGGGTGATTGTGGATCGACTAACATATTTAGCGCACTTTTTGCCGATCAAGATTAAGTTCAGTTTAGATCAGTTGGCTAAACTGTACATCAGAGAGATAGTTTCAAGACATGGGGTGCCGGTATCGATTGTGTCAGACAGAGATCCGCGCTTCACGTCAAAGTTTTGGAGGAGTCTTCAGGAAAGATTGGGGACACAACTGAGAATGAGTACAACTTACCATCCGCAAACTGATGGACAAAGTGAGAGAACAATTCAGACATTAGAAGATATGCTCAAAGCCAGCGTGATGGATTTCAAAGGCAGTTGGGAAGACCATCTACCATTAGTTGAGTTTGCATACAATAATAGTTATCATGCGAGCATAGGTATGTTGCCTTATGAAGCCTTGTATGGAAGAAAATGTAGAACACCTCTATGTTGGGATGAGGTAGGAGAACGTCAACTGTTAGGGTCGGAATTGGTTCAACAGACTGTAGAAATTATCAAAGTAATAAGAGCTTGACTAGTAGCAGCTCAAGACCGTTAGGAGAAATACGCAGATCTACATCGACAGAAGCGAGATTTCGAAGTGGAAAGTTTTGTGTTCATGAAAGTATCTCCCTGGAAAGGGAAGATCCAATTTGGAAAGAAAGGAAAGCTGAGTCCAAGGTTCATATGGCATTTAGAAATATTGAAGAGAGTAGGTGAAGTGGCGTACGAGGTAGCTCTACCTCCTGAACTGGAACATATTCACAATGTGTTTCACATGTCAATATTGCGACCATAAAAGCCAGATTACAAGCACGCCATATCCTATGAGCTAATTCAAGTCGAGAAAGACTTATCTTATGAAGAAGTTCCTGTCCAGATTCTAGATAGGAAAGAACAGAAATTGCGAAATAAGGTTATACATTCTGTCAAAGTCCTTTGGAGGAACCATAACGCTGTGGAAGCTACGTGGGAGCAAGAGGAAAAGATGAGGACTGACTATCCGAATCTTTTTGAGTAACTTTAATTTTGTAATTTCGGGGACGAAATTCTTATGAAGAGAGTAGGTGAAGTGGCGTACGAGGTAGCTCTACCTCCTGAACTGGAACATATTCACAATGTGTTTCACATGTCAATATTGCGACCATACAAGCCAGATTACAAGCACGTCATATCCTATGAGCCAATTCAAGTCGAGAAAGACTTATCTTATGAAGAAGTTCCTGTCCAGATTCTAGATAGGAAAGAACAGAAATTGCGAAATAAGGTTATACATTCTGTCAAAGTCCTTTGGAGGAACCATAACGCTGTGGAAGCTACGTGGGAGCAAGAGGAAAAGATGAGGACTGACTATCCGAATCTTTTTGAGTAACTTTAATTTTGTAATTTCGGGGACGAAATTCTTATGGGGGGAGGGGGAGAATGTAATGACCACGAATTCCATTAGACATTGTAATTATAATTAACATATAATTAGCAATGAATTTAAATTTTTTGTACTAATTAATTGTGCATTAGATAATTAAATAAATGTACTTATGTATGTATATATTTATTTAAAGAATTAAAGCAAGGTGTATAATTAACTAAAGCAAATTTAATTGGATTATATTATTAATCCAGATGAGGTATTAAATTAGGTCGAATTAATTAATCTAGTAGTCCATGTGATTGATTAAATAAGCCCAATGCTTATTTTAATTAAAGGTAACATAGATTATTTAATGTTAGCCCAATAGGATAAATAAATTGAGCCCAATAGAAGTTATTTTCAAGCCCAATGAGGAACCCATTTGAAGTCAAAATTATGGTCAAACATTATATATAAATGTATGTATATATATAGGAGTATATAGGCATAATAAATATAGGAAAAATAAAGCAAAAATAGGTGATTAAATCCCATATTGCCGGCAGCTTTAAGGAGCACATTTGGATGACTTGTTGGCTTCCTTTTTGCTTTGTTTACACATTTGGTGTTGGTGGTTCAACCACCCATGTCTATCAACTAGTCATTCCTTATGTCATTAAATCAAATTAGCTCATAAATTGACCAATGCTAGCATATTAGGAAGTTAATAAAGGTTTAGCAAAGTCCTATAAATAGAATGCTCTACCAAAGTGTTATGTTGGTTGGTTATTTTGCTAGTTCATTCTAGAGAGAAAAGTGAGAGCATTCTAGAAAAAATAGAGAAAACACTTGTGAGTGTGGAGAATATAGCTAAAGAAAGTGCTTGGTGGATATCAAATAACCTCATATCATACTTTGGTAGAAGGAGAAGAAGAGCACACAAAATATTAAGGTTTAAAAGTGCTCCAACCATTTCTATATTTCATTTTTATAGCCTATATGTGTTTTAATCGGTTAAAATGTATTTTTAACCGATTAAAACTTGTTTTGATGGTCTAGAAGTATTTAACTATGTAATAAATGTATATTCATAGTATGATGTGTTTATATCACGATTTGGTAGATGTGTAACGCATAAAATTAGTAGAAATGTTCATAACACATTTTACCGGTAAAACCTTAACGATGCATGTTAGGTTTAATGTTGTATTTTAAAATGTACAAGTTGGAAATTTGATTTTTTATGGCTATAAAGCTAGATCTATGAGTTTTAAAGAAAACCCAACTTGAATCTTTCAAAAATATTGAATAACAAAGAAGTTATGACTTTTACCGCAAAGTATGTCATTTTTAAACCCTAGGTGGTTTGATCCTTAAATTTCATGTACAACATTTTCAAAAATGCGATCGAACCATGAAATGTTTTAAAACAAGAAGTTAAGAAGACATCAACACCAAGTTGGTGTCATTTGAAGATGTAGAGTTTATTTTATTCAAGTTTGAACCAATCGAACCAAGGATTTATGAAACTAGTTTTCATTCTGTCCTTGTGAGCAATTTTACAGATACTTACGGTTGAAATTTAGATTTGTGATCTGAAGAGAAATTGTATATCATGAAATTCTAATGAATTTAGACTCAAGAATAACATCAAAATATTTCCATATGATAAAGTTATGAACAAATTAATAAGAGAGGTTTCGGCAGCCAAAAAGGGCCTGACGTCTAGACGCCAAGTCTACGCCCTAGCTTCTGTCCATGGACGTCTAGATGCCCCGAAATTGCCTTGGGACGATGTCTTGACGCCCTGCTTGATAAAAAAATTATTTTTATTATTATTTTTAAATCAATAAATGTATTTTTAATGATAAATAATTGATTTAATAATTAAAATATTATAAATATTATCAAAGGTTTAATATTATAAATAAATATTATTATTAATATAATAATATTAAAAAATCATGAAAATTTTATTAATTGTATAATAATATTATAAAGTCAATAAAATATTAGTAAATAGATAAAATATTATTAAATAGTTAATAATATTAGCTAATGATTAAAATATTATTAAATGATTAATAATATTAGATAATTAATAAAATATTATTAAATAATTAATTAGCTTTTGATTAAAATATTATTAAATAATTAAAAAGATTATTAAATGGTTAATAATATTAGATAAGGATTTAAAATATTATTAAATAATTAATAATATTAAATTGTGTTAAAATATTATTAAATAAATAATAATATTATAAGATGAATAAAATATTATTAAATGATTAATAATATTATAACGTTAATAACATATTATTAAATGATTAATAATATTAATTGATTAATAAAATATTATTTAATGAATAGTAATATTACAAGACTAATGAAATATTATTAAATTGTTAATAATATTAGATAAGGGTATGAACTATATTAAATAGTTAATATAGGTTATTTGTGTGTGAAATATTATCAAGTAGTTATAATATTTACTAAGTGTTTAAATACCCATAATTATTAAATTATGTGTTTCGTAAGAGTTATAAATGTCATCATACTTATGTGTATATGATACTAATTTAAAGATCAACGTGATTAAATTGTTAGGTATATTCAAAGGGAATTAGTTGAATTGGTTAGCAGTACGTCGCAAATAAGGCAAGTTTTCTAACCCTACTCAATTATTGGTGAACAAGTTTCTATACTTGTATTTATTGCTAGAGCTTGAAGTAGTTTAATTATTTAAAATTATTCCACATCTATATTGTTTATAAAATCGTACATGGTGCATTTGAAGCTTAATAGTTCTTGTTTCATGAAATGTATTAAAAATGTCTAAGCTAACTGTTCAGCTAAACATTGTGTTTAGAAATTCAATAACTTGAATACCTTTAAGAGCTGATCCAAATCATTGTTGGATGCGGATTCTTATAATAAGTCTGAGAATTGAACAACCCTAAATAAAGGGGATTTTATGTCGGGAAACCGACTTTGGCGCCAGAAGACTAAATGTAATGCATATACTGCGGGTTGAATAGGCTGATCCCCTTGAAAACCAAACTACTAAAAGGGTAAGAGGAAGCTCTATTATACCCTCGTTAGTTCAGGGTCCTTGGTGACTACTCAGCACTTAAGTTTCAAATATTCTTGTTCAATAAAATTTGAGTCTTGTTTCTTTCACAATTGTTATATCTATTGTTGAAGCACTTGATGTTACTCCCCTTTCACTCATGATATAATAAATCTCTATGATTGTTCTTAAACTTGTTAAGCAAACCAGTTGCTCACTCTTGCTATATCATGAACCATTTTCAGCTAAACCCGAATGCTCCAAGAAGGACAAGGGAAAAGGGAAAGCTAGGGATTAATTTATGCATGTTAATTAAATGTTTAATATGTAATTATTGTTGGTAAAACTTTTGTAATTCCTTAAGATAGGAACTGTTGATGTTAAGGTTAATCGACCTTGGGTATTGTAGCATTTTTATAAGGAACCTTTTATATTATTCCGTGATGTTTAAATGGAAATTATGTACTTAATTGTTATTAAAGTATTGGACAGTGAGAACCAAACCCTAGGTTAAAGAACCCGGATTTGGGGTCGTCACACTTCCAAGTTGCTAAGAAAGCTCAAAAGGGAAAGAAGAGAGAGCTAGGGTTTAGGGGGGAAATCTTAAGGGATTGCTAGCAAAGTATTCAAGAGAAGGAAATTAAGCCATCAAAGTGAAGAATCTAGCATTTAAAAGCTTCATAGCAAGAAAGAAGGAAACTCATAGAAGGTAATAGATGTTCAAGCCACAAAACTTTGTGTTTATGTGCTTAAATGCAAGAATAGATGGAGTTATTCATGTATCATTGATCAAATGTGTGATTTATGTGAAGTTACATGCTATATGTTTGATTTATGAAGAAACCTTAGACTTGAAAGTGGTAGAACCAAAGGTGGTGCACTATTATGCATGTTTTCAAAGCTAGAAACCTTGATTTAAGGATGATCATGTGTTAAATATTTATGGATATAGTGAAACCCTAATTGGAAAGGTTGATAATGCAGAAAACATGTGAAATTTTATGCTAGATAGCATTCTAAGATCATAAATGGTGTAAAAGCATGATTTGTTTGGGAATAAATACAATATTAGGCTATACTTTGTGTATACACCAAATTGTAATCTGTAAAGTGCATTAGAATGTGCACTTTACATGCATTAGAACTTTTATCTATGACCTTGTTCTAACCTCCATCACAAATTGTTCATCGAACTTACCACACAATATGAGTTCAGGAATTTACCACAATCGCATGGATTGAGGAATTTATCCTAGTCAGACCTTAATCGTCCATTCGCTGAGGGGCTCCACCATACAATTATGAGTCACGAACTTACCATACGTGTGAGTTTTAAGAACACACACCTAATCTCTACATTCTCTACCTATCCGACATATTATGAGAAAAGACTCACCTTCTCGCCATATATACATCGGATAGCGCGACCCAAGATTTCAATGATTATCATAATTAGGAAGCTAAGTGGTTGTCAAACCAAACACAATCTCCTGTCCATACAAGAAATTAGTTAACTCGGCCACTATATTACTATAGGAAGCAAAGCGGTTCTAAAACTAAGCACTAATTCTCCGCCCATACAAGGAATCACACTACTCAACCACTAATATGAGTCCTCAAATAAAATCTACAACATCTAATTTTCTTATTAACTTAATATGAATTTTTTTAATCCATACTTTATCACATAACTCCTCACGAGTTCATCTTCGTAGATCATTTCACGATCTTATTATTGTTCTTTCTACTACTCAACAATCTTATTGTAAGATGTCTTCTATCACTTCTGTGATATCCTCTTTCTGATATTTCTTATGCATAAATTTTTAATTTCTTCTTTGTCTCTGGATCTCTCCAATTCCATTGATTCATTCATCAAAAATGTCTATTATTAGACTCGTCAATCGTCTGTAAGGAATCATCATCCAATTCCTTAATTTTCTTTCCTATCGTCTGAAGTGTTCTTTCTTTAGAACTTTCCCTTGACATTCTCGATTGGCATAATACCGTAGTATTATTACCTCTCTATAGATTTTAGGCATATACTTTTAATGCCAACACATAATACATCACTTAAAATTTGTTAACATATTCTTCTTTGGTACGTAGTACCCCATTATTTATACAGCTACACACTTTTAAGAATTCTTTTGCTTACTAATCATACGCACAATTATCAATCACCTATCTTCAAATCGTTTGATAGCCTAAACGCTATATCTCGATCTTCTCATTCAACCCACATTCTTCAAACTTCCATACTATCGTCATCTTGTCTTTCTACCATCCATTTGCATATTTAATAAACATTTTAATATGCATAACATCAGCACTTAGTACTATACTTGTTCTCAGCACCATGCTAAATACATATCATATCCCGTTCTTAACTCCAAAATTGGGTTTTTTTTCATAATTTTATAACTTTTCCCAACATCCTCATAGATAAAATTCAACTTACAGATAAAAAAAAAATCATCTGATTTTTAATCTTCTATAATAACTTCCGAAAACGTAATTCTTCAAACATATTCTCCAAAGTCAAACTCCCAAAGATATATACTTGCAAA
Organism: Hedera helix; assembly: GCA_947179155.2. Taxonomy (NCBI): domain Eukaryota; kingdom Viridiplantae; phylum Streptophyta; class Magnoliopsida; order Apiales; family Araliaceae; genus Hedera; species Hedera helix. The sequence continues at coordinate 29,953,302 of OX359264.1, read as the reverse complement.
GTTAGACTCCTCAACATACACTATTATCGTTCTTATGTAATTCTTTATCATGCTTATATATCTCTACAATCATTCCACTTTTCCTCAATCACTTCATCATTTTCTGCTTTTATGCTTGACTCCAAAATCTTCTCATCCTTCTGTGATTCATTTAACTCTGCAACAACTTATTTGTTTAGCCCATTAGTTCATCTCTATTTACTCTGATCATCTTTACTACCATCGATCCATATAGGTCAATCTTCTCAAGATATCCTCAATGTCCTCGAATCATTCCTTAACATCATTTACTTTTATTTTACCTTAGCCACATTTACATCTGATCACTTCTTTTAGCTATTCTCCATGGATTAGGTATCTCTCAATCGTTACTCCCTTTTCCTTCATCATTGCTTAATTCTAATTTTCGGATCATCTTCCGAATCCTCATACTCTTTCGATCTAATAACAGATCTTTTCTTACTTACACATAACTTTTCTTAATTGATGAATTTTCACAATTCATCTCCTAAACTCTTTATGAGTTTTCTTGTCTTCTCTACGGTCATAATCCTAAGGTTTTTCCCCCACCTAAGGTTTATAACCTACAGCTCTGATACCAACCTGTGACGCCCCCAAATCCAGGTCCCTTAAACCTCGGGTTCGGTGCTCACTATTCATCACTTGACAAACATTCATAAACTAAAACTTCAATAACTCACAAAAAACATACATAATTTCATTACAAAACGTACCTTCAATCCCAGGTTTCCCTAACCTTAATACATCATCATTACCTTATACAAAAAAAGGTTTACACATATAGTACGAACTAATTACGTCTATTCGTTCATCTTTCCTTTGTCGTGGTACTCCTTAGATCATTCGGCTTGACTGAAAATAGTTCATGATATAGCAAGGGTGAGCAACTACTTTGCCCAGCAAGTTTAAATAAATAAGAAATGATATATCATGAATGAAAAAGATTTCTCTTCGAGAGTTTCAACAATAGATAACAATTGTGAAATAACAAGAATCAATGTTCAATAAAAGAATGGATTGACTCTTTACTGCTGAGTGGTCTCAAATGACCATGAACTGCTACTAAGGTAGAACGGACATACAATGTCTGACACCTTGTTAAAAATAATGGGACACTCGAGGGGATCAGTCCTCTCATGTCCTATGTATATGCATAACATTTAGATTTCTTGCGCAAATTCGGTTACCCGACAATATAAAAATTCCCTTTAACTAGGGTTGTTCTTTCTCAGTCTTACTGTAAGAATCCGCACCAGCCAATGGTTTGGATAAGCTTTCATAATATTCATTTAGATGAATTTAAACATGCATTTGTCTAGCCGAAACAATTAGCTTAGACATCCTTAAACAGTTCGTGAATTTATGAATTATAACAGTTGCAAAAACACTATGTGCGAATACAATAACAAATAATGAGGTGGAATAATTTCAGATAATTAATCCACTTTGAGTTCTGTCAAATAACTACGAGTGTAGAATTTGCTCAACAATAATTTAAATAGCTCAATGTAAATAAAGTTGAAGGAAACTTGCAATAATAATACAAGTTAGGGTTAAGAAGAACTTGCCTGTTCCGCTGACTACTGCTATTCAACTTAAAAATACTTCCTTTAGATGACCTAATATTCAATAACATTGATCCTCCAATTAGTATAACACATATAGGTTTATTTAACATTAATAACCTTAACATATATGTCTTAAATCATCTATCACTTAATCATAACCTTAAAACTTTTAATAATATTATCAATCCCTTGATAATATTTTAACTCACATAACCATCACTTCATTGCTTTATAATATTATCTCCTTTGATAATATATAAATACTACATATAATATTATTAATCGTATAATAATATTTTAAGCATTTATTATTTCAATAATAAATCACTTAGCTCCTCAATATTATTAACCATATAATAATCCTCTTAATCTCTTTATTATCTCAACCACTTATTAACATTATTAATAATTAAATGATGCTTTACACTATCCCCAATGATATTAATTATCAAATAATATCTTAATCGTTTATAAATATTATTAACCATTTAATAATATTTTATCCTCTCAATAATATTATTAATCCTTTAATAATATCCTTATCCTTAGTTAATATTATTAATCATTTAATAATATTTCAATCATATGTTAACATTATTAATAATGTCTTACTCTTTAAATAATATTATTTATCAAATAATATCTCTACTAACTTATAAATATTATTATCCATTTAATAATATTTTACACTCAAAATAGTATCATTTAATACTATTTTCTTCTCTCATTAATATTATTAACCATTTAATAATAATCTATTCCCATACTAATATTATTAATCATTTAATAATATTCTATTAACTTACTAATATTATTAATCATTTAATAATATTCTACTAACTTACTAATATTATTAATCGTTTAATAATATTCTATTAACTTACTAATATTATTAATCATTTAATAATATTCTATTAACTTACTAATATTATTAACCATTTAATAATATTTTAATCATTCATTAATATTATTAACCATTTAATAATATTTTACTTATAATCTAATATTATTAACTATTTAATAATATTTTATTCATATACTAATATTATTAACCATTTAATAATATTTTAATCCTTTATTAATATTATTAATCATTTAATAATATTTTATTAACTTACTAATATTATTAACCATTTAATAATATTTTAATCCTTATTAATATTATTAACCATTTAATGATCACTTATTAATATTATTCATCATTTAATAATTTTTTAATCATTTACAAATATTATTCACTATTTGATAATATTTTAATCTCTTATTAATATTATTAACCATTTAATAATCACTTATTAATATTATTCATCATTTAATAATATTTTAATTATTTACAAATATTATTCACCATTTGATAATATTTTAATCTCTTATTAATATTATTAACTATTTAATAATATTTTAATCACTTATTAATATTATTCATCATTTAATAATATTTTAATCATTTACAAATATTATTCACCATTTGATAATATTTTAATCTCTTATTAATATTATTAACTATTTAATAATATTTTAATCACTTATTAATATTGTTAACCATTTAATAATATTTTATTCTCTTACTAATATTATTAACCATTTAATAATATTTTAACCAATTGTTAATGTTATTCATCATTTAATAACTTTTTAATCACATACTAATATTATTAATCATTTAATAATATTTTAATAAAAATCTTTAAACAATACCAATAGTTAACTTTTTAATGGTGTTAACTTTAGTCTTTATTTTAAATATCTAGCTACCAATTAGTTACTAATAAACTTTATATATTGGTTTAGTATTCAAATACATTCATTTTACACTTAGTTATACCTAAATTTTCCAATAAAACCCGACCCGGACCGACCCGAACCAACCCGGACAGACCAGACCCGACCCGACAACTTGAACTTTCTGGCCTTAAAAGCCCCGGCGCTCAACTGAGTGCCGTGGCGTCCAAAACAGAAGCCAATACCTTAAAATGGGTTGTTCGACCTCCAGTCACTCCGACAGCCATACCTTCTTCATTTTAAAATATTTTGAGGTAATTCTTGAGTCTATTCTTATCATAATTTCCCCCTCTACAATTTCTCTTTATATGACAAATCCAAATTCCAAACGGATCTAAGCTTAAAATCGCTCACAAGGTCAAAGTGAAAACTAACTTCACAAATCCTTGGTTTTAATGGTTCAAACTTGAATAAAATAAACCCTACACATCCAAATTACACCAACTTAGTGTTGTTGTGTTCCTAACCTCTTGTTTTACAATATTCCATGGTTCGATCGTCTTTTTGAAAACGTTTTACACGAAATTTACTGATCGAACCATCTAGGGTTTAAAAACGACATCTTTTGCAGTAAAAGCTATAACTTCTTTGTTATTCAATATTTTTGAAAACTTCAAGTTGGGTTTTTCTTTAAAACTCATAGATCTAACTTTCTAGCCATAGAAATTAATTTTCCAACTTGTATATTTCAAACTACAACATTAAATAGCACATAGCTACCTAAGGTTTTACCGGTAAATATCCATATAGACATTTCTTCTATTTTTATGTCTTTCACACATACCAAAACATGATATATACACATAGAACTTTGAATATACATATATTACATAGTTAAAAACTTCTAGATCTTCAAAACGAGTTTTGATCGGTTAAAAATATATTTTGACCATACAAAACATATTTAAACCACCAAAATGAACTAAGGAAGAGATAAAACACTTTTGAACCTTTAATGGAGCTCTTCTTCTTACTAAGCTAGAACTCCTCTTCTTCTTCTCTTCCCCAAAATGAGTAGCACACTAACAACTCTCAAGTATTATCTCACAAAATCTCTAGCTTCTCTCTAGAACTTCTCTCTCTATAACTTAGCAAACGAACAAACAACCTAAACAAGTCTTTGTTCCTTCTTATTTATAGAAGTTTAGGACTCTCCCAATTAAGTTCTTAATCAACCAACACTTGGTCAATTAAGGCTCTAATTTTGCTTACTATGCATGGAATGACCACTTGATAGACTTTTGGATTGACCCTTTGATTGACTAGGGTGGTTGAGGGTTGTTTGAACCAATTTACACTCCAAAATCATCCAACAAGCTAGCTTTATATCCACGTGGGCCCCAAAATTCGGGATTGACCATTTATTTCTCCAATTTGACTTTATTTTTAAGTCTTATATAATTATATAAGTATCCATATATATATATATACACTAATATGTGTATACATATTCATCTATACAAACTTATTGGGCTCCACCTTGGATTTTAGAATTAAATTATATTGAGCTCATTCAATTAAATTGTTTGGGCTCAATTTATATCACACTTTGGGCTAGCATTTACATAACCATGCTACTTTTATTTAAAATAAGCATTGGGCTTATTTAATAAATTACATGAACTAGTAATTAAATTAATTACATAAGCTACTAGGTAAACTTAATTGACCTAGTTTAACAACTCATTTGGATTTAACATATAATCCAATTAGATTTGCTATTTATAAGTCCATTGGACTCCTTAATTAAATTAGCTTACATAACACTATCACTTACAAATTCTTGGGTTTGTTTTAATAAAACCCTAACACATATTATTACAAGTACATTGAACTTGATTAAATTAATTCATTTACTAACCCTTATCATCAAATTGGGTTTATAATATAGTTAACCATACCCAAACAATTATTCCCACATTGGGGTTATCTTTAATAATTTACTTGCTTCTTCTTTCTCATTATTTATACAAGTAATTAACGTGTTCATTATAAAACTTCTTAATTGCCATACAAGGCCAACATTCAAGCTTTGTGATTTCATCACATAAGCTTCTCTTACAATCTTTTTCCTTATTTAGTTAATTAGTTTAATTAACTAATTTAATACCTCTCATCATACAACTTATCACATACACACATACTTCATACCTCATATTTTCTTATGGATATAATTAAATAAGAAAAAAATGGGGTTCATAATTTTCTCGGTCATTACAGATCCAGTGTCATGGTATTGGTTATGTATGTTGAGAAGGTAATTCTTTTCTTCTATATGTACCTAATACATAGGGAGTGAGAAGGATTAAGTGAGAAAGAGTAAGGTTAGTTGCATGTTCTGAAAACTCAAGTGTATATAAGTTTGTGTGACACCCCTAAATTCAGATAGTAGTACCTCGAACTTGGTGCTCACGTCATCATACAATCATTTATCTCCAAACAACATAATACACTAATGCGGAATAAAATAAACATATGTTGTTTATACAAAAGGTTTACTACTAGTTCCAAGGTTCAAAACCTTAACAAAATACATCACGAGTCAAATCAAATGTGATAGGGTTCGTGTTACATCATAATAGTTCACAAAATAATTCTAACTTAGGCAATTAACATTTCAAATGCATTTAGGGTTTCAGCTTCCCCTTGCCTTTATCTCCCTTGGAGCTCTCAGGTTTTGCTGCAATAAATATCATGACATAGCAAGGATGAGCAACTAGTTTGCTCAGCAAGTTTTAATGAACAATGTATAAAATATGCATGGTATAATAAGAATTGAATGATTCAAAGGATTATGAAATAATGCATCAATAGTATAATCAAAACTTGAACAACAAATGACAGTTTGATTATTTAAATACCGAGAGGTCAAATAGACCATGAACTTCTGCTCTGAGGAGTCAGTCACATGACTCATCCCCTTAGGTTTTATTCTTCGAACGGTACTTGAGGGGATCAGCCTTGTGTACCCTATGTGTATGCATAATATTTAGTTCGATTTGTATCGTGTTCTTGATACTTAGGTTATTTCCCCCAAATTTGGGTTATTCTGCTCAGTCTTAGAATCCGTACCAATATGGTTTGGATAGCTCGTACAATTTCATAAGTAAATGTTTAGCCGAACAAATGGCATAGATGACTCCTTCAATCAGTTCAAAATTTAAGAACTTTAAATCTTTCGTAGTTCACAAATGAAACATAAATTCAAATGCACAAAGTGCGGATGTTAAGGATAATATTGATGTGGAATAATTCAAGAATTATTAAACCACTTAGCTTATAGTTGAATAATAATAATAATTAACTTCAAATGACTTGCTTAATAGAAATTTGAGCAAGGTTAGGAAACTTGTGTGACGACCCCAAATCCGGGTTCCATAACCTCGGGTTTGGTTCTCCACTTGACAACACTTACTAACAATTAAATACATAAATTGTATTTAAACTTCGCGGAATAATACAAAAGGTTCCTTATAAAAAGGCTACTTCCCAAGGTCGATTAACCTTAACATAAACATTACATATCTTAAGAGAATACAAAAGATTTACAAAAGAAATTACATAATAAGTAATTTAACTAGCATGCATTAAGCTAATCTAAGTTTTGGCTTTTCCCTTGCCTTTGTCTTGTTTAGAACTTTCGGGCTTAGTTGAAAATAAGTCATGATATAGCAAGAATGAGCAACTAAATGGCTCAACAAGTTTAAGAACAAATAACATAAGATATATCATGATGAAAGGAAAATTAACATCAGGGTTTTCACCAATAAATAATAATTGTGAAAGAAATCAAGAATCAATATATCAATATAAGAATGGATTAACTCTTTACTACTGAGTGGTCTTTAAGGACCATGAACTGCTACTAAGGTAGAATAGACATCTATATCTGACTCCTCAAAAAACGTGGTACGCGAGGGGATCAACCTCTTGTACCCTATGTATATACATAACATTCAGATATCTTGCATAAATTTGGTTTCCCAACAGATAAAAATCCACTTTATTTAGGGTTGTTCATTCTCAGTCTTACTATAAGAATCCACACCAACCAATTGTTTGGATAAGCTATTAAAATATTTAATTTGATGAATTTAAACATGCTTTGTCTAGCTGAAACAATTAGCTTAGACATTCTTAAACAATTATTGAATTAATGAATTAAAACATTTGCAAAAACACTATGTGCGAATACAATAACAGTAATGATGTGGAATAATTTTAGATAATTAACCCACTTAAACCTCTGTCAAATATCTACAAATGTAGATACTTGCTCAACAATACTTGAATTGCTCAATGTAAATAAGGTTGAAGAACACTTGCAACAATAAATAGAAGTTATGGTTAAGAAAAACTTGTCTCGTGCATAGTCTACTGCTAACTAATTCAATTAATTCTCTTTGAATAGACCTAACAATTAATCAGTTTGATCTTAAATTAATATCATATACACATTCATATGATAACCTTTATAACTCTTACTTAACCATATAATTATATAAACACTTAGGTAATATTATCACTACTTGATAATATTTTAATCACATAAAACCTATATTAATAATTTAATATAGTTCAAACTCTTATCTAATATCATTAAAAAGTTAATAATATTAGACTTATAATATTATTAATCATTTAATAATATTTTATTCCTTATCTAATACTATTAATTATTTAATAATATTTTATTTATTATCTAATATTATTAATTATTTAATAAAATTTTATTCATTATCTAATATTATTAATTATTTAATAAAATTTTATTTATTATCTAATATTATTAATCATTTAATAATATTTTATTCACTTTATAATATTATTAATCATTTAATAATATTTTATTAATTTTATAACATTTATATTATTAATTCTTTAATAATATTTATCATCTTTTACCTATTAAGTTAACTTTCATAATGTTTAAATTACTTTTATTGGATCCAAACATAATAAAATAATGTATAAAATATTTTTCATTTTCTGACCCGACTCGACCCGATCGAAATTAATTTTTCAAAACTTTATGGTTCATCGCTGCCGCGGTGAGGACCACATCTGTGGCAGTGACTTGCAGAAAGTTTCACCGTTGTGGTAGTGGGATTTACCGCTGCGGCGGTGGCTTAATTTTTAATTATAGGGTGCTTTATTGCTGCGGCGGTGGAACCTACCGCTGCGGCGGTAGCTGTGTTTTTCAAAACTCTAATTTTTCAACTTTGATTTTTTTGGTTCAAACTTGCGTAAAATAAAATATACATGTCCAAAACACACTAAATATGTTTTATTATCTTTCTAGCTTGTTGTTTTTCAACATTACATAATTCGATCTCGTTTTCGAAAATGTTTTTGACATAATATTCGAGATTGATCACTCTATGGTTTTAAAACGACATAGTTTGCAGTAAAAGCCATAACTTCTTTGTTTTTCCATATTTTTGAAAGATTCAAGTTGAGTTATCTTTTTAACTCATAAATATAACTTTTTAGTCATAGAAATCCATTTTCCAACCTGTACATTTCAAACTACAACATTAAATACCATATACTCAACTAGGTTTTACCGATAAAGTTTTATATAGACATTTCTTTCATTTTTATGCATACCACACATACCAAAATATGATTTAAACATATCAAACCATGAATCCACCTATATAACATAGTTTAAGACTTTTAGACCATCAAAATAACTTTTGACCAGTTAAAAATATATTTTAACCGTTCAAAACACATATAGACTATAAAAACGAACTTAGAAAAGGTTAGAACACTTTTTAACCTTAAGGACTTGTGTGCTCTTCTTTTTCTCCTTCCAAAGTATGTTGTGAAGCGTTGTGACATTCATCAAAGCTCCTTTTCTAGCTATTTTCTCCAACTCACAAGTGTATGCTCTAGCTTTTCTCTCTATTTTCTCTTTAGCAAATGAAGCGAACTCTCTAACACTTACTCAAGATTTATTGCCAAGAGTTATCATCCAAAATGTAGACATACATATTCTATATGTATAAAAATCTCCTAGCTCATCTTATCCTTTATCTTCAACTTAGCTAAATTTTAAGGATTTTCTTACATGAAAGACTTGAGTTGGTAGGAGTTGGTAGCTTGGCTCAACAACTCTTGTACTCTTGGACTCAAAACCAAGTAATACAAAATTTGAAATCCACCCCAAGTGGGCCCCCCTTGACAGGCCAAATGGCCATTTTCCTATCAATTTGAATTTATTTTTATTACTTGTATATACATATATACATCTATATATATAAGGCTTCATAAGGCGGCATGCCTATGCTCGCATGATAACTATTATTATATGTAAACTCAACTAATGGTAGATGGTCTTCCCAACTATCCTTAAAATCCATCACACATGCTCTGAGCATATATTCTAATGTTTGAATTGTTCTCTCGCTTTGCCCATCAGTCTGTGGATGATACGTTGTACTCTTTCTTAATTATGTCCGCAACCTTTCCTAAAGACTCCTCCAAAACTTTGACGTGAAGCGCGGATCTCTGTCTGACACAATTGATACCGGCACTCCATGTCTCGAAACTATCTACTTGAGGTACAATTTAGCCAACTGATCTAAACTAAACTTAATCTTGATTGACAAAAAGTGCGCTGACTTTGTTAGTCGATCCACAATCACTCATATAGCATCATATCTCTTCTGTGTTGTTGGAAGTCCTACCACAAAATCTATCGTGATATGCTCCCATCTTCACTTAGGAATTTCTAACGGCTGTAGCAATCTACTTGGTCTCTGATGTTCGGCCTTTACCCTCTGACAAGTTAGGCATCGGCTGACACATTCTACAACATCCCTCTTCATATTTGGCCACCAAAACTGCTGATATAGATCTTGATACATCTTCGTACTCCCCAGATGTATCGAGTATCTCGTACTGTGAGCCTCTTGCAGAATCTCCTCTCGTAATTCAGGCACTAACAGTACCCAAACGCGATTTTCAAACCTTAGCAATCCTTTGCTATCCACTTTGAATTTGATCTCCTCCCCATCGGTTATCCTCTTTTTTATTCTGTCACATTCTTCATCTTTGTCTTGAGCCCCTTTGACCTTATCTAACAAGGTTGGGCTTGCTTTCATTTTTATCGATTCCTTTGGATTTTTCACCTCCAACTCCATTCGAGACATTTCTCCACCAGTTATTCATGTTCGGTTAATACAAACAACTTCTCCATGCTCTTTCTACTTAGAGCATCTGCTACTACGTTGGCTTTGTCGGGATGGTATAGAATTTCACAATCGTAATCTTTGATTAACTCCAACCATTTCCGCTGCCTCATGTTCAATTCCTTTTGTGTGAAGATATACTTAAGGCTTTTATGGTTTGTGAATATCTCACATTTTTCTCCATATAAATAATGCCTCCAAATCTTAAGGGCAAACACTACCGCTGCCAGCTCCAAGTCATGGGTAGGGTATCCCTTCTCATATTCCTTTAACTGTCTTGATGCATACGCAATGACCTTGTCGTTTTGCATAAGCACACAGCCTAGTCTCTTGTGTGATGCATCATTATAGACAGTAAAAACTCACGTATCATCCGGTAAAGTCAATACAGGTGCTTCACTAAGTCTTTTCTTTAACTCTTGAAAACTCTCCTCGCACTTCTCCGTCCATACATATTTCATTGTCTTCCTTGTCAAATTGGTTAACGGCATTGCTATCTTCGAAAAGTCTTTGATGAATCTCCGATAATAACTCGTTAACCCTAAGAAACTTATAACCTCCATCGGCGTCCTTGGTTGTTCCCAATTCATCACTGCTTCCACCTTTGTTGGATCAACTGAAACTCCCTCCTTATCGATAACGTGACCCAAAAACTGAACTCTCTCCAACCAGAATTCACACTTTGAAAATTTATCATACAACTACTTTTTTCGTAATATCTTTAACACCAATCTTAGATGTTTCGCATGCTCCTCATCCGTTTTGGAATAAACCAAAATATTGTCAAGGAACTCAACTACAAATTTATCCAAGTACTACTTGAATATTTTGTTCATCATGTCCATAAATGTGGCTGGCTCATTCGTTAGTCCAAATGACATCACCAGAAACTCATAATGGCCTTATCAAGTTCTGAATGTCGTCTTGGGTACGTCCTCCTTCCTGACTTTCAACTGATGATAACCAGTCCTTAAGTCAATATTTGAAAAGTATTTCGCCACTTTTAATTGATCAAAAAGATCGTCAATTCTTGGCAACGGGTGCTTGTTCTTATTGGTTACTTTGTTTAACTCTCTATAGTCCATACAAAGTCTCATTGATCCATCCTTCTTCTTTACAAACAACACCAGTGCTCCCCATGGAGAAACACTAGGCTGAATGTACTTCCTATCCAACAACTCCTGCAATTGAACCATCAACTCCCTCATTTCTACCGGAGCCATCCCATATGGTGCCTTCGATATTGGTGTTGTCCTTGGTACTAAATCGATCACAAATTCTTTCTCTCTATCTAGCAGAAGACCTGGTAGTTCATCTGGAAAAACATCTATAAACTCCTTAACTACTGGCATTTACTCCATATCGGGATTCACCATTTGTGTAACCATCACATGAGCCAAATACCTTACACAATCTTTCTTCAACAGCTTCTTAGCTTGCATCATCGTTAAACAAGATGATTGTCTTGACGACTTGATGCCGTAAAATACGACCTTAGATTTGTTTGGTGTCTTAAGGTGTACACACTTTTTCTGACAATCAATTACCACTCCGTGGTTAAACAACCAATCCATTCCAAGTATCGGAATTAGATTCACTTTTAACTTATGACCCCTGATTTTAGCATAACAATTTTTATGTATATACTCTACAGGAATCACTTCTTTATTTCCAACCTCTATATTCATTGGCTTCTCGAGTTTTTCTCTAGGCAATTCTACCCGTCTAACGAAATCATCAAACACAAATGAACAGGTAGCACCCGAATCAAACAATACATACGCATTTATATCATTGATCGGAACAATACCTGACACCAAGTCTTTTGATTCCACTACGTCTTGCACCGTCATGTTGAAAGTCCGTGCTGTTGGTTTGTTCTGTTGCACTGGGCCTCCAATGGTGAGTTTGTTGTTGTTTTCCTTAAATCCAGTACTTCCCCCGCTATTATTCCTTTTCGGACAATCTTTAAACTGATGGTCCGCAGCTCCGCATGAGAAACAACCTCTCTTTTTTGGTGTGGGACAATTAGGAGCGATGTTCCCTTCTTGCCCACAGTTGTAGCATACGTTTCTCCCCTTCATACACTCCCCCGAGTGATTCTTCCCACACGTGTTGCATTTATTTTCTTTCTTCGGTTCACTTCCTTGGGGTGTCCCCAAACTGTTGTTGTTGTTCCATTTGCGCTTCTTCAAGTTACTGCACCCGCTGCTAGCTTCTCTGTTTCCTCCTTCGCTTCTTTTCTTGTTCCATTCTTGATTGTGCTTATTTAGGGCTTCATTTTCCCCTTCTGCTATTATAGCTTTCTCCAACAAAGTTGCAAAGTTGGTAATCTAAAGAACAGCGACCCTACTATAAACCCATGGATTCAGTCCTTACTCAAACCTCCTTGTTCGTCTTGCTTCAGTGTCCACCTGATGTGGAGCGAATCTTGCCAATTCATTGAACTTGCCGACGTAATCAAAAACTGACATGTTCCCCTACTTAAGTTCCAGAAATTTGACTTCCTTCCATCCTGGCTTATGTGCTTTCCGGAAAGTAGTTCTCTAAGAACACTTCCTTAAATCGCACCCACGCGATAGTTCCCTCTCCTACTCTATTCTTATTGGTCTTCCACCAATAATTCGCCTCCCCCTTCATCATAAAGGTAGCAAATGAGGTCATTTGCTCCTCTGTTACTCGAGCGACCTCGAAGACCTTTTCCATCTCCTCTATCCAGGTATGTGCTTTTATAGGATCCGTTGTTCCTCAAAATTTAGGTGGTCCTATTAATTTAAAATCTGTGAAGTTAACTAGTGGAGCTGCAAGGTTTGGTGCTCCAACAGCATTTGTGTTGCATCCGTGGAATGCTCTCATTAGCATTTCCACAAACTCTTGCACTAGGTTTGGCGGTACCCCTCCTACATTAACCGACTCTTCTGGTGGTGGTGGGGGTAGTGGTTGACTTCTTTTATGTGGCATAACACTTTTACATCATAAGCATACTGCTATAAATGCTACTATCCCTGAAATACTACAAAAGACGGGATCTAAGCATAATCATATCCCACAACTTCCTAGAGTTGGGATTTACATCATACTAACCCTTTGTCAAAACAAAGTTGGGTTTCTACTACATCTATTTATATACAATATAAATAAAGAAAACTACTACTAATGCCTGCGCATCCCTCAACGAACAGCGTCATCGTACTCCTCATCCCCCATAGCCATCACACGCTCCTGCTGATAATATGCATGGACTAGCCCTCCTCTGCTGGGTAATAGTACACTGATGAATGGGTTTTATAGCTACGAATTGAATACATTTAAGCTTGATAATTTGTGAATCTTTATGTGTTTTATGTGATTTTATATATGTTTTGATGTTATTGTATAATATGGTGAATTATATCATGTTTAGGTATTTTATGTATTCTATGTCATTTTTGTATAGTTTATTCGTAATTTATATGTTAAGTGTTGATTTAGTTGTATGTGTTTTTTGTACCACATTGTATAGGATGTGGTTTTGTATTATTTTTATGTGTTTCTATTTCATTTTGTAGGAATTATAATAAGGGCTTGGTGGAACAAGGCTTGGAATTGCCCGATTCACATTTTCTGCACTCCGTTTACGCAGCAGCCAATGCACGCCCAATTTTGGCTTTGATCCTTTCTGAATATTCAATTTTGCAAAACATGAAAGTTGTAGGTCTACGACTCTCTTTTCCGAAACATCTTAAATCACCTCAATCGGAGTTCGTATGAAGAAGATATTCCCAAAACACTGAAGGAGGCCGAAGCAGTCCAAAAGGGCCATTTCTGGGCAGAATGTATGAGCGCCGCAGCCGTGGTTTCCACCGCCACAGCGGTGATACAAAACCTAAATTTAGTAGAAAGTTTGACCTCCGCGGTGGTGTCTTTGACCGCCGCGACGGTGCACTGTTCATACGCGCAAAATCAGTTTTAAAAAGGAAAAACTACAGCCCTAAACATTTTAATCTCATTTCTTCTTCTTTGGGAGGCGGCTAGAGGCGATCTTGGAGGCCAAAGGATGAAGAGAGCCACCTTCCATGGAGGTTAGGAATGAAATGCAACATCTAAGGAAGCTATGGATTGAATTCTTGGAGCTTGGAGATGGGTGACGACTATCTTCTTCTTCTTTCCTTTAATTTGTATTTCCATTGTTGTTGATTACTTTTTGGAACAAATATAGATTAATATCTATCCATTGATCTTGTATCTATGTTGGGTATTGAATCTATAACATGTTTAGCCATTGTGATTTGTGTTTGCTCTCATTTAGCTATGTGTATGTTGTATGCATGTTGGATGTGGTATTACTCATTTGCTATGGCTTGAGCATGGAATTTATGATTGTGTTGGTTATCTAGTATGTAATTTAATTGAATCTATCTTTATTATTTGGTTATTGATGCATTTGTGAGTTCTTTGAAAGAAGGATTTCATTGTGCACGCCAAGTGTTCGATAAAATGTCTAAACGAAGTTTGTCTTGTATTTTGCATATCTTTGTGCTTCGTTGGCTATGGTTTGTTGTCTCTTGGATGGCACCATATGAATTGAGTTACCACATTTAGTTTTTCATGTTTAATTTCTTGGACAAGTGGTTAATTTGGTAACCTATATGAAATTGGAAAATGGATTATAGTGTTTTGACCCGAGTATGATAACATGTGTTATGCTTATGTGTTCTTAGGAGTGTATGCATAATTTGTGCGTAGGATAGACATATACCTATGTGCCACATGTAACCAATGTGAGAATACGTGCTTCAAATTCTTGCGTTGCTATTTCTCATAGACATATAGTGAAATGCTTAGCTTGGGTGTCCTTGTCTGAATTCTGTCAAATGGGATAAGTTTGGATTTGGTATGTTTATATGTCCTTCAAAAGAGACATGTAAATACTTTTGTATTCTCGGTTAACCAGTCATCGTTACCGTAAGACCAAATAGGAAGAGTGAGGAGATTTAAATGAAGTATTGGAAGAAAACGTAATCATAGGTTAATCTATCTTTACCGTTTTAGTAGTTTAAATGTTAATTTGCATTATGTCCATTTACATTCCACTTCCTTCATTCAATCAAATGTTTGTACTAAGATTGACTTGATAGGCTCGATATTTGGGAAATCGTTAGAACTAATTCCTCGTGGGATCGATACTTTACTTTCACTTTATTACTTGTTGACCGTGTATGCTTGCGCGTTATTGTTCATTCAAACGAACTCGATGTCGGAACTTTACTACTAAATAAACCGTTCTGATTTCGACCAGCATACACCCTACTCTGCAATCTGCCAAAATAAGAACGATAGACAAAACTAAGTCTCTCAATCATCACCCTCTTCTCTTGAACCTTATCCTCCAGCTCTAGCATCTATCCATAAGCCGAATCTCGCTGGATCTCCATCTCGATCCTATCTTCTATCTCTGTCTGCACCTGCTGAACCTTCAGCTCAGTTGCTGCTAATCTGGCCTCCATCTCTGCCATCTTTTCTTTTAGCTCCGTGTTCTCGTCAGAGAATTGATAAGCTGCATCCTTATACTGATCCTCCATATGTTGGCAGTCAAGTTCTGCTCCTCCAAGTGTTGAACCCTATCCTCCAGCTCATCATTCCTCGTAGTTAGAGAATTGATGATGTCACTGGCAGTAATGCCCATGCCATCAGCGTACTTAGCTGGATCCTCGTCCTCAGACTCTGACTCGGCCTCATCCTCACTGTATGGTCTCATAACTCCACCCCTGATGGGCTCCTCACGATCTCCCTCCTCTGGATCAGACTCTGGATCCTCTATCGGTGCATCCACCAACGGCTGTGTAGTATCCATGTGGATATCAGTGTAAACCACCTCCTCAATAGTATAACTCGACTGTTCAATCTCAGGCATCCTATAATCACATAAACAACACATGTTAGTACATAAATAAAATATATTCATTGATGAAATAAAATGATATTTTATCATGTACATCTCGGCTTGATGGATTTCCTCAATCCATCTCAAAAAATACACAACATGATGAATCTCTCTGATTCATCTCCTAACGCACTCGATATGAGTTTAGTACTAAGGTTATAACTTAGGTTTCACAATCCTAACATTTTTAAACTATAGCTCTGATACCAACCTGTGACGATCCCAAATCCGGATTCCATAATCTCGGGTTTGGTTCTCCACTGTACAATACTTACTGACAATTAAATACATAAATTGTATTTAAACTTCGCGGAATAATACAAAAGGTTCCTTATAAAAAGGCTACACTTCCTAAGGTCGATTAACCTTAACATAAACATTACATATCTTCAGAGAATATACAAGATTTACAAAAGAAATTACATAACAAGTAATTTAACTAGCATGCATTAAGCTAATCTAAGCTTTTGATTTTCCCTTGTCTTTGTCTTGTTTAGAACTTTCGGGCTTAGCTGAAAATAAGTTATGATATAGGAAGAATGAGCAACTAAATGGCTCAAAAAGTTTAAGAACAAATAGCATAAGATATATCATGATGAAAGGAAAATTAACATCAGGATTTTCACCAATAGATAACAATTGTGAAAGAAATCAAGAATCAATATATCAATATAAGAAGGGATTGACTCTTTACTGCTGAGTGGTCTTTAAGGACCATGAAAATATGGTACGCTAGGGGATCAACCTCTTGTACCCTATGTATATGCATAACATTTAGACATATTGCGCAAATTCAATTTCCCGACAAATAAAAATCCTCTTTATTTAGGGTTGTTCATTCTCAGTCTTACTATAAGAATCCGCACAAACCAATGGTTTGGATAAGCTTTTAAAATATTCAATTTGATGAATTTAAACATGCATTGTCTAGCTGAAACAATTAGCTTAGATATTCTTAAAGAGTTCTGGAATTAATAAACTAAAACATTTACAAAAGCACTATGTGCGAATATTGTGATGACCCCAAATCCGAGTTCTATAACCCCGGGTTTGGTTCTCACTGTACAATACTTAATAACAATTAAATACAAAATTTGCATTTAAACATGGCGAAATAATACAAAAGGTCCCTTATAAAAAAACAATAATACCTAAGGTCGATTAACCTTAACATCAACAGTTCATATCTTAAGGAATTACAAAAGTTTTACCAACAGTAATTAGATATTAAACATTTAATTAACATGCATAATTAAGCTCTGACTTTCCATTTTCCTTTGTCCTTCTTAGAACATTCGGGTCTAGTTGAAAATGGTTCATGATATAGCAAGGGTGAGCAATTGGTTTGCTCAACAAGTTTAAAAACAATCATAGAGATTTATTATATCATGAGTGAAAGGGGAATAACATCAAGTGCTTCAACAATAGATATAACAATTGTTTAAGAAACGAGACTCAAATTTCATTGAACAAGAATATTTGAATCTTTAATACTGAGTGGTCACCAAGGACCCTGAACTAATGAGGGTGTAATAGAGTTTCCTCTGACCCTTTCAGTAGTTTGGTTTTCAAGGGGATCAGCCTATTCAACCCGCTTTATATGCATTACATTTAGTCTTCTGGCGCCAAAGTCAGTTTCCCGACATAAAATCCCCTTTATCTAGGGTTGTTCAATTCTCAGACTTATTATAAGAATCCACACCAAGCGATGGTTTAGATCAGCTCTTAAAGGTATTCAGGTTATTGAATTTATAAACGCAATGTCTAACCAAACAATTAGGTTAGACATTTTTAACACAGTTCATGAAACAAGAACTATTAAGTTTCAAATGCACAATGTGCGATTTTATAAACAATATGTATGTGGAATAATTTTAAATAATTAAACCACTTCAAGCTCTGGCAATAAATACAAGTATAGAAACTTGTTCAACAATAATTAAGTAAGGTTAGAGAACTTGCAAAAATAAATACAAGTTAAGGTTTGGGGAACTTGCCTCGTGTGTAGTCTACTGCTAACCAATTCAATTTAATTTTCTTTTGATAGACCTAACAATTAATCAAGTTGATCTTTAAATTAGTATCATATACACATTCATATGATAACATCTATACATTTTACATTTCTAATACTTAACCTCATAATTATCTAATTACGGGTATTTAAACACATAGGAAATATTATCATTACTTGATAATATTTCAATCACATAAAACCTATATTAATTATTTAATATAGTTCACCTTATTATCTAATATTATTAATCATTTAATAATATTTAATTAGTCTTATAGTATTATTAATTATTTAATAATATTTTATTATCATTATAATATTATTAATCGTTTAATAATATTTATTTACCTTCTAATATCATTAATCACTTAATAATATTTTATTCACTTTATAATATTATTTATCATTTAATAATATTTTATTCATATTCTAATATTATTAATCATTTAATAATATTTCATTAATTATCTAGTATTATTAATCATTTAATAATAGTTTATTAACCTTCTAATATTATTAATTATTTAATAATATTTTATTTACCTTATAATAGTATTAATCATTTAATAATATTGTATTCACTTTACAATCATTTAATAATATTTTATTCATATTCTAATATTATTAATCATTTAATAATATTTATTTACCTTCTAATATTATTAATCATTTAATAATATTTTATTCACTTTATAATATTATTAACCATTTAATAATATTTTAGTCATATTCTAGTATTATTAATTATTTAATAATATTTTATTCATTATCTAGTATTATTAATTATTTAATAATAGTTTACTAACCTTCTAATATTATTAATTATTTAATAATATTTTATTTACTTTCTAATATTATTAATCATTTAATAATATTTTATTTACTTGTTAATATTATTGATCATGTAATAATATTTCAATCATTTACAAATGATATTAATCATTTAATAACTTGTTAATCATATACTAATATTATTGATCATTTAATAATATTTTAATAACCTTGAAACAATACATATAGTTAATTTTTTAATTGTGTTAACCTTAGTCTTTATTTTAACCATTTAGCTACCAAATAGTTACAAAGAAACTCCATATATTGGTTTAATATTCAAACTCATTCATTTTACACTTATTTCGACTTAAATGTCACAAAAAAACTCGACCCGACCTGACCCAGAGAACTTGAACATTCTATTTTGAATGCCCTGACGCTCAACATAGGCTATTCTAGGTGCCGAAGCTTCCAAAACATAAGACAAAACCCTAAAATGGGTTGTCCGACCTCCAGCCACTTTGACAACCATAACGTCTTCATTTTAAAATATTTTGGGGTGATTCTTGAGTCCATTCTCATCAAAATTTCCCCGTCTACAATTTCTCTTTAGATCACAAATCTGAATCCTAAATGTAAATAGGCATAAAATCGCTTACAAGGTCAGAATGAAAACTAGTTTCATAAATCCTTGATTCGATTGGTTCAAACATGATGCTACAAGCATTATTTGCTAGACCATTATGTTTTATGACTCTACATAAATCATATGGTTATCATATATAACTTTCTAGCCATTGAAATCATTTTCCCACTTGTATATTTTAAAATACACATTAAATATCACATATACACCTAAGGTTTTACCGGTAAAGTTCAATATAAACATTTCTTCCATTTTTTATGCATACCACACATACCGAAACATGATTTAAACATACCAAATCATGAATATACATATATAACATAGATTAAGACTTCTATATCATCAAAACAAGTTTTGATTGGTTAAAAATGTATTTTAACCGATTAAAACACATATAGGCTATAAAAATGAAATATAGAAGGGTTGGAGCACTTTTAAACCTTGATGATTCGTGTGCTCTTCTTCTTCTCCTACCAAAGTATGAAATGAGGCTAGTGGACATTCACTAAGCTCCTCCTCTTGCTATTTCTCACAACTCACAAGTGTAACTATATTTCTCTCTTGGAAATGCTCTCTCTTTTTCTTTCTAGAATGTTAGAAAATGAACTAACCAACATAGCTCATGTGTGGAGTATGTTATTTTTAGCCCTCTACTAATTCATCATCAATTCTCCTAATTCACCAACATAGTCAATTTAGTGCTTAATTGAGAATACTATTGGATGGATTGATTTGTAGAATGACATGTGATTGACTAGGGTTGTTGGCCAACTATGGAATTGTGTGTGAATTAAGCAACATGAGCAAATCAAGCCACCCATCTGACTCAGGCTTCTCGTTAGGTGCAGCCACCAGCAGCTGTGTGGTATCCATATGGATATCCGTGTAGATCACCTCCTCCACAACATTACTAGACTGTCCAATCTCCATCATCCTATATCATAAAAATAACACATGTTAGGCCCGTGCCTGAAGGCACGACGTAACAAAAAATTAGATTAAAATTTGAAAAATACTATATTACTAAAAAACGCTTTACAACCTAAATAACTTACAATCACACATAACAATTATCATAATTCACCACACCACCATAATAATTAATGTTCCTTTAAAAATAGATATCCAGGAAAATTTAAAATTTTGTAACAATTATCATAATTCACGACAACAGTAGCATAATTATTATTATTGTTATTATTGTTTTTGTTGTTATTATTATTATTATTATTATTTTTAATAATAATTATTATTATATTATTATTATTATTATTATTATTATTATTATTATTATTATTATTATTTTTATTATTGTTATTATTATTATTATTATTATTACTATTACTATTACTATTACTATTATAATTATTATTATTATTATTATTATTATTATTATTATTATTATTATTATTATTATATTAATTATTATAATTATTATGACTATTATTATCGTTATTATTATTACTATTATTATATTTATTATTATTATTATTATTATTATTATTATTATTATTATTTTTATTATATAGATTATTATATTTATTATTATTATTATTATTAATTTTAGTATGAGTTATGGGGGTTAATTTAGTATGATTTTTGGGGGAAAATTTAGTAGGAAAGAATCAATCTGGGCCATTAAATTTATGTAAATCAATCTGAGACATTCTTGTGATTTGTCAAATTAAGAATTCAAAAATGGTTGTGTTTTATTATATAGATTTTAGTATAAGTTATGGGGGGAAATTTAGTATGAGTTTTTGGGGGGGGGGGGGGGAATTTAGTAGGAAAGAATCAATCCGGGCCATTAAATTTGGATAAATCAATCTGAGATATTCTTGTGGTTTGACAAATTAAGAATTTAAAAATGGTTGTGTTTTATTATATAGATAACACATGTTAGTACAGCAATAAAATATATTCATTGATAAAATGAACTGATATTTTATCATGTACATCTCGGCTCGATGAGTTTTCTCAATCCACCTCCAAAAATACCCAACATGATGAATCTCCCTGATTCATCTCCTAACACACTCAATATGAGTTTAATACTAAGGTTATATCCTAGGTTTCACAATCCTAACGTTTCTAACCTACAGCTCTGATACCAACCTGTGACGACTCCAAATCCGGGTTCCGTAACCTCGGGTTTGGTTCTCCACTATACAATACTTACTAATAATTAAATACATAAATTGCATTTAAACTTCGTAGAATAAAACAAAAGGTTCCTTATAAAAAGGCTACTCTTCCTAAGGTCGATTAACCTTAATCGTAACATTACATATCTTAAGGGAAATACAAAAGATTTACAAGAAAATTACATAACAGTAATTTAAGTCTAACATGCATAAACTAAACTAAGTGTTTGCTTCCCCCTTGCCTTTGTCTGTTTTAGAGCATTCGAGCTTAGCTGAAATATAGTCATGATATAGTAAGAATAAGCAACTAAATGGCTCAGTAAATTTATAAACAACAACATAAGATATATCATGATGAAGGAAAATAACTTCAAGGTTTTCGACAATAAGAATTGTGAAAGATATCAAGAATCAAAGCTCAATATAAGAATGGATTGACTCTTTACTGCTGAGTGGTCTTTAATGACCATGAACTGCTACTAAGGTAGACAGACATACAATGTCTGACACCTTGTTAAAAATAACGGGACACTCGAGGGGATCAGTCCTCTTATGTCCTATATATATGCATAACATTTAGTTTTCTTGTACAAATTCGGTTACCCGATAATATAAAAATCCTCTTTAACTATGGTTGTTCTTTCTCAGTCTTATTATAAGAATCTGCACCAGTCAATGGTTTGGATAAGCTTTTAAAATATTCAATTAGATGAATTTAAACATGTATGTGTCTAGCCAAAACAATTACCTTAGACATTCTTAAACAGTTCGTAAATTACTGAACTATAACATTTGCAATAACACTATGTGCGAATACAATATAATAATGATGTGAAGTAATTTTTGATAATTAATTCACTTAAAGGTCTGTCAAATAACTACGAGTGTAGATATTTTTTTAACAATAATTGAATTTCTTAATGTAAATAAGGTTGAAGAATACTTGTAACAATAAATACAAGTTAGGGTTAAGAAGAAACTTGCCTCGTGCGTCGTCTACGGCTAACCAATTTAATTTAATAATCCTTGTACAGACCTAACAATTAAATCAGTTTGATCTTAAATTAGTATCATATACTTATAAGTATAATGACCTTCATAACTCTTGCAAACCACATAATTAAATAATTACGGGTATTTAAACACTTAGGAAATATTATCACTACTTGATAATATTTCAAACACAAAGAACTTATATTAACTATTTAATATATTTCAAACAATTATTTAATATTATTAACAATTTAATAATATTTTATTAGACTTGTAGTATTATTCATCATTTAATAATACCTTATAAATCTTCTAATATTTACTAATATTATTAATCATTTAATAATATTTTATTCATTATTTAATATTATTAACTATTTAATAATAGTTTAATACCTTATTAATATTATTAATTATTTAATAATATTTTATTCATTATCTAATATTATTAATTATTTAATAATATTTTATTACCTTATTAATATTATTAATTATTGAATAATATTTTATTCATTATCTAATATATTATTAATCACTTAATAATATTTTATTCATTTTCTAATACTATTAATTATTTAATAATATTTTATTACCTTATTAATGTTATTAATTATTTAATAATATTTTATTCATTATCTAATATTATTAATTATTTAATAATATTTTATTCAATTACCAATGTTACTAATAAACTCTATATATTGATTTATTTTACAAACACTTTCATTTTACACTTAGTTCAACTTAAATTTTCACCAAAAATCGGACCCGGACCGACCCGACCCGACCCGGACCGACCCGACCCAACCAGACAACAACAAAAAATCTGATGGAGTAGCGAGGTCGCCCCGTAAGGTGGCGCGGCCGCCCCATCCATGCAGAGAATTTTTACAGTTTGGACTGCCCGACCCCTAGTCACTCCGACAGCCATAACTTCTTCATTTTAAAATATTTTGTGGTGATTCTTAAGTCCATTCTCATCATAATTTCCTCCTCTACAATTTCTATTTATATCACAAATCCAAATTCCAAACGAAACGGGACCTAAAAACACTCACAAGGACAAAGTGAAAACTAACTTCACAAATCCTTGGTTTTAAAGATTCAAACTTGAATGAAATAAAATCTACACATTCAAATGACATCCACTCAGTGTTGTAGTCTCCCTCACTTCGTGTTTTACAACATTTCATGGTTCGATCACCTTTTTGAAAACGGTATGACACGGAAATTAAAGATCGAACTACTTAGGGTTTCAAACCGACCTATTTTGCGGTAAAAGCCATAACTTCTTTGTTATTCCATATTTTTGTGAGATTCAAGTTGTGTTGGTTTTATAACTCACTCATAAAAACTTTTTAGCCATAGAAATTACATATTTAACTTATACATTTTAAAATGACACAAAATATAGCACATAACTACTTAGGGTTTTACCGGTAAAACTCACTATACACATTTCTTCCATTTTTATGCAATCTATACATACCAAAACATGATATAACCACATCAATCTATGAATGTACATATATTACATATTTAAATACTTCTAGACCATCAAAACGAGTTTTGATCGGTTAAAAATAGATTTTAACCATAAAAAACCTATATAGACCATTAAAATGAAATAATAAGAGTTGAGAGCACTTTTGAACCTTTTGGACTTGAATGCTCTCTTCCTCTTGGCTATTAACTTCACTAGTGACTCCACCTTGGCTTCTAGATGTGCACTCCTAGTGTATTCCTTCTCAAGCTCTCTCTTTCTCTCTATTTTTCTCTCTAGGAAAGTGAATAATGAGCAAACTCTTCTCTACACAAGAGAAGCTCTTCTCTACACAAGAGAAGCTCTTCTTTATAGCACAATTCTCATCATCCAAATTATATACATATACAATCTATATCTCTACTAAATCACCAATCTCATCTTATCTCTTATCTCCACTTAGCTAAATTTTTACGGATTTTCCTTACATAAAGGACTTGAGGTGGTAGGAGTTGGTAGCTTGCTCACCCACTCACAAAATCAAGCAATAATAAAATTTGACATCCACTCAAGTGGGTCCCCCTTCAATCTCAGCAAAATGGTCTTTTCCAAGCCATTTTTCCTTTAATTTTTCTACTTTAATTATACATATATACATCTATATATGTATATTCATATATGTAACAATTTTGACCAATTTTGACTTTCTATTGGGCTCCACTTTGGACTTTAGGATTAAATATATTGAGCTCATCCATTCAATTGGTTTTGGCTCAATTTAATTAACACATTGGGCTAACATTTAAATAACTATGCTACCTTTAATTAAAATAAGCATTGAACTTGTTTAATTAATTACATGGACTAAGGTTTAATTTAATTACTTGGACTACTAGGTAAATTTAACAACTCATTTGGATTTAAAATATAATCCAATTAGATTTGCTTTAGTTAATTATAACCTCTTGCTTCATTGCTTTAAATAAATATACGCATACACTAGTATATCTATTTAATTATCTAATGAACAATTAATTAGTACAAAAATTTTAATTCATTACTAATTATATAATAATTATAATTACAATATTTAATGAAATTCGTGGTCATTACACTCACCTTCAGCTGGTGATAACCCGTCCTCAAATCTATCTTCGAAAAGTACCTCGCTCCCTTAAGTTGATCAAATAGATCATCAATTCTGGGTAGCGGGTATCTATTCTTAATTGTAACCTTGTTCAACTTTCGATAGTCAATACAAAGTCTTAGGGATTCGTCCTTTTTCTTCACAAATAATATCGGTGCTCCCAATGGAGACACGCTCGGCTAAATGTATCCCTTATCTAATAACTCCTGCAGTTGTAACATCAATTCCTTCAACTCCATCGGTGCCATTATGTACGGTGCTTTCGAGATCGGTGTTATTCTTGGCGCTAAGTCAATCACGAACTCTACATCTCTATCTGGTGGCATACCCAGTAATTCATCTAGAAAGACGTTTGAGAATTCATGTACGATAGGTATTTGACCTATCTCACCTTCTACTCTACGAGCGTTAACCACATGAGCCAGATATCCCATACATCCTTTCCTCAACAGTCTCTTCGCTAACATCATTGTCAGACAACGAGATTGTCTCGAAGATTTACTCCCATGAAGCACTACCTTTGACTTACTCGGAGTCTTCAGGCTTAAACTTTTATTTTGACAGTCAATCACTGCCCCCATGATGTGATAACCAATCCATGCCAAGAATGATATCGAATTCTCCTAATCGATTTGGGATCAGATTTATTCCAAGATTATAACCTCCCAATCTAACCCAACAATTCTTATGAACGTACTCTATAGGAATGATTTCTTTGTTAGCTACTTCTACATTTAAAGGATTCCCTAGTTTTACTCAGGGTAGTTCTAATCTTTTAGTAAACTCTTCAGATATAAAAGAATAGGTAGCGTCTGAATCAAATAATACATATGCATTGATATTATTGATCGGAAGAATACCTGACACCACATCTTTTAATTCCATAGCATCCTGAGCTGTCATGTTGAAGGTGCGTGCTATTAGCTTATTTGGTTGGAAAGCTGGACCACCAATAGCTAGTTTGTTGTTGTTGTTGTTACTCTTGTTACCGCTTACTACCTCACTTTTCTTCTTTGGACAGTCTTTGATCTAATGGTCTGATGCTCCTCACGAAAATCAACCGTTTCTCTTTCCCTTCGGACATTGGGGAGAAATGTGTCCCTGCTACCTCCGGATGGTTGATTATCCGTCCACTTCCTCTTAGTCAGTTTATGGCTTCCACTGCTTCCTTCTTTACTCCCATCGTGACTTTTCTTATTCTTGTCCTAGTTGAATTTTACTATAGCTTCGCTTCTACCTTTAGCGATGATCACTCTTTCCATTAGTGTTGCAAAATCGTTGATTCGTAAGACTGCCACTGCTTTGTATACCTATGGTTTTAGACCTTACTTGAACCTTCTTGCCTTTCTAGCTTTAGTGTCCACTTGATGTGGAGTAAATCCGGCTAACTCATTAAACTTGGAAGCATATTCCGCCACGGACATGTTTCCCTATTTCAGTTCCAAAAACTTCATCTCCATTCGGGTCTGCATGGTATCTGGGAAGTAGTTCTCAAAGAACAACTCTTTAAAGCTTAACCATGTGATAACGCCTTCTCCTGCTCTCCCTTTGTTGGCTTTCCACCAAAAGTTCGCCTCCTCTTTCAGCATGAAAGTAGCGAATGAAGTCTTCTGTTCATCGGCCACTCTAACAACCTCAAATACTTTTTCTAACTCTTCTACCCATGTTTGGGCCTCAATGGGATCAGTGGAGCCCCTCAATTTTGGTGGTCCCACAAGCTTGAAGTCCTTGAATCTTGCCAAGTTACCCGCGGGCTGATCCCCTACTGTTTGAGGCCTACCCCTCATTGCCTCTGCTAAAATATTTGCGAAGGCCCACATTAGATCTGCTTGACCCTCCGCGTTATTTACTAACTCTTCAACTCGTTGATTAGGGGGAATATGTCTTGGTGGCATTGTCTATTATCAATAACCCATAAATTACAACCTTATATTTGGTAACTCATGCAACACCTCAATTAAGCATTTAATAATAACTATAGATTGATTAGACACATAAAAATCATGATATAACTACATTTATATTTATATGCTAAAACAGTAGTGCTCAGTACTTTACATCACAAGCATATTTCTATAAATGCTTACTACGGTATCTATCCCTTAACAACAAAAGTAGGGATCTAAATCGTTCTACCCCTATAATGAAACAAAAGGTGGGGTTTACATATTCATCCCCAAATGATAACATAAAATGATGGGATTTACAACTACTAACTACCCCTATTATGAACAAAAGTTGGGACTCAACTGTGTCTATATTTAATACTTAAGGCAATAAAGAGGTCACTGGTCCATCCTACGGGCAACGTCCTCGTGCTCCTGGCGAGCAATCATATCCACAATTCGGTGGCTCACCACCTGTCTACTCATGTCTTCTTCTCGAGGAAACCTCCTGATCCTGCTCCTCATCCTGCCAAATGCTGCGTCGAGGGAAAAACCTGTTGCATCCACTCGAGCTGTAGTGGCTCGGACCTACTCCTCCAGCTCATCAACCCTAGAGGCTGTTGTCATCCAAAACTCATGAAACAAGTCTCTCGCATGACCCACTAGTTCTAACTCGACGATCACTGTCTGTAGTTGAACTCGAGCTACATCCCTCTCCGTTCTGTATCGGTCAGCTCTGACCTCTACCTGTATCAATTGGTCCACCATCTGAATTAGGTATTGACCGTCCACAATCCTCTCCTCGGAAAGCTCCCTCATATGCCTAGATGTCTCCATCCACTTGTCTGATATACAGATCTTATTCGCAATCTCCAAGTCAAACTCAGCTGTCATCTTGGTCAGCTGTGTCTGTAACTCCTCTTTATCTGTTTGGAGTCCCTCAGCCCCGGCCTTTGATAATTCCAGTTGTTGTCTCAACTCTCTAACCTCTTCCACTCTCTAGTAAGCCACATCTCGGTATTATCCCTCCATCACCTGATAGGTCTGGTTTTGCTCCTCTAAAACAGCAATTCCGCTCGCTTGCTGAGCCCTCTCGTCCAACAACTCTAAGATACGGTCGGCGTAAAGATGCATCATCCCCAGGAAATCAGTATGATATTATGGTGAAACATGATCGTAAAAGTAGTATGCCCTCAAGCCAATCACATTTGATGTGATAAGCATATACTTTGTAATCTTGTTCATTTATTAATAAAAGTATCAAGGCATTTCTTTATTCATGATTAATTACTTGAATTAATCAAATGAATAAACCCATAGTTTTCGAGCAATACTTTTAGAACCATGATGAGGATCATGCTAATGAGATCTAAATTCAAGATAGCTCAAAACTAAAATTGTTCCTAATCGTTGGATCACTAAAAAGGGGATTAAAAGATCTGGATAGATTGGTACATACTATGCTTGCTCTTATGAAGAGGATGATTGATCTCATAATCATTTGTGTAGAGACACTAAAGCAAGTATGTTGGTGCTTATTAGAGAATATGTTCACTGAACGTGACTCGCTCAAGGAACACCTAATGGAGTTTTACTTGTCTGTCAATAGGAGTTCCTTATGTGATAGTCGTACAAATGGTCCTTGGACTTGAGATCATCATAGTATCTTGTGTGTACTAAGTTATACTTTGACATATATTCCTTAAGACCTATTGGTATATCAAAGGATATGCTTGGGTATAATAAGGTACACATGGAGATAGGTGAATGATCAACAAAGGATCTACCACTTCCAGTAAAGGGAGAGAATGTCCTATGCGATTCAATAAGTGACAACTCAGAAATCCCTGACTAAGGTTGAATGGAATTAGAAAGGAGTTTCTAATTTACATTAACTAGAGTTGTGTATTTGTGAATTGAAATGCATATAATCAAATAAATAAGACTTGGCAGAAATTTCATGTCTTATTTTTGATTGGGACATTGTATGGTAGAAAGATTGAATTGTACGGTAACTATTTGCTGAAAGGTTCTTTTACGATCAAATGTTGAAATCTATATTATCTGGAAAATCGACTAATCGCTAAGGGGGCTTACCCTTATTGTGGAATAATTATTTATTCTGAATTAAAGAGTTAATTCGTAATAAATGAATTAGAATTGTTCTTATTTATTTATTATACAACCGGTTTAATATGGAGAACCTAAAGGGCCACACCGCAAAAGAGTAATATTTATTTTAGAAGTGGATGACATAATCGTAATAATAAATTAAGTATATTTAATTTATACTATGGTGATAGAATAAATTAAATAGCTTAATATTTATAGTTTAGTATTTTAGAAATACTAATTATAAATTAATAAGAGGAGTTTAATTATTATTATTATTACTAGTATTATTATTTAGTTCCTAAATGGTTTAGTAATTAATTAATAAGTAGTAGTATTATTGTAAATAATTAAGTTCCTAAATAGTTTAGGAATTGTAATTATAATAATTAATTAAGTTACTAAATGGTTTAGTAATTAATTAATAAGAAGTACTCTCATTATTAAATAATTAAGTTCCTAAATGATTTAGGAATTGTAATTAATTAATTTAGTTCTTAATTAAATTGGGAATTAAATTAAAACGCTAATCCTAAATAGTTTAAGAAGGTTGACTAGATCTATAAATAAGAAGAGTCTTATCATAGATCAATGTTACACACTCTTTCATTAGATTAGAGAGAGTACTCCATAATTCTCTACATCTTAGGAGTTAAAGAGAGAGAGAGAGAACTAGGGCTAGCCACTCATGGTTTGGAGAAACCAAGATCCACTTCTTTAATTCATAGATCTCTTGGTGGATCACCTCTAGAGGCTTCACACTTGGGGAGCTAACATTGATTCGTGGAATCTAATCAGTGAATTTGAAGAAGAACGTGAAAGGATTAAAGGGAGATGAACTTGTACTCGTAGAAGCTTGGTTCTACAAAGGTATAAATTCTTTTATCATTCATCAATTAATAATAGTCGCATAAGAAAGATCCGGGTTATTGGTTTGTACAAAAAATTTAAAATCTGATTTTTATTGCTTCCGTTGCGCTTATATAATTTGATTATATGTATGCCATATTTTTGCAAACCAACAGTGGCATCAAGAGCCAAACTTATGCGAATTATTAATTGTTTTAATTTCATACATGTATGGGTATGTGTTTAGAACAATTTATTGGGCATAATTTGTTGTATAGAATCATGGGTATTGAAAATCAATTGCAAAAATTGTGTTTTGAAAAGAAAAAAAAAGTTTTTTTAATTATTTCGCGAACTGCTACAGTAAATTTCGCGGCTGCTACAGTGCCAACCTACGCGCACATGGCGCGGATATGGTCTACGCGCGCATTGCACGGAGTTTGCATTGTGTGCGCATTGCGCGGAGTGGGACGAGGCGCACGTGGCGCGAACGCGTTGGCGCGCATTACGCGGGTGTTGGACGTTGGCGCGCTGAGCGGGTGTTGGACACTGGCACATTGCGCGGGGTATGGACGCGCGGTGGCATTTTGGTAAATAGTGTAACTTCCGGATTTTTTAATTGTTTTTGTAGTTTGAGCAGATTTTTTTAATTAAAAAAATAAATGGTTTATTTTGAGTGATTTTAAAAATCTAAAAATTACAAACATATAATAAAAATAAATAGTTTATTTTTAAATGATTTTACAATTAAAATAAATGGTTTATTTTAAATATGAAATTGGATTTTATGTAAATTTAAATTGCCCACTAAATGATACCAATACATATATGGAATGATTTATTTAATTCATGAGATGAATATTATTTATTAATATATATGTTGATATATATGATAATAAATGAGAATGATTATGGACTATTGACCAATGTGATTGGATTTAATTTAAATTAAATGCATGAATGAATGAGTTTTTAATAAATGGGGTCTACGTACCTCGTCTTTCTAATTTTTCTTATGTAAACTTCTATCTCCCTCCTATGTACTTCCCCTTGACTGTTAATCAAGGTTTCTATTTATTGTAAATAGTTTTGTAATAGGATTAATTAGAATTATTTTGAAGAATTGGAGCAAAGAAGCAAGGAGCGCATGAAGACCCATTTGTAATGGAGCCCGAATTTAAATGTAATAGTTACATTTAATTTAATTTATTCTTGCACCCTAGGTTTGACCATTTGGTTTATTTGGTGGCTCGAATGAACCAAACTAGAATAAAAGTCCATAATCAATCCAAGTAGAATATAGTATTCTATATGTGCATGCTTATTTATATATATTATATATTATCAAACATGCTTCGCATGTTAATTAATATGACACGTATTTTAATAAACAAGATGAGACAATTAATATTAATAAACCCCTCATGATGTAGAATAAATATTATTTATAAAATGAATTAAAATGTTTAATTCATAAATTAAAGGAGTTTATTCAATTAA
Source organism: Hedera helix (assembly GCA_947179155.2). Lineage (NCBI taxonomy): Eukaryota > Viridiplantae > Streptophyta > Magnoliopsida > Apiales > Araliaceae > Hedera > Hedera helix. Next base: position 29,921,258 of record OX359264.1, on the reverse strand, counting down.
ATAAAATTAGAATTGTTCTAATTTATTTATTCTATTACTCATAATATTAAGTTGTAACGTTCAAAGATATTTATTAAAAATACCGAACGTCGCCTTCTAGCATGGTAAAACAATAGAGTATCAAATAATCATTATAAGTTTGTTGTGTCACACAAGACTTATATTAATTTTTTGAGATATTGTTTTATCACATTTGAAGTTTATAAAAAGAATTGAACATTACTGTTTTGTTGTGTCACACAAGGATGGTCTTTTTCTCTTCTAATATGAGAAAATGTTGGGTTGGACTTAACTTAGATAATTTTGATTTGGATGTGTCACACATGATCATAATAATCTAAGAGGAAAAATAAAAGGAGTTACATGTTGATTTAATTGACAATAGTTGTCTACCTATTTATTTATATATCGTTTGTTGTGTCACACAAGGCTATATACATTTGAAATATGATCCTTATTTTCACTAGCAAATCTTTAACTAGATTTGTCGAACTGTATAAGGAGGGTAATATAGTTTGTAGAAAATAGTGGGAGACACTATTTTAAATAAAGACCAAATTTATTTTGGTAATTAATAAAACGAATGCATGTTAATGTTGTTATTAATTCACTTAAAGAATATTGATATGTTTAATTCACTAACACTGCATAGCATATTAGATGCTAACAATTAATCGAATCGAATTGTTCGGATTGATTAAACAAATTTGAGAATAGTTCTCAATTTTGAAAAGCTAGCAAATGTCCTTAATTTGCCTATTTTCTACAAACGTTGTAGACTAAGCCTTTGAGGAAGAGATTGCTATTTTAAATGGCAAGATGATGCAAAGGTGGCTCAATGCATCATGCTCGCATTCATAAGTATCGAGTTACAGCGTCAACATGAGAAAATGGATGCACCTATTATATTGCTGCACATGCAATAGTTGTATAACGAGCAAAGTAGGTCAACTAGATATAAGATATCTAAGGAGCTCTTCCTATCTATAATAATCAATGGCACTACATTAAAAGACACATGTCCTAAAGATGATCAATTAGATTGATCAATTAGGACAACAAGTTTTGTCAAGGATGGAGAGTTAAGTCAAGATTCGATCTTGTAGTCACTCACTGACTCTAATTCATAATATGTTGTGAACTTCAAACATTAATAAGTTAAAAGTCAGTTTAACTGATTTGCTTAAATATGTTGAAGACTGTTGAGAGTCACTTTCCTTCCTAGAAAAACCAAGTTTTACTTGTAGATGAATCTTCTAAGCGGAGGAAGATGACCAAAGGTATTTCTGAGGAGTCAGAAAGAGTAGAAGGCAAAAGAAAGGTTAAATAATGGACATAAATAAAAGTGATCCCAAAGGCAAATGAGTTTTCTTTCATTGCGATAAGCTGAGACACTGGAAGAACAACTGCAAGAGAGTTATAGTAGTTAAGTAGAAGAAATTTAGTGAAACTTTAACTACAGATATAGATTTGTTCATAATGAAATAGAAATTTCTATAAGTCAAGTTCTACTTAGGTATTAGATACCGGATGGTGGTCTCACATATGCAAGTCGTTGCAGAGACAAAGCAGAAGTAGAAAGCTAAACAAAGGATAAGTAATCCTGTGCTGAGGAATGAAGCAAAGGTTGCTGCATGAGCCATGAAAACTTATAGTTTAGCACTGCCTACGGGCAAGCCTATTAAGTTAGTAAGTTGTTACTATGTTCCAGTTCTTAGAAACATTATTTCAGTTCCATGTGATGACAAGGAAGGGTTTTTGACATTATAATAATGAACAATCGTTGTTTTGTTTATAATGATAATGTTTTATTTAGAACTGGTTCATTACTTAATGGATTTTGTATACTTGACTTACATGAAAAATATTCCAATTTGAACAAACTAAAGGCAAAGAGATGATATGAATTGTACCTTCATGCAATACTGTAAACTCGGTCATGTTAATGAAACAAGACTAAACAAGTTGTATAAAGATAAGCTTTTAGAGCTTTTTGATTATGAATCAAATTCAACTTGTGAATCTTGTATCATAGATAATATGACTAAATCTCCATTTAGTGGACATGGAGAGCGAGTTTTAGAATTGTTAGAGGTGGTACACACAGTCGTGTGTGGGACCTATGACAACAAATGCAAGAGGAGGGTATTCATTCATTACTTTCACTAATGATTCTAGATTTTGATATATGTATTTGATGAAATACAAATCCAAATCATTTGAAACGTTCAAAGAATTCAAAAGTGAAGTATAGAAACTAAAGGCCAAAAGTATTAAAGTTCTTCGATTAGATCGAGAAGGGAATACTTAAGCAGTAAGTTTCTAGATCATCTCAAACAAAATGGTATTCTCACAAAATGGACATGGTGATGATCCATAATGAGTATTACCGATCTTCCAGCATCCTTCTAGTGTTATGCTCTAGAAACGATCGCATATCTACTAAATAAGATACCTTCTTAATCCGTCCCTAAGACTTCATATGAGTTATGGGATAGAAAGGAAACTAAGTCTTAAGCATGTTAAGATTTGAATTGTTCAGCTTATGTCAAAAGGTTTGACATGATAAGCTAGGGACAAGATCTGATAAGTGTAAACTTGTGGGATATCCTAAAGAAAGTTTAGGGTCTCACTTCTATAATCCGACTAACTAAAAGGTGTTTGTTGAAACATGCTGTCTTATAAGAAAAAGAAGTTTTTCCTTAAAGGGTTAGTGAAAGTAAAATAGATCTTGAAGAAGTTCAAGAACCACAAAACACTACAGATCAAGTGAAGGAATCTGTAAAAGTAGATAAACCTATTTTACCACAATCAAGTCGTAAATCTAGTTTAGTACCGAAGATACCTTAATGGTATGGATTCATCATAATGGATGATGATAAGGTACGCATCATAGTGGATGATGATCCAGATATATACGACGAGGTATGGGTATTAGATACTCAAGAGAAATGGTCGATAACCATAAAATTCGAAATGGGTCTTTGGAGAAAGACTAAAGCAGATGGCTAGGTGGAGACCTATAAGACCTGACTAGTGGTAAAAAGATTTCAAACAAGGTCAATGAGTTGACTGTGATGAAATTTTTGACTAGTGAAAATGCATATATCCATTTGGATTTTACTTACAGTTGCATCTTACTATATAAAAGGATGTATGTATGATACAATTAAGAGGATTTGTCTACATATAGATAGAGCAAATGAAGTATGTAAGTTACAACGATCCAATTATGAATTGGAGCAAGTTTCTCGAAGATGGAACATCCGTTTTGATAAGACAATCAAAATAGTGTGATTTTATCAAAGACGGGGATGAACCAAGTATGTACAAAGGTTAGTGGGAGCATTGTGAAATTTCTATTATTATATGTTGATATAATATCGATAAGGAATGACATACCAATGCTACAATCAGTAAAGATGTGGTTGTCTAAAAACTTCTCCATCAAGGACTTGGGAGAAGCATCCTAACATTCTATTCAGGATAAAGAACTATAGAGATAGATCATAAAGGATGCTCGGCTTGACCCAAGGAACGTACATTAATTTGTTGATATGTACTAGACTTGATGTTGCTTATGTATGATAAGCAGATATCAATTTAATTTTGGAGAAGAACATTAGAAAAGAGTTTCTAATGATGGGTCTGATATAAAACTAGAGGGCTTAACAGACTCAAGTTTGTTCAGACTAACCAAGATAACAGCATATCTGTTTCAGGTAATATAATTACCTTGAACGGTGCTACAATGAGTTGAAAAAGTTCCAAACAGCAAATAGTTGCTAATTTAGTGACAAAGACAAAATAAATAACTATAAATGAAGCTGCAAAGGTGATTGTTTGGTTAAACAAGTTCATTACAGAACTTATAATGGTTCCTAACATTCAAGGAGTTTAATTCGCCAGGAAACCTAGGTCTCATCTGAAATCCAAACATGTGTTGCGGTACTTTCATATGATTAGATGAATCATTGAAAAGGAGACGACACCACAAAGATGGTAGACTCTTAGAACAATATTACAGATCCATTAACTAAAGTATTTACTAAGCAATTTGTATGCCACTTAGAGAAGAATGGTATGGGGATACCAAAGGGCGATTAGCTTTAGTGCAAGTGGGAAATTGAAAGTAGTATGCCCTCAAGCCAATCACATTTGATGCGATAAGCATATACTTTGTAATCTTGTTCATTTATTAATAAAAGTATCAAAGCATTTCTTTATTTATGATTAATTACTTGAATTAATCAAATGAATAAACTCATAGTTTTCGAGCAATGCTTTTAGAACCATGATGAGGATCATGCTAATGAGATCTAAATTCAAGATTGCTCAAAACTAAAATTGTTCCTAATCGTTGGATCACTAAAAAGGGGATTAAAAGATCCGGATAGATTGGTACATACTATGCTTGCTCTTATGAAGAGGATGATTGATCTCATAATCATTTGTGTAGAGACACTAAAGCAAGTATGTACCTGCTTATTAGAGAATATGTTCACTGAACGTGACTCGCTCAAGGAACACCTAATGGAGTTTTACTTATCTGTCAATAGGAGTTCCTTATGTGATAGTCGTACAAATGGTCCTTGGACTTGAGATCATCATAGTATCTTGTGTGTACTAAGTTATACTTTGGCATATTCCTTAAGACCTATTGGTATATCAAAGGATATACTTGGGTATAATAAGGTACACATGGAGATAGGTGAATGATCAACAAAGGATCTACCACTTCCAGTAAAGGGAGAGAATGTCCTATGCGATTCAATAAGTGAGAACTCAGAAATCCCTGGCCAGGGTTGAATGGAATTAGAAAGGAGTTTTTAATTTACATTAACTAGAGTTGTGTATTTATAAATTAAAATGCATATGATCAAATAAATAAGACTTGACAGAAATTCCGAGTCTTATATTTGATTGGGACATTGTATGGTAGAAGGATTGAATTGTACGGTAACTATTTGCTGAAAGGTTATTTTACGATCAAATATTGAAATCTATATTATCTGGAAAGTCGACTAATCGCTAAGGGGGCTTATTGTGGAATAATTATTTATTCTGAAATAAAGAGTTAATTCGTAATAAATGAATTAGAATTGTTCTAATTTATTTATTATACAACCGGTTTAATATGGAGAACCTAAAGGGTCACACCGCAAAAGAGTAATATTTATTTTAGAAGTGGATGACATAATCGTAATAATAAATTAAGTATATTTAATTTATGCTATGATAATAGAATAAATTAAATAGCTTAATATTTCTAGTTTAGTATTTTAGTAATACTAATTATAAATTAATAAGAGGAGTCTTATTATTATTATTATTATTATTATTAGTTCCTAAATGGTTTAAAAATTAATTAATAAGTAGTAGTATTATTGTAAATAATTAAGTTCCTAAATAGTCTAGGAATTGTAATTATAATAATTAATTAAGTTACTAAATGGTTTAGTAATTAATTAATAAGTGGTTTAATGTTGTAAATTATTTCACATCGAGATTATTGTCATTCGCACATAGTGCAGTTGAATTACATGTTCTATTATTAAATCATGAAATACTCAAAGTGTTTGACCTCATGATCTGTTTAGAGATAAAGTCTATGCCTTTGTTCGGCTAGACATATACATGTTGAATTTTAAAAGCTATCCAAACCATAGTGGTACGGATTTCTAGACTGGGAAGAACAACCCTGAATGGGGAGTAACCTAAGTATCAGATACATGATACAAATAGAATTAAATGTTATGCATATACATAGTGTACGAGAGGCTGATCCCCTCATATACAGTTCTGAGATTATAACCTAAGGGGGTATATCAAGTGATTGATCCCTCAAACAGATGTTCATGGTCTGTTTGACCACTTAACATTTAAATAATAAATTGTTTTTTTTTATCATTTGAGCCTTGGTTATACCAATGATATTATTGTTTCTAAATCCTTTGAGTTATTCATTCTTATTCATTCATGACATTCCTTATATTTATTCCATTAAAACTTGCTAAGCAAGCTAGTTGCTCAATCTTGCTATGTCATGAAATATATTGCAGTTAAACCTGAGAGTTCAAAGGTTGATAAAGGCAAAGGAAAGCTGAAACCCTAAATACTTTGGGATTTATTGCCTAAGAATATATTTTTGTTTATCTCTGATGACATGTAACACGAACCATCTTTCATATATTTAAATTCGTGATGTATTTTATTAAGGCTACGAACCTTGGGACATGTAGTGAACCTTTCTATAAACAATATATGTTTATTTCATTCCGCATTAGTATATTATATTGTTTAGAGGTGTATGGATGTACGGATTCGTGAACACCAAGTTCGAGGTACAAGTACCTGAATTTGGGGGTGTCACAACTACACCACAATAACCTAAAATAGCAAGTTAAAACACTATGAACTATGCATTATCATAATAAACTATATATCACCATACGGATATCATTGGGACATTAGGAGGAAATTTCGTTCCGACGGAACCCTCACTAATCATTCCTAATCCATGGATCCTTACTAATACAACAAAGATACTACATTCAAACAACCCAACAACAAGAAATCATAAGGAGAAAACAAGCTAAAACTTCAAGAAATGCCATTTTTTCACCTTGCAATACTTCAAGAATCGCTTTATACTTCACTATCAAATATATAACACGAGATTGGATAAATATTGAAGCTAAAAGAAAAGACAAACCCCCCTTTTTTCCCAACCCGTGGGTTTCTCTCTATATATTCTCCCTTTCTCTCTCTATTTCTTTTTTTCTTTTTTTTTTCTTTTTCTTCTCTCAGATGAAAAACTGGATGCTGTATAGTGTTTGGAGGCAGCCGAAGGTGCATCTACGACTGGCTGCAGATCCATCTGCGGCTACATGTTGTCGTCGTTTCACCTGCCACCTCGGCTGTCGTGTGTTTTCTCGAGCCACACAAAAGCCCAAAAGTCTCTGGCCGCAGATACATCTGTGGCTGCCCGGCTTCCTTTCCTCGATTCTCGTGTCATACAGTCTTAACTCATCTTTTTTTGCTGTATTATTTGTATCTCACAATCTGGAGACTGTTGGTAGGATGTATTGACTGTTTCGGTTCGTCTGGATCAATTCGTATCCCTATATCACGCAATTCGATGTCGATTCTTTGTCGTGTTTGCTTTTCATGACTGTGCTGAAATTCACCATTCCCTCTCGCAGGCCATACAAAATGACGATTTTGCCCTCCTGCCCAGGTTAGTAGACAAGTGCAATAAATGGGTGTCTACAACTGCCCCCCTTTATCATATTTATACAATGCAATATGCAATGAACAGGATAAAGAATTAGACACCTGACACATGATAATGAAAGCATATATTAATGATGCATAAGATATATGAGATGATGCAATGCCATATGCAATACATTCATGAAGAGGTCAGTTTAAAGTTATGAATGAATACCGCTCGGTTTTCGTCTCCGATTGATCGTTTCGTCGCTGTCAGGTCTTGTCTCAAACAGATCGTCTTATAATCATCGGGTTTCGTCTTTGATTGATCGACTTGGGGCTATTGGATTTCGTCTCCGACATGTCGTCTGGGGCAGTCGGGTTTTATATCCGCTTGGTCGTCATGGGGCTGTCGGGTCTCGTCTCCGACTGATTGTCTCGTAGGTGTCGGGTCTCGTCTCCAATGAGTTGTCTCGTGAATGTTAGGTTTCATCTCTGACTGGTCGTCTAGTGAAGGCCAGGTCTCGTCTCTAACTGGTCGTCTCGTGAATGTCAGGTTTTGTCTCTAACTGGTCGTCTCGTGAATGTCAGGTTTCGTCTCTGACCGGTCGTCTCATGAATGTCAGGTTTCGTCTCTGACTGGTTGTCTCGTGGATGTCAGGTTTCGTCCTTGACGGGTCGTTTCGTTAAGTTCCGTAACTTTGTATTTCAGTCGTAATAGGCTTTACGCTGGCTCGGGGTAACAAAGGAGGAGTCGGGGCCCCACCGAGACCAGCCGCAGATCATGCCCCCCCCCCCCCCCCGGATCTGTCACTTTCAACCCTTTTTCTCTCCAAACATTTCCGGTTTTCCTCGTCCCGCCTCATCCTTTTGCGCCTTTTTGGATATTTCCCACAAAATCCGCTTTGGTTAAATCACTCTACACACTTCGGGTAACGTTTTGACTCCTTTTTCTTTTATTTTTGTTTTCGTTCGGCGATACATTTGCTTGTTTAAATGTTTTAACTTAGCAATGCATGCCCACATGAGATATTCGTGTTCATTGTAGTGTACATAAACAGCGGGTCATGCAAACTGCCTTACTGGTTTGGGAACATTATTGTTTTAGCCGTTTTATGATCGCAATACATCATTTTCACTTGCATTTGGGATTGTTGGTTGTTTAATTTTATTAAACATGCCTAGTTGTGCATGGGAAGCCCATTTTACAGACGAAACTCCGCCGAAATTTCGGAAAATCTAGCACACCCCTAGGGACTCATTTATGCATTTCAAATCTCATATCATCATAAATAAACATGCGATGCTGCCCTATTATTACTTAGCAATATGTAATAAGTTCTTTGAAAAATAATGGGTTAAGGATATACCTCCATTTTGTGGTACTATTTTAGCCATGGATCCTGATGCTCCGAGCAGTTCTACTGTGCCCCGGGTTGCAGGGGTCCGTCGACGTAGAGCGGCCACATCGGCTCCAGCTCCGGTTCTGACCGCCATTCTTGTCGACTGGCGGAGTCTGTCATTCGTCCTATCCATCCTGATATCGGTACAGATGCCCCAGTCAAGGTAGAGGCAGAGGCAGAGACGGGTCCTTCTGGCACAGCAGTTCCTCCCCCCATTCGTCAGATCATACCAGGGGTCCGTGTTAGGATGCTGGACCTGCTCGGTCCCGATCTCATTAGTCACCCATCAGCATATCTTGTGGCTAATGAGATATATCCGCTGTTTAAATTCATTCAAAACCCACATGGTTACCCTGACTGACTGTTTGGTGGCTGTCACAGGTTCCTGAGTTTACCCAGCCTCGGAGTAATTGGTTCAGCATTTATACCCTCTACCATGCGCTGCATCCTGATTATCGCGGGATGGTGGACTCTTGGGGCTTTAGCTATTTTTTTACCATCGCTCCCCGTCGAGGTCCATGGGGCTATATGCGGGCATTGTCTGGGCGGTGGTTCCACCAGACCTAGTCGCTTCATCTTTTGGATTGTAAGCTGATGTTGACATCCCTCGATTGGCGATATATCACCCGGGTGGAGTTCTCCGGACCCCGTGTTCCTCTGGAGCCAGATATTACTCCCACAGCCGTTTGATTGTTGCTGGGATACTCTCCTCAAGACAGGGTTTTTAAAGCCCGCAGCATTCGATCAGGAGCTCTGGCTGTGGATGCTATTGGAGGGGTCCTTTCTGAGTCGTTCCCTAAGGACCGATCCGCCCGTGATTTCCTACTCCGGCGTTTGTTCTTGACCATCATAGGGGGTTGTTTCCTAGGGAATAATTCCTCGACCATTCACTTCAGCATCGTCGGGGTTACCCGGGATGTCGAGCGGATCGGGGACTATGACAGGGGTTCTTTCACATTCGCTTACTTCCTCCACAGTCTTCGCCTTCGCTCAGAGGGGCAGACAGATGCTTAGCTCAGATTCTATCCCTTTCTGTTGGTAGGTCTCCTTTATTATACCGTCTTCCATTTTGTTTCGTTTCTTTGCCTATGCCTGGTACTTACGCCCCTTCTGTTTCATTTATCAGTTCTGGGCTTATGAGTGCCTGCCATGTCTACGGCCTGTTACTACTCTCAGTCCAGAGACTTATCCCAGAGGTCGTCGGTGGCATCACAACACTCTTGAGGAGACCCCAGTGTTTGACAGCTTTGCCCACTGCCGATTGCAGTTGGAGCTGATCCCCTCAGCGGATGTGACCTGGATTCCCTATACCGCGGAGCATCTGGCGGCTGGTCTCCCCGGTGGTTTCCCTGCGGATCGTGAGTTCGCTTTGTCCACCCGCCGCGTTCCGTTCTTGACTTATGGTGGATGGGAGCTATACTTAGGAGAGCGTGCCATCAGATATGTATCTGGAGAGGTCCGTATCCCTTTTACCCCTCAATCTAGGAGATTCTGACCCATGGATGCCCAACTCTCAAATGCCCTGATGGCCGGGGAGGATGGATTCACGCTGTCTGACGGTCCTCACACGAGTGATGAGTTCAGTGCTTGGTGGAGACCCCGTACCATCGGACCTCAGACCCGGGCTACTTTCTTTTTCGGAGACATGGTTCCTGGGTCAGTGATGATGACAGACTGGTTAGAGTGCGTTCGGGCCCCCACCCATTCAGATCAGATTGCCTCCCTGACTCGGCGGCTGGATCAGCTGTCGTCCTTTGTTCGGAGGTTGGGTCAGGATCCAGAGGAAGCCTATGCTGCAGACCCGGATGGATCAGATTTTGGTGCGGTTCCTAGCTCATTGGGTGTCCAAGTTCTGCCCTTTTCCTTCCCAGATCTGAATTTTGATGCTGAGGCTTCTATTCCCAGGGACTTGGGTCATGTGAAACACTTCGCGGATTGTGCATTTATTGATGATATAGACTTTACTGACTAGATTTTGATAGGCTAGGACCCATGTACTTAAACCTGCTCGTTTATTTTTTTCTTTATGTATCATGTACAAAATTATCTTTTATTTATGCACAATCCTTTATTTCTGATGATTCATTTATTCTATTATTACCTGTATGATGCATAATTTATTATATACATGGATAAAGAAATGACCCCTGTACAGTCTTTTTGATACTATTTTTTTCAGATGTCATCACTTGACGTAGTTCGCTTGGACCCCCGCACCCCCACATGAATCGTTTGCAGGCTTCGCCCGTGGTTGGATGGTTTATTGCCCACCGACTGGATTATCGCAGAGTGTCTTTTAGGACACTCCTTGTCTCTTCTATCATTTCAGGTGCCGATAGGCTTTGTTGACAACATTCTCAGCTATTGGATTCCTGATAGGCATGTGTTCAAGTTTAGGCTGGAGTATCTGACCCCCACCCTCGAGGAGTATGCCCGCTTTACTGGTTTGTCGGTGACCGCTTTACCGCTTTACTGCGCTAGGGTTACCACAGGTCATATACGCCATCAGTTTTTGACTTTCACGGGCTTGCGGAGGACAGCTCTGCTATCTGTGATCTCTTTGAGCCACCTTGTTCCTCTCCATTTCTTGGTTGATCGATTCGGCTCAGCGGATAGCTTCTCTTTATTTTCTAGTGATTTTTCAGTATCTGAGGAGCGCTGGGGTGCTTTAAGAGTGGATGTCCTGATGGCTTATGTCATATCAGTTCTATACATGCCCGTCAGAGACGATCTCCTGGATATGAGGGTTGTCGTAGCGGTCCAGGCCCTTCAGGAGGATCATACCATCCTTCCTATGATACTTGCAAATACTTACATGTCGGCCTCGTATTGTTAGTCCTTCCCAGGCAGAATATTCAAAGGAAGCTCCACTTTATTATACATATGGTTTATGAGCCACCTTAGGCCCATCGGGCAGTTCCGTTGACACGGGTTTTGCTTTAGCCACAACTTGGCCATGTAGTTCTCATTCCGCCCCCAGCAATGCACTGATGCGGCTTCGTGGAGGGAGTTCTTATCGACCATTGAGGAGCCCTTTCATCTCTTGATCTACTCGGGTTATTGCTCCTTTATGAGCTTCTTGACCTATGTGTTGTAACGCCTCGAGATTCCACATTCCCTAATTATATCCGATTATCTCTAGATAACATAATCATTAACTTTAAACCATAGTAACTGGAATCTCGCGCGTTTAAACTTAATCTTTAATTTATAAAAACCATTGAGTTAACCATAATGCGGTCTATATTTTTTTTTTATAAAACTTTATCTTACATCCCTTATCTGTCTCAGGATCGCAACGTACATTTACCAATCAATAGAACTTAGGTCAAATATTAATTAATTGTGACCTAATCTTTTATCATTTTATAAACAAATATATATATTCATGATTTCATAACCTGTAAATAAAATTTCGCCATGAACTATTCGTTCATAGCCCTATTACTTGTACCTGGTCTGTATCTGATCATGTTCACATATACCTGTAAGTATACATTTATAACATACATGCGAGTTTCATCATGTCCATACTTGACTTACCACAATAACACAATCTTCATGCCTCATTACCTTTTATAATTACAAATAATACATACATTCAAATTTAACTATATGAATTTACCAACCATACATCTATTTTTATCGTCTAGGTTTAACATTTAAACCAAACTATTACATATCTTGCATCTAACCAACTTGCTTTCCGCTTATCCATTTATTCACGTTCTTTACCTTAGCTGCACCGGAACTTCCGGCCTTCTTGTACTGTACCTGAAACGTTAGTTTATGGCAAGAGTGAGCATAAAGCTCAGCAAGTTAATCAGCTAACACCTTACATGCTTACAGTTTATATCAATGCGCCATGCATCCTTTACTTTATCATACTATGCTTAATGTCACATATTGCATTTAACAGTTAGATCACGTAATGGCACGGACTGCCCATTTCAACTATCACATAGTTCACATAGTACAATTAGTACACTTAAGTCTGAAAAACTTGTCTGATTAGCATTTAATTACAATTAACCTTTACTGCGTCGCTTGGCATTTATATCATTTCATGCCTCGGTTTGCTACATCGAACGTTATCTATAAACATATCATCTATATACATAATTATATGATCATAATTTAATATAACTTAACAAACTTAACTCATAATTACACGACCATTCGTCTCTAATCATTTCCCATTTGATGTATTAAACCTTATATATGTCCATAATACATTTTAATTCATTATTGACATTCTTCATAACCCATAACTCACTTTGGCTTTGCTTTAGGCATGTTATGTTATGTCATTTCTTATTTCACTATACCTTGACATTCTTTATATGGTCCATTCTTATCTATTTAGGGTTTACATAACCCATTCTTATCATTTTGTAGCAAAATATCTCATTCCGAAAAATTTTGCTCTCAGTGAATAGTATGTTGTGCCCCAGCGCAGTGTTTCTTCTTCAACATCTCGCTGGCCGCGAAAAGCTCTTGGCCGATGAACAGTAACACTACGCCCCGGCACAGTGTTAGACACAAAACACTGCGCCCCGGCGCAGTGTTAGACACAAAACACTGCGCCCCAGCGCAGTGTTCTGGTTCAGCATACTTTGATTTTTGTCCCTGCTTTGCTGATTTTTAACTTCTTAACCACGCAACCAATTAACACCAAATTTGGTACAGTGCTACACCTTGCTACATAGTATTTAGCAAAATTTTCTCTTGCCTCATTTGGCTTTATTAAATCATAGAAAAACTAGCCCGTAGGAGGGCTGTTCAACTTGTTTCCAGACTTAGAAAAAAATTCAGATCTTTAGAATTCAACTTTTTGCAACTTTGTGATTTTTGGCCATTTGTTTCAAAACTCAATTTCAACACTTGACACAGTTCATATAACCTATATATGACATGTCCAAACTTTCAAATCCATAAAATTTCGCACGAGGCGATTTTTGTCCATAAAAATCCATTTCGATTCGAAACGATCGATTTCGATCGTTCGAATCGCCTTTTCAATCAAATTTGATTCTGTTGATTACCAAATCGACTCTAACATGTATATTTTTATAAAAATTAAGGGTTTGGCCTCATTTGACCTTCAATTACTCAAAATTACCAAAAATCGCCTATAAGTTATATTTTCACTAACTTTTCCAAAACTTTCATTTTTCAAAACTTAACTCCACTTAACACCTTAATATTCAAACACCACATAGGCTACCACATACATATTTAACAACCATATAAGTCCATATAACTTCTAGCTGTACATTCTAATGCATTTTACAGATTACAATTTGGTTTACATAAGAATTATAGCCTAATATTCAAAATTCCTTTACCAAACATGATTCTAAATCTTCAAAGCATTATTGTATACTATCTAACATAAAAACCATAAGATTTCTTCATGATCAATCCTCTAGACTAGATTTTCATCACTTTTAGCCACATATAACACATAATCATACTTTAAATCATAGATTTTAACTTGAATATACATATGAATAGTGCACCACCTTTGGTAAACTACTTGAACACTTAGGGTTTCATTATGAAACACACTTTGACACATAATCTCACATAACTAGCACATATACACCAAGATATAAGCATGGTTTCCTCTATTCTTGAATTTAAACACATGAATACCAATCTACATAGCTTGGACATAATCATACCTTCTTATAGCTTAGCTTCCTTCTAGTGTCAAGGCTTACTAGAGCTTTATTCCTTACTTTGATAGCTTGCTTTGCTACTCTTGATCATTTTCTTTGAGATTTTCATGAACATATATGCAACCCTAGCTTGCTCCTTCCTTTCTCTCTTGGCCTTCGAACTTGCTGGAAACTTGGCAATGAAATGAGCTTTTTGCTTGCTTAACATACATACACACATATAAATATAAGTGCTCCAACTTTTAACTCAACATTAGTTTAGTTAACCATGCATAGTTAAGGGCATTAAAGACATTTCACTTGACTAGCTAAGGATATTTTTGTAATTAAACCTTTTTGGACACATATGTCATTAATCACGTTGATAAGGGTACTTTGGTCATTTGCCAATAAATCTAGAGAATTAAATCTCTTAAATTCATAACTTATTAAATTTCAATCCAATTCAAATCCTTTTCGATCCAAACTTGTTTCATTATACTCCAATTTTATTCTATCATCAAATGATCCTTAATTGGCTTGTCCCAAAATACTTGTCACACTTCAAAATTGCTTTTCATTAATAATTTATTAGCTTAACTTATAATAAAGCTAATTTGCGTATTATTTACTTTGTAATTTCTACGAACCTTTCCGGTTCCATAATCAATAAACTTCAACATCCAACATCTTCAATATTCAAAACGATCACTCTTTCCATAAACCGCTTCCTGATGAGTGGATTTTATACCTATGAATTGAATACATTTAAGCTTGCTAATTTGTGGATCTTTAAGTGTTTTATGTGATTTTATATGTGTTTTTATGTTATTGTATAATATGGTGTATTATATAATGTTTAAGTATTTTATATATTCTATGTCGTTTTGTGTAATTTATTCGTAATTTATATGTTAAGTGTTTGTTTAGTTGTATGTGTTTTTGTACCACATTGTGTAGGATATGGTGTTGTATTGTTTTTATGTGTTTCTATTTCATTTTGTAGGAATTATAATAAGGGCTTAGTGGATCAAGGCTTGGAATTGCCCGGTTCGCATTTTCCGCGCTCCGTTTACGCAGTAGCCAATTAATATCCAATTTTTTCCTTGCTCCTTTCCTAATATTCAATTTTGTAAAACATGAAAGTTGTAGGTCTACGAGTCTTCTTTCCAAAACATCTTGAATCACCTTAATCGGAGTTTGTATGAAGAAGATATGCCCAAAACACTGAAGGAGACTGCAGCAGTCCAAAAACCAAAATTAAGCCTAGTGCCGCAGTGGTGGTTTCCACCGCCGCAGCGGTCCTGGGTGAAAGTAGTATGCCCTCAAGCCAATCACATTTGATGTGATAAGCATATACTTTGTAATCTTGTTCATTTATTAATAAAAGAATCAAGGCATTTCTTTATTCATGATTAATTACTTGAATTAATCAAATGGATAAACCCATAGTTTTCGAGCAATGCTTTTAGAATCATGATGAGGATCATGCTAATGAGATCTAAATTCAAGATAGCTCAAAACTAAAATTGTTCCTAATCGTTGGATCACTAAAAGGGGATTAGTAGATCCGGATAGATTGGTACATACTATGCTTGCTCTTATGAAGAGGATGATTGATCTCATAATCATTTGTGTAGAGACACTAAAGCAAGTATGTGGGTGCTTATTAGAGAATAAGTTCACTGAACGTGACTCGCTCAAGGAACACCTAATGGAGTCTTACTTGCCTGTCAATAGGAGTTCCTTTTGTGATAGTAGTACAAGTGATCCTTGGACTTGAGATCATCATAGTATCTTGTGTATGATGAATTATGTTTTGACATATTCCTTAAAACATTTAGGGTGTATCAAAGGGTATGATCGGATATAATAAGTCATACATGGAGATAGGTGAATGATCAACAAAGAATCTACCACTTCTAGTAAAAGAAGAGAATGTCCTATGCGATTCGATAAATGACAACTCAGTAGTCCTTGGCCAAGGCAGAATGAAAATTAGAAAGTAGTTTCTAATTTACATTAATTAGAGTTATTCATTTAAGGATCGAAATGCATATAATCAAATAAAATAAGACTCGACAGTTATACCATGTCTTATATTTGATTGGAACGTTGTGAGGTAGAAGGATTGAATTGTACGGTAACTATTTGCTGAATAGGTTCTTTTGTGATTAAATGTTGAAATCTATATTATCTGGAAAGTCGTTGATCGCTAAGGGGGCTTACCCTTATTATGGAATAAATATTATTTATTTAAATGAATTAAATAGTTTAATTTATTTAATAAATAAGATTAGAATAGTTCTAATTAATTTATTCTATAACCGGTTTAATATGGAGAACCTAAAGGGTCACACCGCAAAAGGAAAACAATTATTTAAGAAGTAAATGGCATAATTGTAATAATGAATTAAGTATATTTAATTTATAATATGTTGATAGAATAAATTAAATAGCTTAATATTTATTATTTAGTATTTTGGAAATACTAATTATAAATTAATAAGAGGAGTCTTATTATTATTATTACTATTATTATTATTATTTAGTTCCTAAATGGTTTAGGAATTAATTAATAAGAGTACTCTCATAATTGATAATTAAGTTCCTAAATAGTTTAGGAATTATAATTATTATATTAAATTAATTAAGATCCTAATTAGATTAGGAGTTTAATTAAAAACCCTATTCCTAAAGGTGTTAGGAGGGTTTACTAAGTCTATAAATAAGAGAAGTCTTATTATGGATTAGGGTTACACACATACACTTTCATAAGTTTATGGGAGAGTACTCACATATTCTCTAGAGAGAGAAAACTAGGGTTTGCTATCACCCACTTCTTGAATTATTATTATTTCTTGGTGGATCACCTCTAGAGGCCAAACACTTGGGTGGCTAACATTGATCATTGGAATCCAATCGGTGAAATTCAAGGAGAACGCGAAGGATTTGGAGGTGAACTTGTACCCGTTGAAGCTTTGAGTTCTACAAGGGTATGTCTCTAACTTCTTCTTTATTAATTACTAATTGCGCATAAAGGTCGATCCTGGATTATGGTTTGTAAATTTTTAAATTTGATTTTACCATGCTTCCGCTAATTTTATGCAATTTGATTGCGTCTATGAATATTACAAACCAACACTGGGGACTGCCAAATCAGTGTGTTTGAGCGCCGCAGCGTTCCAGGGCAGCGCCGCACCCGTCCAGTTCGCGATTTTCAGCCTTTTTAAAGTCATTTTTAAGCCCTAATCTCAGAATCTTTTCAT
Organism: Hedera helix; assembly: GCA_947179155.2. NCBI lineage: Eukaryota > Viridiplantae > Streptophyta > Magnoliopsida > Apiales > Araliaceae > Hedera > Hedera helix. The sequence goes on along the minus strand of OX359264.1, from coordinate 29,903,708 downwards.
TCTCTCTTAAAGAGAGGGAGGGAGGCGGCTTGGAAGCTTGTTGGGACCTCAAGAACAAGTCCAAATCAAGGATTGAAGGGCTTGGGTTGGAGGATTATGCTTGAAGATTGGATTCCAAATGGGTTTTCTCTCTCCTTTCTTTTCCTTTAATTTTGCTTTTTATGAATTGATGAATACATTGTTGATGGGATTTTGTTTATTTGTAATGAACTAGATTTCCATTCTAGGATTGTAATGAAATCCATTGTGTAGTTTTGATTGATTATATCTCTCTTGGATGATTGCTAGGCATTTGTGGATGGTTTGTCATGTTTAGTTCTTCATGTATTAATTGTTAGACATAGTAATTAATTTGGTACCCTATATGAAATTGATAGATGGAGTATAGTGGGTTGGCCAAAGATATGATGACATATGTTATGTTATTTGCTCTTAGGATTGAATGCATAATTTGTATAAATGATAGACATATACCTTTGTGCCATGTGTAGCCAATAGGAGAATATGTGCTTGAAATCCTCGCTATTGTTAATTCTCATAGACATATGGTGAATTACTTTGCTTGGATGTTCTTGTCTGAATTGACAGATTTAGACATGATATGTTTATATGTTGTCGGAAGAGACATGTAAACACTATAATGAATTCTCGGTTAGCTATTCACTGTGTTCATGTTATTCAAGAGATTTATAAGATTGAGCATAACTTTGGGGGAAATTGTAATCCTAGCTTGTATCCTATTGAATTCTAGTCGGTATTAGTTAATTAATTGTTAATTAAATATCTTCATACCAAAAACCCAAAAAACCACTTCGTAAAATTAAAGTTAAGTTGATTTAATTTTAAGACTTTGTATATATTAGTCATAACTCCTCGTGGGATCGATACATTACTTTCATTATATTACTTGTTGACCGCGTATACTTGCGCGTTGTATTTAGTCAAACGAATTCGAAGTCGCGTACTTTTATAGGTACCAATTTCGACCATTTCTTCGAGAAACGAACCCCGACCGGATTACCAAAATCCATCGTCCTTCATTCCTTTAAGTTTATCTTGACGATTTATAACTTTAACGTCCATTTTTCTTGTTTCCTCAATACACATAATGCCAATTTAATCATCATTACATAGAATTTCCTTTGTACTCAATCTCAGGGGCATTACCTTCCCTTCCTATATGTCGTATAACTATAACCCTCATTTAAATCAATAATATCAATTCCTTAACAATTTCATATAAACACATATCACACACTTAATATTCCATAATTCCTTAATAACCGATTAGATCATACGGTTTCTTCTTTAATGTACATATATACATACCTTAACTTGTCATGTTCATATCTTCTAAACTTTAGCTTATCTTTTTATATTTGATCACAATATATATTTTCACATAATCAATTTATTACTGGCTGACACATAACATCGTGTCTTACAATAATTTCCTTCAAATTGCCTTAATGTAGGCATTACCATCAATTCATTCATCCTCATTCATCCTTAATCCATTATACTAACATTTAATTCTCAAAATTCATTTTCATTATAATTCCTTCATAAATTATACATATCTCAATTCTCTCATGCACTTTAAATAGCTAGCTGATCCTTATACTTATAGACTCTTATTAATATCAAGAGTCCCTATGTACCATTTCAACCACATAGGTCCCTCTCTATCTTATCAATCTCACATGTCACATCTATCACATAATAATTCACATTAATTATTTATCATTATACTCTATCTTTCAAATCTAGGTTTATCACATAACCTTTACTTAATTAATCATAATCATCATTTAGAATCCTTATAAAATCCTGGGGTGTCACATGTGCCCCCTTTGGATTCCCTCCCCTTTCCCGGTCTGAGAGGGGTGACGACTTATCATCCCTTAGCTGTTTGGGACAATTTGGCCAAATGTAGGAGTTTCATCTTTTTGCGGGTGTAGCTAACTACCGATTTCTTATATCACTTCAAACAGAGAGAGAGAGATGTTGAGGGTATATGATCTTTGGTCTCACAGGGTCTCGACCGAGTTTGGGGATAGTCATCCTGATCAGACACCCGATTATCTGCGATGGTTGCGTGGAGACCCTGAGATTGCTGATTTTGACCAGACTGAGGTGTTGGATGGTTCTCGAGGGTTTTATTCAGATGAGACTAGTTCAGACATGGGTATCCCTCCGGAGTTTTCAGAATTAGTGGCCAGATCTGATGTTGAGGACATTCCTGCTTCGGTACATATCTCTCACTCTGATTCGGCGGATCGTATCCAGAGACTGGTGATTGAGGGTACTAGGCTCCGGTCAACATTGAGTGCTACTGAGATTGAGAGGGATATCACCCACGCCAAGAGGGATGCTGCTGTACTAGCTCGGGATGCCGCCCTTTCTGCCAGAGATAACATCACAGAGTAGGTCAGAGTTATTATGGAGGCCCATTTTGAGACCGTCAGTAGTGCTGCTGCTCTTTTGGCCCTGATTGACATGATGGGGCAGCAGATTGCAGGCGAGCCCGAGGTTTATGATGCATCGGCTATTCTGTCTCTCCTGCTTCAGCTGGTTTTTGATCTGTAGATTATTTTACTCCCTGCATAGACTATGTCAGTTTCATCATTATTTAAAAGATAGACTTTGTAATCAAAATGTTTTATATATATAGAGAAAGATTGATGGTTTAGTCATTTCCCTTTTTGATGTATCGTCGCCCTCCACTGGATCATCATTTTATCCAACTGATTACGATTTTGATATATTGCCTTCTTTCTTTTCTCAAGTCTTGATTGGGTTTCAACAGATATCGCTGCACGACCTTCTGATTTCATCGGAGCTAGTCTCGGATTTGGGTTGATTATATGACTGGTTTTGGTAAGCTCTTGAAGGTATTTTATTAAAGGAGGTTTTCTGGGCTTTTGGGGACGGGTTTTGTATAAGGAAAAGATTTAATATTTTGTAGAGAACAGACCGCGCCATGATTGCTGCCTACGTACTCCCACAAGGTCAGGAGATCAGCTCCTACGTAGTTCGAGTTGCAAGAAGAGATAGAGAGAGATTTTTTCTATTTTTTTTAAGCATAGAACCATTTCACCGAGTCAGAATTTAGGGGCTGCGGAAATACCTCGCCGTCCATTTCTTGTAAGATGAGGGCCCCTCCGAATAGGACTTTCTTAATCACAAAGGGTCCTTCCCAATTTGAAGCAAACTTCCCTTTTGCTTCGTCTTAACCGGGCATGACCCTCTTTAATAGTAAGTCATTTTCTTTGAACTTTCGGGACCGTATCTTTTTGTCGTACAATCCAGAGATGCATTGTTGATACAACTGACCGTGTAATATAGCAGCCACCCTCCTTTCATCTATCAGGGCTAATTGGTCATACCAATTTTGCATCCAGTCCTCCTCGTCGATCTGAGCATCGAGCAAAATTCTAAGGGACGCCATCTCCATCTCAACTGGCAAAACAGCCTTCATCCCATATACCAAGGCGTAAGGGGTTGCCCCTGTAGATGTACGAACTAATGTTCGATATGCAAACAGTGTGAAGAACAGCAAATCTGGCCATCCCCGATGATTGACGGACATTCTTTCCATAATCCTCTTTATGTTCTTATTCGCAGCCTCCACGACCCAATTCACATAATTCCTTCATAAGGGCGTTGTTTAGATTCTTAGCATTGTCGGACACCAAGATTTTGGGTTGCCCGTACTGGCAAATGACATTGTTCCTGATGAAACTGACTATGATTTCCTGTGTTACTTTGGGGAAAGAAGCTGCTTCCACCCACTTGGTGAAATAATCAATCATGACGAAGATGAACCGGTGGCCATTGCTCGTTTTGGGCTCCGCGGGTTCGATTACATTCATACCCCATATGGAGAAAGGCCAAGGGGAAGTCATACAGTGCAGTTCATTAGGAGGCGCATGAATCACATTACCGTGTGCCTGGCATTGGTAGCATCGCTTGACATGATCGTCACAATCGACTTTAAGTGATAACCAGTAGTGTCCCGTTCTCAAAATCTTCTTGGCTAACATTGGTCCACTCATATTTGGCCCACATACTCCACCGTGTACTTTGCCCATGATCTTCTGTGCTTGAGTGTCGTCCACACATCGCAATAATCCCAAGCTAACATCCCTCTTATACAGGGAATCTCCGCTTAAATAGAATTTCATCGCCATCTTTTGGATTCTTTGCCTCTCTGTTCGGTTCGCTTGGTTGGGGAGAGATATATCCCTTAAATATTCTCGGATGTCATGATACTAGGGCTGATTTGGGTGAACCAACTCATCTGATAACTCCACAACGTGTTCTTCGTAAGCCCGCATTTTGTACCATTATTTCAATCGGAGGAGTAGCTCTGCTTTTAAGTACGTGGGCTAATGAAGCCAGGGTGGCCAATGCATCAGCAAAGTCATTTTGTCCCCTGGGAATATGTCGGAAGGCTATGTCTTCAAATTCTTGCATTAATCGGATAACACACCAGTGGTACGGGAGTAATCGAAGCTCCTTATTGCCATACACCCCTGTCGCCTGTCTGATTACTAACTCTGAGTCTCCAAATACGGCTAATCTTTTCACTCCCATATTGCGGGCGAATCTGAGTCCCAATATACATCCCTCATATTCAGCCGTATTGTTCGAATTATTGAATTATAATTTGGTGAGAACAGGGTATTGCTCGCCCGTAATAGAAACCAGGACCGCTCCGGCTCCAGCCCCTTCAACATTCATGGTACCGTCGAAATATATTTTCCAAAATTGTCCTTCGTCATCACACCTCGTATGTTGAACCCACAATATGTCTTCACCTGGTAGAGAAGTTTCTAAAGGTTCCATTCCTCCAGCCGGCATTTTCGATAACTGATCTGCAATCCCTTGCCCCTTTACAGCTTTCTGGGTAACATAGAGGATGTTGAACTGTTGTAAGATTAACTGTCACCTCGACAATCGACAATTCAACATTGGTCTTTCAAATATATATTTTAGGGGATCAATTCGCGAGATCAAATAGGTAGTGTGTCCATGAAGGTAGTGCGGTAATCTCATAGCAGCCCACGCCAAGGCGCAACATGTCCTTTTGATCGGGGTGTAATTCTGTTTCACAGCTGTTGAATCTCTTGCTGAGGTAATAAATGGCATGCTCCTTGCCTGATTCATTTTTCTGCCCCTAACATACAACCCATCGCCATGGCATTAACGGATATATACATGAAAAGAGGGATCCCATCCTTCGGAGGTACCAGCACTGGCGCCTCTGTTAATTGCTTCTTAATGGTCTAAAAGGCCTTTTGGCATTGCTCGTTCCACTCTCGGGAGGCATTTTTCCTTAACAGTTTAAAGATTGGTTCGCAGGTGGTCGTGAAATGGGATATGAACCGGCTGATGAAATTTATCCTCCCTAAGAATCCTCTTATCTCCTTCTCCGTACGAGGTGCTGGCATGTCCACAATGGCTTTAATCTTAGCCGGATCTAATTTAATGCCCCGGTTCCTCACCAAGAACCCAAGGAGCTTGCCCGACTGAACTCCAAAGGCACACTTTGTTGGATTGAGCTTCAAATTGTACTTCCTGAGCCAATCAAATAACTTCTTGAGATGAGCCACATGGTCAGATTCAACCCTTGATTTGACAATAATGTCGTCCACGTAGACCTCTATCTCCTTATGCATCATGTCGTGGAACAGGGCCATCATTGCCCTTTGATAAGTGGCTCCTGCATTTGTGAGGTCGAAAGCAAGTCGTCTATAACAAAACGTGCCCCAAGGGGTGATGAAGGCAGTCTTTTCTCGGTCCTCCTCCGCCACCATTATCTGGTGATATTCCGCAAAGTAATCAACGAATGAATACATTTCATACTGGGCCGTATTATCCACCAAGATGTGTATGAAAGGCACTGAAAATTATCTTTGAGACTGGCCTTGTTCAGATCCCTATAGTCAACGCATATTCTCACCTTTCCTCCGGCTGGGACTATATTGGAAAGCCATTATGGGTAAGTGGACACCATGATGATTCCAGCTTTGAATTGCTTGACTATCTCCTCCTTCACCTTCAAGTTCCACTCCGGTTTTAGTTTTCTCAGTTTTTGCTTAACCGGCTTAAAACCCTCCTTGATGGGCAATCGATATACTACAATATCTGTGGACAATCCGACCATGTCGTCATGTGACCAAGCAAACACATCCTCATATTGGCTTAACAACTCAGTTATCTTCGCTTTCTGGTTGGGGGTCAGGTCTGCCCCTATTTTTAGCTCTTTAGGGTTTTCAGGGGTTCCTATGTTGATGGTGATGATTTGATCGAAGTTGGGTTTGGGTTTATCCTCAACCCATTCTCTAATTTCGTCGGGAGTGTCGTCATTACCTATCTCGTCCTGCTCAATTCCCATCAAATCGAAATCCAGTTCTATATCAAAATCGTAATCATCTTTCAAATTTGGAAAATTGTTTATTAGGCTAGAATAATTTAAATCGGGACACCTGACATAAAACAAAAATATTTGTCATATATATAAACAATTCAGTACATGAATTTCTTTTTCAATAACATGACAAAAATATGACATAGACGTACAGGTATATAAAATAAAACACCATCTTAAAAACCCCTGGATCCCCCTATTGGACGGGATTCCCTGCCACTCCTAGATTTACCCTTTTTTGGATATCACCGGCTGCACAGTCCAATTTGTGGTGATCAATTTGGTTTTAAAGTAAGTGATGGAGGGGGCCTCTGCATATGGAACCTCCTCAATGATAGCAGCGACTTGGTCTTGGCTTTTATTTATACTTCCTTCGGGGACTGCTAGTCCGGCCCAATCGATGAAAGGCATGATATGCTTGCCTTCTGACAGTTTCTCCTTCCCCTTTTCATTATTTGCTGACTGCCCTGGGAGATGGCACTTTATCTCGAACTGTTCCATAATCTCTTGCAAGAATTCCTTCTGCTTGGCCAATTCCTTGGCTGGGGGAGCCTCTACTTCACTTTCTGCTTCAGACACAGGTCTGACTATCTTCAGGGAATTCTCTTTGTTGGTTCCTGGAATTGGGATTCCGGCTAGCCGAGTGGGAATCCTTTTGTACGGGTTCTTCCGCCTTATGCTTCCGTAATATCCTAGCCCTGCTTTGCCTAACTGTGTTGGCATCTGAATGAGCTCGACGATCCCCTGACCATTCTTTCCTAGTCCTTGCCCTGGCTAGAATTTCATTGTCATCATTTCCCGAGCGACAAATGTGAGCTCCAGAGATATTCTAGGCTTCAAAGTTGGAGCCCCCAGATGCTGGTATTGAGGGGTACTGATTTCGAATGCTTGATAGCTGACTGGCTCGACTGACTCATCCAGATTGATCACTGGCATACCTTTCATAGAGTGAAGAGGATAGTCGGGCTCTGCGGCAATCGTCACTAAGTTCCCGTCAATGATGAATTTGATTTACTGATGCAGTGTGGAGGGGACTGCCCCTGCCATGTGTATCCAGGGTCTTCCCAGCGGCATGTTGTAACTTGCAGCAATATCCAATACTTGGAAAGAAATGTCGAAGGTGTAGGGATCGATCTCAACTGGTAATTCTATTTCTCCCACAGTGTCCTTTCGAGATCCATCGAAGGCCTGAACCACCACTAGACTGGCCCGCAGGCGCTTGGGGTTGATCTTCATTTTTTCCAGGGTACTTTATGGGCAAATGTTTAGAGCTGATCCACCGTCAATTAGTACTCCATTCATTACATACCCCGAGGAGATGGCCGCAATGTCAAACGACCTTCGGTGCCCTCTCCCCTCCTCGGGGATGTCGTCATCGGTGAATGATATCACATTGTTGTCCAATAAATGGCCCACCAAATGGTTAAATCTTTCTGTGCTGATTGTCTTAGGGATGTGAGCCTCCTCCAAGACCTTGCTCAATATTTGATGGTGATCATTGGATGACAATACCAGATCTAGGATCGACGTCAGAGGCGATTCCTCCTCCAACACCTTAACCATCCTTGCTTCATTGTGATTCATTTTCTTAAAGAATTCCAAGGCTTCTCCTCTGAGATCCTCCCGCTTTCTTTTTCCATACCCTTAAGGACTCGCCTCGGCAAATACAAAGGATTTCCCTTGGAAGTAACTGACGCACAGTTGACCATTTCCTCTGGTTTTCCCCCGTAACTCCATGGAACAGCTTTCAAACTTGTAATTGGCATTTGCAATCTAGCTGCTATAAAGAGGGGTTTCGGAGCTGACAACCGGATAAGTGCCTCTTTGGTACCTTTGCTCACCCCAACCAATTTAAGTGGTTCACTTTGCGTGCTCTCCTGGACATTGGCCATACCAACCACTTCGTCGATCCTTCTTATGTATCTCAGTTTCAAAGGCCCCACTGCCTTGCTGGTTTCAATTACGTTGATACCTCCCCCATTATACTCGGGCAGAGGGTTGACCTTGACGTTTGGTGATTCCGGCTGCTCTACCACAATTTCTCCGCTATCAATCATATTTCGTATCTTGTGCTCCAACGTCCAGCATTCTTGGGTGTCGTGCTCCGAGGACCCCGAATGATAGACACATTTCTTGCTCGGATCATACTTCTTCCCCTTAGGGTCAGTTGGTGGTGCTAGCTCCGTAATCTTCTTCTGGGTTATTCATGATAAGTAGGTTTTATACCTACTATTTCGATGCCAACTTGCTGTAACTTTCGCTTGTTCTCATTAGTTTTTATTACTTTTCATGCTTTTATGTCTCTTTTGTAGGTTTCACGCTCCTTAGCACTTTATTGGCATTTTCCGTCTTTTTGGGGACAAACCGGTGTGTTTCGGACTAGAACTTGTGCGGGGAGGAAGAATTGCAGTTTTTGGGACAAAAGTGGTTCAATGCGGGAGTGATATGCGCGATGATCGGATGCAGCAGAAAATATGGCACAGATTCCAAGACTGGTGCACGGCGCAGCTGCGCCGCAATCCTTCACAAACAAGGCGCAGCTGCACAGCAACTCTTCAGGCTGTTTGACTGGTGTACGGCGCAGCTGCGCCACATTCCTTCGTATTTGCTACGCAGCTGCGCAGTACCTCTTCTAGCCATTTTACTGCCGTGAGGCGCAGCTGCGCCCCATCTCAGTACAAACACGGCGCAGCTGCGCCGGTCCTTCACTCCAAATTCCTGATATGACTTTTTGAACGGGCCAATTAAATTGCTTCATGCTACAGTGATCGCGAAGGAGCAGCTTGAGGCTATATATATCAGTAGAAGTAGTCCAAGCGATATATAGAAGATAGGAGATAGAAAAGCTAGGTCAAAAGGAAGAGGAGAGAGCTCTTTGTCATTTCATTCTTTGTTTTCTTTGTTCTCTCTTGTTCCTTGTGATTTAGCTAGAGTAGTTTAGCTTAGGGCTGGACATTGGAAGTTTGAAGCATTGTGTCAACCTTGTATCTCCGGATTTGAAGAAGAGAAACCAAGCTTTGCATTTCTTAACTTTGTTTTCTCTTTCTTTTCATTTGTAGCTTCAATGTATGAACATATGTGGATGATGGTTGTTATTTCTATTATAAACCAACTTCTCTTATGGGATTATAATGAAACCTAGGGTTTAGTTCAATTTGTTAAGCTTCCTTGTTTTGGCTAAATGATTATGTATGGATTGTCTAATGTGGTTTATCTTAATTGTTTAAATACTTGATCATCATTTACCTTGTTAACTCACACGGAACCGAGATGGGGAGTGTGAGTTTAGAACCGACCATGTTAGCTTGTGTTCATGATTTCACATGACGTTGGATTGCATGATTAGTGCTAAGGATAGACATATACCGAAGCACCACACGTAGTCTTTTGAAAACCTGTGCTTAAACCCGTTTTTCTCTAGGTCACATAGACATATAGTGATTTAATTAACTTGGGTGTTCTTTCCCGTTCTGTTGCCCTTTGGGTCGGATCTGGGTTGGATATGGGTATGATGCAACGAGAGTTGGTCATACTTTAGTTTCGTGTTTTCGACTAACAATCCGAAATAATCAGTTAGGTTTAACAGGAAGTAGCACAGTTGAATGACGCCCTAGGTGAAGTTATAATCCCATGCCTCCTTTGTCTGCTTAAATCGTTTATTAATTAGTTGTCTTTAATTTTCACAACTTAGATTTAATTCACAATTACTTAATTTACTTGACCACTGTTTAAAGAAACCAAAATAGTTATAAAACTGCTGCATGATAGTGTAATAGCTAACCATAGTCCTCGTGGGAACGATACTTTACTTACTTTATATTACTTGTTGACCACGTGCACTTGCGTGTAAGTGTTGATTTGTCATATGCACGATTTGACACCCTACAAGTTTTTGGCGCCGTTGCCGGGGACTTTGAGTAGTTTTTATTACTTTCATCGTCAGTTTAAATTAGATTGGTTTAGTTAAACAATCTTTTCGTACCTCATTTCTTTTTATCTATTTCTTTGGTTTCAGGTACTTGTGACTTGTGCATGCTAACTCGATCAAAGAAACGTAAGTTGTTGGCTCGCAACGACAACGTTAATACACAAGTTCAACAAGTGATTGAGAGTTGCCCTGACAGTCAAGAGAAAATTGAACAGCCAGAAATCATGGCCGGAGAACAAGAGGCACCTAAGCCATTAAAAGATTATGCAACGCCGCGAATCAATGAACTGCAAGCAAGTATCACAAGGCCAGCAATCACAGCCCTCTCTTTTGAAATTAAACCGAGCACCATTCAAATGGTGAAGAATTCAGTACAGTTTGGGGGTCCATTTACACTGAAAGATAAAGCAAAGAGTTGGCTTCACTCATTACCTCCAGGGTCAATCACTACATGGGAAGACTTGGCGCAAAAATTCTTGAAGAAATTCTTTCCTCCTGCAAAGACAAATAAAATGAGAAATGATATTTCTATGTTTGCACAACAACATGGAGAGTCATTATATGAAGCATGGGAGAGGTTTAAAGAGTTGCTAAGAAGATGTCTGCATCATGCACTACCCCAATGGATGTAGATGAACACATTTTACAGTGGTAACACTCGGACTAGCATTGACGCAGCATCTGGAGGGGAATTTATGGCAAAGAATTTTGATGAAGCATGCGAGCTGCTTGAAACCATGGCTGCCAACAATTATCAATGGCCTACTTCTAGGCTAAATCAACCAAAAGTGGTCGGGGTTATAGAAGTAGATGCTATCACAGTCTTAGCAGCTTAATTATCAGTCATGTCCAAGAAGATTGATGCAATTGCGGATAACAAAGTGCAGCAGGTGGCTTATGTATGTGAGCTATGTGCAGGGGAACATCCTACAGAGCAATGTGCTATCAACTCAGAATCAGTACAGTTTGTGAGTAGCTACCAGAGGCAACCGAATCAGTATCAGAATACATATAACTCTGGAGCTAGGAATCACCCAAACTCATCATGGAGCAACAATCAGAACCATCAACAAGCTCCTAGACCACACTATCCTCCCGGATTTCAGAGTCGTCATCAGGCAGCACAACCGTCCAAACCAGAGAGAAAGCCAGATTTAGAAGAGTTAATGCTGAAATACATGGCTAACACTGATGTGTTGATAAAGAGTCAGTCTGCTTCCATAAAAAATTTGGAGAACCAAGTGGGCCAAATGGCCAATTTGCTGGCAAACAGACCTCAAGGATCTCTTCCAAGCAATACAGAAGAAAACCCAAGAAGAGAGGGAAAGGAGCACTGCAAAGCTGTCATGACTAGAAGCGGGAAACAGTTTATGCCAACTGGCGCGGATGAGCCGGCAGTACAAAAGGAAGCAAAACAGTTGCACCCCGCCTCAGACTCAGTTGGTGCAGAAAGCTCTAAGGAAAAAGAGGAAGGTATGGTGGAGACAGAAGCAGGAAACAAGGATCAACCAGAAAAGCCTCCGGTTACTCACACACGAGTCTATCCTCCAGTACCTTTTCCACAGAGGCTTCAGAAACAGAAATTGGACAAGCAGTTCGCTAAGTTCCTGGAAATTTTCAAAAAGCTGCAAATAAACATACCGTTTGCAGAAGCTTTAGAACAGATGCCGAGCTATGCTAAGTTCATGAAAGGGATTCTGTCAAGAAAGAATAGATTGGAAGACTTTGAGACTGTGGCTCTAACTGAGGAATGCAGTGCGGTCTTACAGAGAAAACTACCTCCTAAACTGAAAGATCCGGGGAGTTTCACCATTCCTTGCGAGATAGGGAGTGTGTCTTTCAACAGATGCTTGTGTGACTTAGGAGCAAGCATTAACCTCATGCCATTGTCAATTTACACACAGTTGGGACTTCCTGCACCAAAACCCACAAACATATCCCTACAGCTCGCAGTAGATCAATTACATATCCAAGAGGGATCGTAGAGGACATTCTGGTCAAAGTTGACAAGTTCATATTCCCCGCGGACTTCATTATCCTAGACTATGAAGAGGACAAGGATATTCCCACCATTTTGGGGAGACCATTTTTAGCCACGGGGAGAACTCTCATCGATGTACAAAAGGGAGAATTAACAATGAGGGTCCAGGACCAAAGAATAACCTTCAATGTGTTTCGGGCAATGAAGTTCCCTACCGATGAAGAAGAATGCTTCCGAATGGATGTGGTAGAGAGGATGGTGGAAGATGAGTTTCTTAGAATTGCAAGTAAAGATCCGATGGAAACTACCTTGGTGAGGGATAGTGACAGTGACAATGATGAGTCTGGGATGGATGACTGTATCTATGAGCTGGAAGCACTACCACAGGTGAACACATGCAAGATACCTGTTGAGCAGTTAGAAAGTGCAGAAGAACCTCCAGATCGTTTGAAACCATCCTTGGAGGTACCTCCTACTCTTGAGCTTAAACCGCTCCCATCACATCTCAGATATGCTTATTTAGGTGAATCAAATACTTTGCCTGTGATTATTGCATCTGCACTAACCCCTTTACAGGAAAGCAAGCAGATAAGAATCTTGAGAGAATTCAAGGAGGCTATCGGATGGACAATCGCCGACATCAAGGGCATTAGTCCGTCCTTCTGTATGCACAAGATTCTTATGGAAGAGAACAGTAAACCAACTGTGGAGCATCAGAGAAGGCTCAACCCCATCATGAAAGAGGTTGTCAAAAAGGAGATTCTGAAATTGCTAGATGCAGGGATCATATATCCTATCTCCGACAGTACATGGGTTAGCCCTGTCCAATGCGTGCCCAAGAAAGGAGGGATGACAGTTGTGAAGAATGAGCATAATGAATTGATACCGACAAGGACAGTGACCGGTTGGAGGGTGTGTGTGGACTACAGAAAGTTGAACAAGGCAACAAGAAAAGACCACTTTCCATTGCCGTTCATTGACCAAATGTTGGACAGACTTGCGGGTCATGAATACTACTGTCTGCTGGATGGATATTCGAGGTACAATCAGATTGCCATTGCGCCTGAGGACCAAGAAAAGACAACCTTCACTTGCCCCTACGGGACATTTGCGTTCAGACGAATGTCTTTTGGGCTCTGCAATGCACCAGCAACATTTCAAAGGTGCATGATGGCCATCTTTTCTGGCATGGTGGAGCAGAATGTCGAAGTCTTCATGGACGATTTTTCTGTATTTGGGGATTCCTTTGAATTGTGTTTGGGGAATTTGATTCTGGTATTGAAACGCTGTATAGAGACAAATCTAATTCTAAACTGGGAGAAATGCCATTTCATGGTACAGGAAGGAATCATCCTTGGGCACAAGGTTTCAGGGAAAGGATTGGAGGTTGACAAGGCGAAGCTGGAGATTATTGAGAAATTGCCATCACCTACAACTGTAAAAGGGGTGCGTAGTTTTTTAGGTCATGCAGGCTTTTACAGACGATTCATCAAGGACTTCTCCAAAATATCCAAGCCTTTATGCAGTCTACTAGAAAAAGAGGTCCAGTTCAAATTTGATGAAGACTGTTTAAAGGTATTTGAGCTTTTGAAGTCAAAGCTAACATCAGCACCCGTTATTGTAGTACCGGATTGGTCTGTACCATTCGAACTGATGTGCGATGCTAGCGATTATGCAGTGGGGGCAGTTTTGGGTCAGCGCAAGGAAAAGATCTTTCATGCTATCTATTATGCCGGCAAGACCTTAACAGATGCTCAACTAAACTACACCACCACCGAGAAAGAGTTATTAGCGGTTGTATACGCTTTTGACAAATTCAGGGCATATCTCGTTGGAACAAAAGTTGTGGTGTATACGGATCATGCGGCTATTAGATATCTGATTTCTAAGAAAGATGCAAAGCCTAGACTTATCAGATGGATTCTTCTTCTCCAAGAGTTTGATCTGGAAATTCGAGACAAGAAGGGTTCAGAAAACCAAGTGGCGGATCATCTTTCTAGATTAGAACATCCGGAGCAGGATGGGAAGGACGAGGCGGATGTAAATGAGTATTTTCTTGATGAACAGCTCTTCACTGTAACCTCAGAGATTCCTTGGTACGCTGACTTTGTCAACTACATAGTAAGCAATGTTCTCCCACCAGAGTTAACTCGCCAACAAAAGAAAAAGTTTTTCCATGAAGTAAAGAGTTACCTGTGGGATGAACCCTTCTTGTTCAGACAGTGTGCAGATCAGATAATCCGCAGATGCATCCCTCACAGTGAGACATCCAGTATATTGCATGCATGTCATTCTTCTCTCTATGGAGGTCATTATGTAACAGAACGAACCGCCTCTAAAGTAATTCAAGCAGGGTTCTATTGGTCGTCTATATTCAAAGATGCCCACCAGTTTGTAAAAAGCTGCGATCGATGTCAACGAGTGGGTAACATTTCCAGAGGAAATGAAATGCCTTTAAATTCAATTCTGGAAGTGGAAATCTTTGATGTTTGGGGAATCGACTTCATGGGCCCATTTCCATCATCGTCCGGCAATCTGTATATTCTTTTGGCAGTCGATTACGTCTCAAAATGGGTAGAAGCCAGTGCTCTACCATCCAACGATGCCAGAGTCGTCCTGAAATTCCTTCAAAGGAACATCTTCACTAGATTTGGCACTCCTCGAGCAATCATCAGTGATGGAGGGAGCCATTTCTGTAATAGGCTCTTCACAGCATTATTAGCCAAGTATGGGGTGAAGCACAGAGTAGCCACAGCCTACCACCCCCAGACCAGTGGCCAAGCAGAAGTATCTAATCGAGATGTGAAGAGAATTCTAGAGAAGATGGTAAATCCGTCAAGGAAGGATTGGTCAATGAAGCTTGATGATGTACTATGGGCATACAGGACAGCCTATAAGACTCCCATTGGCATGTCGCCTTTCCAGATGGTTTATAGTAAGGCTTGTCACCTTCCAGCGGAGTTAGAGCACAAGGCTTACTGTAACGCCCCCCAAAATCCCCGCGCTTTCGATGCGGCGGACCTTGAGCGTTAATTTCTTACATCTATCGACTTAACCAATGATCCCATAATCATATTGGTTAAAATAGTCTTATTTTAGACTATACATTAAAAATGTCTCTTAACTTTGTCCCTGGATCTTAACTTGATCTCAGTCTCATAAATATACAAGTATCAACTTGTATTTCATCCGTATAAATGGATAACACCGTATATAACGGTCTAATTTTAACCTTAGGATTTAAATATTCTATATACGTCCACTTGTAACGGTCTCATTCGTACTACAAGTATCAATATACAAAGATATCTCTTCATATCAATAGTCCTACTTATATGGTATTCAGAATAGTAATAACGAGTTATACCTGGGTCCGAGGAACCTTAACGATGGATTTGACCAATTAACATCGCTTAGTTCTGTCTCAGATGTACAGCACTCACAAGTTATTTACCGATCCTCATCCAGATAAATAGATCATTATCAATACTATGTTAAATTTTAACAATTCTAGGTTATATCAAAATAAAGACATAACAACATTCTGATGATAATTATTTATATCATTCATTCAATATTCGGTTACATGTTTGTTTGTTCGTATTACAACAGTCATTATGACATATACAAATACAATCAATTTACATGAAAACCTAATCTATGCTGCATCTTTAAGTTCATGATCTTCTTAACGTTCATCTTTAATCTGCAAATAAGGTTTTATTCGCAAGAATGAGCACGACGGCTCAGCAAGTCTAACATACAGCACATACGCAGTTTATGCTTTCATATAAACTTTAACATGCATTGACTGAACATAATTCTCCATTTAATATCACATATAACTCACGTTCCAACTGTTTATATCACATTGACACACAAAGTGTATAAATCATGTTCATAAATTGTAAACATAACACATAACATTTAGAAGGCTTGCAACTATTAGTTAAATACTTCACATAACATCTATTACATAACAAATAAAACATAAGGGTTTAGAACTTGCCTTGAAACCATGTTAGGGTTTCCCGAGAAATCGTTAAACGCCTACAAAAAGGGTTACGCGACCCCGAACGTTAGTTTATCAAATTTTCCTTTTGAATAAGTCTTAGAATAACTTAACTAGACTATTTCCATAGGTGGAATCATTTCGTTAAGTGGCGAACTCAAAATCTCAAAATTTAGTGCTAGGATCCGAATGGTCCTTTAAAAAATTCAGCTTCGACCTATTTTATTGCGACAGCCATAACTTTGTCATACAGAAACATTTTTGAGTGATTCTTGAGTCTAAATTGCTTAGAATTTCATGATCTACAACTTTCATTTAGGTTGATAAGGCATATTAAGACTTTAAAATTTCGGATTTTAGCAAAAATATTCTGCGAGTATATTAAGCTCAACTTTCTTTGATCCGATTGGTAAAACATGATACCTCAAGCATTAATTTGCTAAGATAACATGTTCAACACTCCGTATCACTTCATAACATAAAAATAACAAAATCATAAATCAACTTATATAAGATTTTATGACTTTTTCTCAAGAACACGAAGAACGAATCGAAAAACACGAAGAACACGAAGAACAAAGCTTTATCATTCTTCGTTTTGACTACTAAAACTTGATGCCACAAGCATTGTTTAGCAATGCCATCATGTTTCATCATCCCATAACACTAAATTACCAAATCATAAACCTACTTATGTAGAAATTATGACTTTTGCTCAAGAACACACGAAGAACACGAAGAACGAAAAATCGTACATGGTAACGACTTATGTTCTTGAGCTTTTGGATTTCATACTTGAAATAATTTGAGCATTATAACTGCTTACATAAGTGATTATAACACTTTATAATTGACAAAATTTGGTCATTATAACGACTTGTTTACATAATTATAACAATTTATAATAATACTCCAGAACATACGAAGAACACGGAGAACGGATAAACCGTACATGGATACGACGTATGTTCTTGAACTTTAAACTATGAAATGAAATTTGACATAACAACGACTTGCTCAAGTCATAAGGAACACGGAGAACGAAAAATCGTACATGGCTACGACTTATGTTCTTGAGCCTCATCGATAAAACAAAACTTTAAGCATAATAACGATTAAGAATCGTACCTTTTATTATTGCAAGCTTTAACTATTTCTTTGCAATCTCTTGATTATAGGAATTTTGCTTTGAAAATTATTGAGAATAATTAAGAGCTTAGCTCTCTATTTATAGGAAAACCAAGGGTCGGGGTAGTTTGGTCATTAATTTAAAAGACCAAGGGCCTTTTAGTCTTTTCTCCCTAGCGCTTGCATCATCGCTTACATCACCCTTCTTCTAATTGGTCGATTCATTTTCACTTGGATTTAGTTTGAAACAAATCGTGCTAGTTCTTTTTCAGTTAGTGTAATCGTGCTAGTTCTACCTAGTTTAGTTACACTAACTTAGTTACACATAAACTAGTTTGATTTCAACTAATTAATTAAATAGTATAATACATTAGTATTTATACGTATTTCTTTCGTATAATACATCGTATAATATTCGTATTCTACTGGTATAATACCTCGTATTATTCTCGTATTAATCTCGTATAATCTTTCGTATAATCCTCGTATTATACATTACAATATACTTTTATTATTCTCGTATTCCTTCCGTATTCGCTACGTATTCATCCCGTATACGTGAATAGTAATCTCCATAAATTATTTTGGATAAAAATTTTATTGGTCAAAATGCATCTACTGTCAATAAAAATGCTATTCAGGAATGTGAATTTTCAAAATTCGGAAGAAAAATTTTCAAATGAATAGTGTTTTACACGCTTTTCGAGTAAAACTTTTATTGGCTAATTAATATCTATACTTCATATAAATGCTATTTCGTGAAATACGATATATCAAAATATCGAAAAGAACAGTCAAAAAGACGACAAATGTTTTCTCGTAAATCGTGACATTTTCGTCTTTTTCTCCAGAAAATTTTATTGGTTCTCTGGCATCTAAACCTCATATTATCACTATGTCGTGAAATACAAGAAGTCCTACAGATGAAATAAACGATCAAACGAATGAAAAACGTTTCTTCGTGAATAGTGCTTTTACACGTTTTTCGAGAAAAAATTTTATTGACTGTTACGTGTTTTCAAATCGTGGGAAGGTTGAATCTTGAAACGGAATGTCAATTTGACCTTCATATTTTGCTCAAGGGCCTAGGTTATTTTCTAGGGTTTAGACCCTAGGGTTAGGGTTTAGGTTTTAACTCTTTTTCCAATTTAGGTTTTTGCCCTAAATTGACTTCTGATTTTTAATAAGCGTTAAGGTTAACTACTTGAACCAAAACACAAAATCCTACACATAGATAATTCACATATCACATTTAAAAGCTCAAAACAAGCTTTACAAATCACATAACATATAGTTTAGGTTAAATATTTTAACCTCTTAGTTGTATACGATCGTAGTTTCGAGTCGTATATATTTTTTAAGATAGCTCAAGGTATGCTTGAGCAATCAATCTTAGGTTTTGAATTGACAACCTTGCTTAGATCTTGTTAGATCATTTTTGAAATATTTGGGATATTACATTCAACCCAACTTACAGGAATTTCGTCCTCGAAATTAACTTTACAATTACTTTAGTCATTTAATATCATATTTATAAGTGCTATAAATATTCAGGATATTACATTCTCTCCTTCTTATCAGAATTTCGTCCTCGAAATTATAATATAATCATCTCCAATTTACTCTTCAATATGAATTTTCTAAATTCATCTTTTACTCACATTAAACCTCCAATACTTTGATTAGGTCTAAACAATGTTCACTTATCTCTACACATTTCCTTTCATAACTCTAGGTTTTAAACCTCTTTTCATACTTGACATTCAGTCTCATTCTTCCTTTATCTTGGGTTCTTCTCACTTATACAACGGTCAATCAAGACCTTTACCTTATTCAAAAACTATGAATACTATATAACCCATAATTTTTAAATCATCATCCGGACTGGAAAACCATATCTTGTGTAGAAATCAATTAAGATTGAGAACACTTCATACTTTGTGTAGCAATCAATTAAGATTGAGAACACCATACATTGTGTAACAATCAATTAAGATCGAGAACACACATACGTTGTACTTTAGGTGATCAGCCTGTCCATATAAGACGCGGTTTATTGCGTCTATCGAATTCCTACGTCCGTTCTTTTTTCATAACCAAAGGTGTCTAGCCGAAACAATTGGCATTGACTCATATTTAAATCATTCAAAATTTTTGAAAAGCAATTTTATGACTGTATACCGCACCTTGCAAATTGCGTTGATAACTCATCATGTATCATCTTCACACCAGGTTAAATGGGGTGTTGATGAATAAATCATTTTTATTCTTCACATTAAATCCGTCTAGCCAAAACAATTAGCATAGACATATGAATAACATATCTAGTGAAGAACTAACAAAATTTTCCAGTTCAACTAGTGAACCACTCTTTTCAAAGGCACACAAGTGCGAATATAATCATGAAGATCTAGCATAGCTAGAAGATTTTTGAAATACCCTCAATCCTCTATCTTTTCCATTATTCTCTTACCATAACACAAGTTTTACAAATACATAGTAATATAGTAAACTGATTGGTTGTATTAAACCAAGTGCAAACAAATATATTAGTTCCCCTTCTCATCAACACGGAATTGAAATGTCTCAACGCACATTGGTACTGATCAATATCGCACTGAATAGACAAATCGTAGCCACATCTCACAAGTTGGTTCAACTAACATATCATAGCCCAAGTTCATAACAAGGGTTCGTTCGCTCAGTAACTAACATACAAATATTTTTAAAACTATAGTTATGACGTAACAACTACTAACTAGTCAATATACATATGAGAAAAGAATCACCTTCTCAAAATATATACAAAGAAGAGTTTGACACAAGATTTTAATTTACTTATCAATATAGCAAACTGAGTTATTCCTCCACCCAAGAACTAATGAATCAGTTCCCCGTCTCATCAACACTATCCTCAAATAATTTCATTCAGTGTGTAACCCATTTTGAGAACACTGACCATGAATCATTCATACCAACAGTGTAGTTAGATCGGTTCTCTGAAGCATATTAAACTCTTTCCCATACAAGAGAGTCGATTTTTCCAGTATTGTTATTCAATTCCAGGTTTCGATTTTTCCCGGGCAAACTCAAGTCTCGATGGTCAGGACCATTCACAATCAAAACTGTATATCCTCATGGCGCCATCGAGATTGTGGGAAAAGAGCATGAACAACTGTTCAAAGTCAATGGGCAGCGTCTGAAGCATTATTGGGGAGGCGACTTTGATCGCCAGCAGTCCTCAATTGCCCTCGAGGAGGCCGAATGAGCCGAAGAACAGTCGAGCTACGACTTTAACTAAAGCGCTTGTTAGGAGGCACCCCACTTTTTGTCTAAATCTCCATTTGTTCAATTTTTGAATTATGAAATTGTTAAGCTTAATGTTTGAAATACTCTTGGAGATTTGAATTTTGCTTTTGTGAATTTTGTGCAGGAAGAGTAGAGCTAATTGGCAGGACGGTTCACAGAAAATTTGAAGCCTCAGTTTTGGATTGACTGGCAAACGGTGCAGCTGCGCCGGGTTTACACTGCACTGAGGCGCCGCTGCGCAGGGAAGCAGTCAGGATTCTGGAAACAGGGCAAGGCGCAGCTGCGCCGTGTTCCCGTTCAGTTGCTGCGCAGCTGCGCCGCACGCCAGTTGCAGTTTTTAGGTTTTGCTTAAAGCCCAACCGACTGCATTCCTCCCCACTTTAAAACAGTTCAATCCCTAAGCCCTTCCACATCAGAAATTCGAGACAAGAGCTTTCAAAGGCTATCAAACCCTAGTTTCTCCTACCCATTTCCTAGCAAACCTTTGCCCTAATCTCCATCCATAGAAACCTCCATACATAGAATCATCTAGCCCTAGTCAAGCAAATCATCAGATCACCAACACTAAGGTTGTGAAGCAAGTTTGGGGGGTTCTTCAACGTTGAAAACTGCGTTTCTACAGAGAACTTACATCTAGCCCTAGCACTTTCAAAATGCTGAAGCGCATCCGTACACCATCGTCTTCATCGGCTAGTAGTGATGCGGGGGGAGAAGGCGATGACAGAAACACGCTAGATGCATCCCGGTTTGTCAACCTTTCTGCACAACACTACTATTGGGACGTCATGATAACGAAATCATTTGTGTTAGAAAGGGGCCTCAAGCCCAGTTCTGCGGATGGAGGGCTGTTACAGCAGATCAGGAATCGTGGGTGGGTTTTGCTTGTGGAAACGCCCATAGCGGCGCCGATGTCTATTGTACGGGAGTTCTATGCCAATGCCCGAGAGACTCAGAACGGAATTTCATATGTGCGGGGCAAGCAAGTAGACTACTCCCCTCGAGCCATAAACGAACTATTCAGGATGTCAGCCCTGACTGTGGAGGCGATTCAGTGGACGCGAGAACTGCGGTTCCAGACCAACTTAGACACCCTGATGGAGGAGATGTGCAGGCCCGGTGTGGAATGGAAGATTAGGCCCGACAAGAATCAGAAAGTACATTTTCCTCAAACGGCCTTGAGCATGTATGCTAAGGCCTGGTACAGTTTCATATGTGGCAGCATACTGCCTACGACCCACCATCAGGACGTGACTAAGGAGAGGGCTATAATATTGTATGGGATTTGCAAGGGTCAGAGTATGGATGTAGGATACATCATCCATCACTCTATGCTTAAGTTCATGAGGGCCAGGACTTCAGGTGGAATCCCGCATGCCTCCATCATTACGCAGTTATGTACAGCAGCAGAGGTAGAGTGGGGCGAGGAGTCTTCTCAGTTGCCGATGAGGGATATTGATCATACCGTCATTGAGAAGTTCACGGTCTGGAAGGATATGAGATCGCATCCAAGGGGTCTCGGTTTTATTAGGGAAGAGGTTCCTGAGGAGCAGGTTGTGGCAGCTGATGAGCCACAGGCCGGAGGGCTTCCTCCTGATTTTGTAGCTAGGCATGATAGAGAGATGCGTCGCTTGCAGAGGCGCATGGACGCTATGCACACGGACTTCAGTTCATATACTGCCGACTTCTCAGCGACATTGACCAATGCATTCTCTCAGCTAGGCGCGAACGTACAGTTCCCGACCTTCGGGCAAGGAGGCTTGTACCCACCACCAGATTCACCACCCGAGGCCTAGGGGAGTTTTCTCTTTCACCCTTATCTCCAATGAGGACATTGTAACATTTAAGTTTGGGGGTATTGGGTGCATGCCATGTTTTGCTATATCTTATTTATTATCATATTTTGCTTTTAGTTGCATCGCATTTAGTTTAATTTAGTTTAATTTGCATCATATTTATTTCTCGTACTGCATTTAGATTATGTGCATCTTATTGCATGAATCCTAGCGTTTTGTCGGTCGAAGTCATATTGGCCTATGATGATACTCGGTTTTGCTTGATCATGTAACGAGGTTGAAAATCGAGTCATAGTCTTAGTGTCATGTTGATTTATGATTCCTAACTTGTTTGACTCTGATATAACCGGATAGCACTTTATGTGTAATTGTTTTGTTTGGTTTAATCAAAATTTGTGCATAATTGTCTTCTGGTGAAAAAATTTTCGTTAAAACAATAGAATTTTGGTGAATGGGTTGTGTCGGCTATAATAACACAGAAATCAAGTTTGGGGGTTAAGAAAGCTATTGCGTGAGATGGAGCGTTAAAACGCACTCACATAAAAAAAATAAAAATAAAGAAAATAATCACATTTGGCTAGTTTAGTTCTGTGGCCGTAGATACTCGAGTTAATAGGCCCGTAGGGGTGTCTTTACACCTAGCACCCTAAAGTCGACTGGTTTGGGAGTCGTTGGTCGAAAGCTTGCTACATGGGTATCTTCGAAGCCTAATAGGACTAGACATTGCACAGTCGGGTGTCAGTGCGAGATAGAGCAATTATTGCCCTCGTGGTTGTATATAAAGTCGGTTAATTCTGAATAACCCTGATATTGATTAATGTGAAGTCATAGCTGACAGTTTTCCTGTTATCGTCTTTCTTGAGTTAGAACTGTTATTTTCCCTCTAAGAAGCGCATTATGGCAATATTTGCATCATACCAACCTTAATGATGGCCAAGCACACTACACACTGTATCAGTAATAATATGTTGTGGAATTGTCGATTGATATGACCTACTGACTGTTTCTTGGTTAGATGCTATGTTGAATGATCATTGCAACTTTTCTGAGGCTGCTCAATTAAGCTTTGTACTGACTGACGTGGATTTATAGGCATGTAGCGTAGACTGCATCTGTAGCTTAACTTGAATTTCAGATTTCTTGTCAGTTTGCTTATTATGTAGCTTGAGGGCAAGCAACGGGTTAAGTTTGGGGGTATTTGATAAGTAGGTTTTATACCTACTATTTCGATGCCAACTTGCTGTAACTTTCGCTTGTTCTCATTAGTTTTTATTACTTTTCATGCTTTTATGTCTCTTTTGTAGGTTTCATGCTCCTTAGCACTTTATTGGCATTTTCCGTCTTTTTAGGGACAAACCGGCGTGTTTCGGACTAGAACTTGTGCGGGGAGGAAGAATTGCAGTTTTTGGGACAAAAGTGGTTCAATGCGGGAGTGATATGCGCGATGATCGGATGCAGCAAAAAAGATGGCACAGATTCCAAGACTGGTGCACGGCGCAGCTGCGTCGCAATCCTTCACAAACAAGGCGCAGCTGCGCAGCAACTCTTCAGGCTGTTTGACTGGTGTACGGCGCAGCTGCGCCACATTCCTTCGTATTTGCTGCACAGCTGCGCAGTACCTCTTCTAGCCATTTTACTGCCGTGAGGCGCAGCTGCGCCCCATCTCAGTACAAACACGGCGCAGCTGCGCCGGTCCTTCACTCCAAATTCCTGATATGACTTTTTGAACGGGCCAATTAAATTGCTTCATGCTACAGTGATCGCGAAGGAGCAGCTTGAGGCTATATATATCAGTAGAAGCAGCCCAAGCGATATATAGAAGATAGGAGATAGAAAACTAGGTCAAAAGGAAGAGGAGAGAGCTCTTTGTCATTTCATTCTTTGTTTTCTTTGTTCTCTCTTGTTCCTTGTGATTTAGCTAGAGTAGTTTAGCGTAGGGCTGGACATTGGAAGTTTGAAGCATTGTGTCAACCTTGTATCTCCGGATTTGAAGAAGAGAAACCGAGCTTTGCATTTCTTAACTTTGTTTTCTCTTTCTTTTCATTTGTAGCTTCAATGTATGAACATATGTGGATGATGGTTGTTATTTCTATTATAAACTAACTTCTCTTATGGGATTATAATGAAACCTAGGGTTTAGTTCAATTTGTTAAGCTTCCTTGTTTTGGCTAAATGATTATGTATGGATTGTCTAATGTGGTTTATCTTAATTGTTTAAATGCGTGATCATCATTTACCTTGTTAACTCACACGGAACCGAGATGGGGAGTGTGAGTTTAGAACCGACCATGTTAGCTTGTGTTCATGATTTCACATGACGTTGGATTGCATGATTAGTGCTAAGGATAGACATATACCGAAGCACCACACGTAGTCTTTTGAAAACCTGTGCTTAAACCTGTTTTTCTCTAGGTCACATAGACATATAGTGATTTAATTAACTTGGGTGTTCTTTCCCGTTCTGTTGCCCTTTGGGTCGGATCTGGGTTGGATATGGGTATGATGCAACGAGAGTTGGTCATACTTTAGTTTCGTGTTTTCGACTAACAATCCGAAATAATCAGTTAGGTTTAACAGGAAATAGCACAGTTGAATGACGCCCTAGGTGAAGTTATAATCCCATGCCTCCTTTGTCTGCTTAAATCGTTTATTAATTAGTTGTCTTTAATTTTCACAACTTAGATTTAATTCACAATTACTTAATTTACTTGACCACTGTTTAAAGAAACCAAAATAGTTATAAAACTGCTGCATGATAGTGTAATAGCTAACCATAGTCCTCGTGGGAACGATACTTTACTTACTTTATATTACTTGTTGACCACGTGCACTTGCGTGTAAGTGTTGATTTGTCATACGCACGGTTTGACACCCTACAATTCACACAACCAAGATTTGCTCTAAGGGATCCCCCAACGGGGTGAATTCTCTATCTCAGGAATTTTCAAATCTCCTTCGCCCCTCAGGCCTCTGATTGGTGAACATTGACTGTCGAGGGGGCATACTCATTTGCATCCGAACAGGAGGGCTATTCTCTGTTTTCCCAGACGACCATTGCAAGACTAGGGATACATCCTCCTCCTCTCGTTTCTGTGTCTTACGGGATGTATTGCCATAATTTCCACTTTGAATCTGCTCCGTAACAGTTTCGAGAGCCGTGAAGTCTCGGATCTTTCCAGATTTCAATCCCATTTCGGCCATTTTTCCATGTTTAATCATTTTCGTAAATGGTTTCCCAATTTCAGCTATTACCCTCTCGTAATAAGGAGCCTCTTGGATATCTATAAAAGTAATCACCATATCTATCTCATTCATTGGTGGGTTCACTTGCGCGACCATCCTTCTTCATCGCTAGGCATAATCTCTGAAGGACTCCCTGGGTGGCTTCTTAATCTTCGTCATTTGGTATTGATCAGGGGCCATTTGTGACTGGAAGCTGTATTGGGTCAGGAAGGTGTGGGCCAACTCCTCCCAGTTGTGAATTTTTGCATTGTCCAGAGCTTGGCATACCAAGTCCTAGCCTTTCCCGTTAGACTTTTCTGAAAGAGTTGCATCCTTAATGATTCATTCTCAGCGTACACCCCAAGCTCTCCAATATAGACCTTTAAGTGAGTGTAGGGGTCCCCCGCCCCGTTGTATTTTTCAAACTCTAGGATTTTAAACTTTTCGGGGTATCTAGTTCCCGAAAAAACACACAAGTCAGAATAATTAACACTACCATACGATCCAATCCCTTTCATGGTCTTGATGGCATCTTCCATCTGTTTCATCTTTTTGCTAAAATTACTTGTACTTTCATCCTCGGGAATAACAATAACTTCCTTTGGCTGCTCGATTTTAGGAGTTTCCTGGGTCATCCCGTTCCCCTGTGATGATGGCCCCGGTGGATCCTCGGGTTGCAGCCCCGGTTTCAGCTTGAAATGCTCCTTTAATAACATGGTTATCTCAGCTATTTGATTTTTTACGGCTTCAAACTCTTCCCGAGAGATAGGAACCGGGTTAGGATTAGGATTTTCAGCCATCTCGATTGTTGAATCCCGAGCCTTTTTAGATCGAAGACGGGTTTGAGGAGCAATCCTTCAAATAAAACAAATCGAGTTTAGTTTCGGGGAATGACACAAGCGGATGCATGCTAAAGCGAATATCTCTGTGTTTTTGAGTTTTTTAATCTTTTCCTGCAAAACAGTATTAGTGGTCCTTTAGTTCAACCAAGGTATGTTAATGTGAATTTATGATGCTTTCTAAGCTCTCCCTGTAAAACAGAGGTTAGCACTTTATTTTGACAAGGTGGAAGATATACAAAAAACGTTTGACTTTAAACATGACATCATGTGTGTAAAGCGTAATAGGGTATGAAGAGATTTCCCATGCGTAGGGTTTATTTGAGGTTGACCTACCCTAAGTTACTCTCGCGGGCTTTTCGGTATGAAAGTTCCCAGATCTTCGCAACATACTAGACGAGAATAAATCTGGTTTTTCAATTGGATTGGATCTGAGTGGATGTTTTTCCTGAGCCTCGCTGGGAGTCTAATATCCCAAATATTTCAAAAGTGATCTAACAAGATCTAAGCAAGGTTGTCAATTCAAAACCTAAGATTGATTGCTCAAGCATACCTTGAGCTATCTTAAAGAATATATACGACTCGAAACTACGATCGTATACAACTAAGAGGTTAAATTCTTTAACCTAAACTACGTGTTATGTGATTAGTAAAGCTTGAATTGAGCTTTTAAATGTGTTGTATGAAATATCTATGTGTAGGATTTTGTGTTTTGGTTCAAGTAGTTAACCTTAACACTTATTAAAAATCAGAAGTCAATAGGGCAAAAACCTAAATTGAAAAAAGAGTTAAAACCTAAACCCTAACCCTAGGGTCTAAACCCTAGAAAATAACCTAGGCCCTTGAGCAAAATGTGAAGGTTAAATTGACATTTTGTTTCAAGATTCAACCTTCCCACGTTTTAAAAACACGTAATAGTCAGTAAAAGTTTTTCTCGAAAAACGTGTAAAAAGCACTATTCACGAAGAAACGTTTTTCATTCGTTTGATCGTTTCTTTCATCTGTAGGACTTCTTGTATTTCACGACATAGTGATAATATGAGGTTTAGATGCCAGGGAATCAATAAAATTTTCTTGGGAAAAAGACGAAAAAGACACGATTTACGAGAAAACGTTTGTCGTCTTTTTGAACGTTCTTTTCAACGTTTGGACTTTTTCTATTTCACGATATAGCATTTATACGGGGAATAGATACCAGGGAACCACTGATATTTTTCCATAAATAAAACGTAAATCGCTCTTCAAACGAAAACGCTTTCCGTTTTTGATCAAACCGTTGATGGATACAGTGTTTGTATGCAACACCGGTGCGTAATAAGCAATAAAAGATTTTCTCGAAAAGTGTGTCGGGAATAAGACGAAATAGGGAAAAGACAAAAATAAATATTATTTTTGACTTTTTGGTCTTCTAACCATTTTCTGAGAAATGGTCGTCAAAAACACTATTCACCGAAAAACGTGCCAAGTCTTTTGGACTTTTCACTTTACAGAAAAGTGTTCATTCGGAACAAAACTCAGTAATATCAAATTTTTAAATCAGTAGAAGTTAACCAAATTAGTTGGAATCAGACTGTTATATAATTAACTGCTAATTCATCCGTATTGTTTTCATCAAACGGATCATGAGATAGGTTAACATTAAATTTGAATAATCAAATTTATCAGATTAATACCTAATTATATTATTCAATAATAATTAGTGTCTAGAATGAAAGAAATTTATCAATCGCGTCGCCCGGTAGGTGTATTTGAGAAAAATACACGGAAGGTTATCCGAGATTAATTCAAGGAAAACTTCGATGGTCAGACGAGACATCATATTAATATTGTATGATGTATTTTATTAATAAAATACGTATAAGTAATTAAAACTTATATTACTAATGCGAAATATTTTAAATTAATCGCACGCGATTTATCCGATATACCGAAATCGGAAGAAATAATGACAAAACAGCTCGGGAAGCTTCTAGAAGCTTGGCTTGGAAAATATCTAGATATTATTCTAGTTTTATTAATTAAATAATGTGCGAAATGACTAAAATGCCCTTAGCTTTTAAACTAATGACCAAACTACCCCGGCCCTTGGTTTTCCTATAAATAGAAGGCTTAAGTTCATTAGTTCTTTACCATTTTTGAAAGTTAAAGAGCAAATATAGAGAGAGTTCTTGTGAGACAAGAATCGATTGCAAAGAAATAGTTAAAGCTTGCAATAACAAAAGGTACGATTCTTAGTTATTATAATGTTTATTTTTATCGATGAGGCTCAAGAACATAAGTCGTAGCCATGTACGATTTTTCGTTCTGCGTGTTCCTTATGACTTGAGCAAGTCGTTATTATGTCAAATTTCATTTCATAGTTTAAAGTTCAAGAACATACGTCGTAACCATGTACGGTTTATCCGTTCTCCGTGTTCTTCGTATGTTCTGGAGTATTATTATAAATTGTTATATTTAAGTAAACAAGTCGTTATAATGACCAAATTTTGTCAATTATAAAGTGTTATAATCACATATGTAAGCAGTTATAATGCTCAAATTATTTCAAGTATGAAATCCAAAAGCTCAAGAACATAAGTCGTTACCATGTACGATTTTTCATTCTTCGTGTTCTTCGTGTGTTCTTGAGCAAAAGTCATAATTTCTACATAAGTAGGTTTATGATTTGGTAATTTAGTGTTATGGGATGATGAAACATGATGGCCTTGCTAAATAATGCTTGTGGCATCAAGTTTTAGTAGTCGAAACGAAGAACGATGAAACTTTGTTCTTCGTGTTCTTCGTGTTCTTCAATTCGTTCTTCGTGTTCTTGAGAAAAAGTCATGAAATCTTATATAAGTAGGTTTATGATTTTGTTATTTTTATGTTATGAAGTGATACGGAGTGTTAGAACATGTTATCTTAGCAAATTAATGCTTGAGGTATCATGTTTTACCAATCGGATCAAAGAAATATAAGTTTAATATACTAGCAGAATATTTTTGGTAATTTCCGAAAATTTAATTTCTGAATCTGCCTTAGAAACCTAAATGAAAGTTGTAGCTTATGAAATTCTAAGCAATTTGGACTCAAGAATCACTCAAAAATGTTTTCGTATGACAAAGTTATAGCTGTCACTGTAAAAGAGGTCAGAAATATGAATCAGTTTTAGATCAGTCCCATTACTGGCGAAATATGTGTAAATCAGTAAGGAATATCGAACTTTGGTCTGAATGAAAGTTGTAGATACGGAAGTTACGAACGCGTGAAATTTTGAACAACTCAAAAATGTTTTAAAACGAAGAAGTTGTGGCCGTTTGATCGAGCCGGGGTCTAGCAGCCATACATGCTGCCTATTTTTTAAAAATGACTTAAAAGTGAGTTTTTGAGTTGGACAATTTTCCAATTAATTCCACCAATGGAAATAGTCTTGTTAAGTTATTCTAAGACTTATTCAAAAGAAAATTTTGATAAACTAACATTCGGGGTCGCGTAACCCTTTTTGTAGGCGTTTAACGATTTCCCGGGAAAACCCTAACATGGTTTTAAGGCAAGTCTTCTAACTCTTGCTATGTGCTACTTGTGTAGTATTGTTAAAATGTTAAATGAGATGTGTAATGTCATGTTATTATGCAATAGATGATATGTGAAGTCTTTAACTGATGTTTACAAGCCTTCTAACTGTTATGTTTTATGTTTACGATTTACGAACATGATTTATACACTTTGTGTGTCAATGTGATATAAATTGTTGGAACGCGAGTTATATGTGATATTAAATGGAGAATTATGTTCAGTCAATGCATGTTAAAGTTTATATGAAAGCATAAACTGCGTATGTGCTGTATGTTAGACTTGCTGAGCCGTCGTGCTCATTCTTGCGAATAAAACCTTATTTGCAGATTAAAGATGAACGTTAAGAAGATCATGAACGTAAAGATGAAGCATAGATTAGGTTTTCATGTAAATTGATTGTATTTGTATATGTCATAATGACTGTTGTAATACGAACAAACAAACATGTAACCGAATATTGAATGAATGATATAAATAATTATCATCAGAATGTTGTTATGTCTTTATTTTGATATAACCTAGAATTGTTAAAAATTTAACATAGTATTGATAATGATCTATTTATCTGGATGAGGATCGGTAAATAACTTGTGAGTGCTGTACATCTGAGACAGAACTAAGCGATGTTGACTGGTCAAATCCATCGTTAAGGTTCCTCGGACCCAGGTATAACTCGTTATTACTATTCTGAATACCATATAAGTAGGATTATTGATATGAAGAGATATCTTTGTATATTGATACTTGTAGTACGAATGAGACCGTTACAAGTGGACGTATATAGAATATTTAAATCCTAAGGTTAAAATTAAACCGTTATATATGGTTTTATCCATTTATACGGATGAAATACAAGTTGATACTTGTATACTTATGAGACTGAGATCAAGTTAAGATCCAGGGACAAAGTTAAGAGAAATTTTTAATGTATAGTCTAAAATAAGACTATTTCAACCAATATGATTATGGGATCATTGGTTAAGTCGATAGATGTATGAAATTAACGCACAAGGTCCGCCGCATTGATGAGACGGGGGATTTTTGGGGTCGTTACAGGGAGCGCCCCTTTGAGTCCAGTAATCCACATCCGACGGGTTTGCCTGAGGTGGAGGAACTGCTCAATCATACATTCATCGTGCCTCATCGCATGTACATGATGACAATAAAATAAAGCCTCGAAAAGATAATGCAGTCACAAAACTCGCATTTTCATTCATACGCGCAAAAAATGTAAATCGATGCAAATATCGCAACCATATATTCGATTCGCAGATATTTAAAAGATAGGAAAGTATCAAAATTTGAATGCGATTTAAGCCCTCTAATGTCCCCAGCGGAGTCGCCAGCTGTCGACCCCGGGAAAATCGTCTCATAATAATAATTACCCTTTCCAATTTTAGCCTTTTAATTATGAGAGGTGATTTATTTTGAAAAAGATCGGCACAAGTGTCGACGAGGTTTGAAAGGACGATTTTATGATGAGCCAATTGACCAGAGTCGCCAGTTGGTATGATTGAAATGGATGTACCAACTCATCCGAGTTTTAATTTTCGCAATCGTGTTGGCTCATTTATGACTCCGAATTAATTGGCCTGCAAATCGAGATTTACAGAGTTCGAGGGCTTGCTTAAGTGAGGGGAAGGTGTTAGGCACTCCCCGACTTCCGTAAAAACACGACGCAATTTGGATGCTTTTCTATCCTTTTAAAATCCTAAAACGTATATGTATGTGTGTGTGTGTGTGTGCCTTAATGAATGTTGTGGGGAATTTTGCATGAAAAGCCGCTTTGATTTTTTGTAGAAAAACGTGTTTTATCTGAAAAGCATTTTAGAACGTCTTTTGACCCATACGAAAAAGCTTTACTTTATAATAGATATTTATTTTAATTTTAAAAACGATGAGATTTTTTATTAGGTGTCGTTTTAGAAAAATAAGGATTTTTAAACTTTCGTCAAATAGGAATCGAGACTATACATTACCTTTTGACAGTAGAGTAAAATAAAATTAAGGCAACTTCTAGGAGCTCTTTAACCCTATGCACCAAAGTTTAATAAAAAGACGTTTATCTATTTTTACAAAATCATTTTTTACGATGTTTAAAAAAACGTTTGTAGCCTTTTCGTTAAATAGGAATCGACGTTCATTAAAACTCTCGATTTTAAGTCTCGTGATTCTAATACCCTAATTTAATTGCTTTTAGAAGGTCTTTATCGTTTTGCTCTTTTTTTGAAATCGTTTTTCATGTCGCAAATCAAATCAAGCATTCAAAAATGTGTCGGGGTTATTCATGGGCATGTGAGCCATCTAAATAACCTTAAACACCCACAATCACATATTCCACTATTACGGGGGCTTAAACCCGATTTCGACTCGATATCGTTTTAAGGCTCGACATTTACATATGTACAATAAAGGGCACATCACCGTAACTACATATATCAAAAATTGTCCATCTTTGGAATTTGATCACAATGATCTCATTCCTAGGCTCACAATCCCAAAATCATCACACAACGATAATATGGATACAATGGAAAACTCAATGACACTATATTTACTACTACACCATAATAACCTAAAATAGCAAGTTAAAACACTATGAACTATGCATTATTATAATAAACTATATATCACCATACAAATATCATCGGGACATTAGGAGAAAATTTCGTTTCGACGGAAACCTCACTAATCATCCATAATCCATGGATCCTTACTAATACAACAAAGATACTACATTCAAACAACCCAACAACAAGAATTCATAAGGAGAAAACAAGCTAAAACTTTAAGAAATGCCATTTTTTCACCTTGCAATACTTCAAGAATCGCTTTATACTTCATTATCAAATATATAACACGAGATTGGATAAATATTGAAGCTAAAAGAAGAGACAAACCCCCTTTTTTTTCCATAACCCGTGGGTTTCTCTCTCTATATTCTCCCTTTCTCTCTATATTTCTTCTTTTCTTTTCTTTTTTTCTTTTTCTTCTCTCGAATGAAAAACTGGACGCTGTATAGTGTTTGGAGGCAGCCACAGGTGCATCTGCGGCTGGCCACAGATCCATCTGCGGCTACCTGCTATCGCCGTTTCACCTGTCACCTCGGTTGTCGTGTGTTTTCTCGAGCCACAAAAACGCCCAAAAGTCTTTGGCCGCAGATACATCTGCGGCTACCCGGTTTCCTTTCCTCTATTCTCGTGTCATGCAGTCTTAACTTATCATTTTTCGCTGTATTATTTGTATCTCGCAATCTGGGGACTGTTGGTAGGATGTATTGACTGTTTTGGTTCGTTTGGATCAATTTGTATCCCTATATCGCACAATTCGATGTCGATTCGTTGTCGTGTTTGTTTGTCATGACTGTGCTGAAATTCACCATTCCCTCTCGTAAGGCCATGCAAAATGATGATTTTGCCCTCATACCCAGGTTAGTAGACAAGTGCAATATTTGGGTGTCTACAACGAGTATATAAACCAAAAACATCACTTTTAGAGAAGAAACGAGTTTAGAAAACAAAGTCCCCTCTTTTAAAAACACACAAACTAGAATTTTGAAATTAAACTTACTTTCCTTTGAAACACTCAGACATAAGTATATATTTTACTCACAACTCTCTTTTGCACAAATAATGAAAATAAACCTAAAGTCCTTTCATAGCCAAAATGAACCCCACTAGAATGAAAACGGATTCATTCACTTGTGCATGACACCAAGCACACACACATTATAGAATGACACAAATTACCTAGGCACATAACACTTAGAACACACACTAAAGCAACTTCTTTAAAACTTGAGAAAAGATTAAGAAAACGATAACCGTGTTTCACGGAAGTCGGGGGTGCCTAACCCCTTCCCATCGCTAAAGCAAGCGCCCGCATTATTTGAATCTCGGTTATAGACTAACGTAACGGAGTCACATTTTTGGCCATCTATATTCAAAATTCAAAATTTGAATGAATTGGTACATCAATTTGAACTCATACCAACGGGTGACTTTGTCACATTGGCCCAATCTAAAACCATTCTTTCAAAACTCGTAAAAAGAGTTGTTCTTTAAAAATCTAACCTAATCACACCAAATTAAAGGAAGATGAGATTTCTTTTGAAAGTTTTAAAAAGAAGAAAAAAAATTCCCGACATAGACACTTGGCAAGTCATATATTAATAAGGGAGGATTCTCACTCTTTTGAATCCGTTCACCTAATACATCATCATTTTAAAATACATTGTTTAAATCAAATCGATTGTAGTAATCCTCGCTCTCATCTCATAGACGGTGCTCATGTCATCATCATCAACATTATACACTTTATCCGAGATATATTGACAGACTATTCGTCACTTTACAAACTCTTTATTAATAGAATTTTTTCTTTTTCTCATGTACCTTTTTTGGAAACATCGTCTTTGAGATGCTTTGGGTATTCTATGTGGCATGTTGGGAACCCTTCATTATAGCAAAAAAAAAAAAAAAGTTTAATAAAGAGTGAAATTCCTTTTGCATAATAATTAACATGGAATACTTTTTTTCGCAACAATGATGGGGAAGACGTGCTAAATGAAAAATTCTATTCATCTTACTAATTAAACTAATCTTACTAATTAAACTAATTAAAATATATTAAATTAGTTCCAAAAATTAAATTAATTAAGCATAAAAAAATTTAATCAAGTACATCAAAAAGAGCAAGACCAGGCCACGGCACTATTAATTAAGCCCAAACCAGCCCAGACCGGCCTTCTATTAATTTAACCACAGTCCCAGCCCAGCCCCTTTAATTAATTAATGTGTCAAATAAAATATCAGCATAGCTGGTTTATATTTGCACCAAAATAAGACGTAACGGGCCGTAGCTATTTACTTACCGAGAGTTCGCTAACAGAAAGGGAGAAACGAGCAGAAATCCGGAGGAGGAAGAGAGAATTATCGGAAATTGGAAGAGTTCAGATGAAGGGAATTGATCGGATGATTTCCTGACCCGAATTTCTATGGAAACCTATATATATACACATATATAAAAACCTATAAATACACACATATATAAAGAGAGATCGGAGAACTGAAGAACACATTATCATTATCACAGATCTATAATAAACATCAATGGAGACTTCCGGCGGATTGGATAGGGAGAAATCCAATTCATCGTCATCTACACCTGTCCCATCCGTTGCAAATTTCTGGAAAGGTACTAGAATTTGAAAATTTATCCTTTGATTGTTGTTGAACTTCCTTGAATTGAAAATAAATTATCTCTGTTTTTATCAATTTTGATTTGGAGTTGATAAATGGGGTGTAATGGCTAGTTGTACTTCTTCAGTTGCTTATTAATCGATTCTTAGTTGAGCAAATTGCATTGGGAAAGCCTGAAGGAATACAAGAACACAAAAGGAAAATATATGAGCTTTGCTAACAGATTATTTCGCCTAAAATTAGTATTTTCCCCTTTCATTTGTTGTCTTAAACACATAGTTTAAGATTATTTTTCAATTTGATGAGTTTGGAGGAAGCATTTGATATGATCTGGATAGGATATAATTTGTTAATCTGTTTTTTTCCTTATATATTTTTCTGCAAGATTGAGAGGGTGTCTTTCCAGCTTTTGAATGATAGATATTATTAGTTGTCTTTCCTGGGTAGGATTGTATGTTTCAGTTGTAAAAAATCTTCAATATAGAAAAGGAAACGAGGAAAGGAGTAATATCTGAAGTAGTTAATATGATAATTGGATGATCTAAGTGGCATTGTATGCAAGTTCCATCTATACAGATGATCTTTAGCAAATGTTTTCTTCTTAGTATTGCAACTTAATTTAGAAAATTCCATCAAAATGTCATCAAGTATGCCTTCTAAAATTATGTGGGAATTGGGATCCAGTCAGTCAGTTAGATGTTTTTTCTCATCACATCAGCTAAGTTATACTTCTGCTGATGTGGCTATAATCACTATATCTCACCAGATGTTAGTTGAAATATTTTCTCCCTGAGTTTCCTCTCCCTTTAGCTATCTTCAGAATTATTAATGATGAATTTATAAAATATAAACGTAGCATTATATCAGTATACGTCAATTAACTTTCATAAACCTTTTTGTGCGTGAAAAAGTATATTAAATGCTAAAATTTCGCTATTCATTTTTCAAAATAAAGAACATTTTCCCAAATGTTTATTCGTTCCTCTTCGTATGTTTGCAGAGTTTGATTTAGAGAAGGAACGAAGTGTGTTGGATGAACAAGGGCTTAGAATTGCTGAAAATCAAGAAAACAGCCAGAAGAATAGGCGGAAGCTGGCAGAGAGCACAAGAGGTTTGCACATGCTATTCTGCTTGTAATGGCTGAAACTTTTGATAGACACTTGTATAAACTGAACTGCTGGACTAGAGTATTTTTGATTTACCTGTCACCGCCATCTCTTAAATAATAAATGTGTAAATATCTGTGACTTTGATGTAATAATTTTTTGTCAAATGAAAAAACTTGAAGGCTTTGTTTAAATTTACTTGTTGACAGGCTTCAAGAAAGCTTCAGCAGAAGAAAAGTTGAACTTGTTCAACTCTTTACTAAAGGGTTACCAAGAAGAGGTTGACAACCTTACCAAGAGAGCAAAATTTGGAGAAAATGCTTTCCTTAACATTTACCAAAAACTTTATGAGGCGCCAGATCCTTATCCAGTTCTTTCTTCAATTGCTGTAAGTAGTTGCCTTTTCCATTTGCTATGTTCCTTTAAATTTTTTCAGTTGGGTCTTTCTCTCTCTCTCTCTCTCTTAAATAGAAGAAGAAATTTTGTGAATAAAATAACTTAAATTTTATTATTAGTGTAAGCCTCTTCAATTGTCGCATAAATGTGAATGAGCTTTTCAAATTTTGGGAGAGAAATAATGCTTATAATTAAATGTTTCACTCTTTGGTGTAAAATTATTGAATAAGTGTTACCACCTCCAAAGTGTTACCACTTTTGTCCTCCTACGAATGACCAAAAGTACATCGTGAACACAAATAAGGTTTCAAATTAGAGGAGATATAGTATAAAATTTGTTCCAAAAATAGTTTTTTGTTTTTGACCCACACAAGTACCATAATTAACTTTGGAGAGGAGTAATTATACAGGGATATGTGCACTTTGGGGTAAATTAGTACATATGCTATACGAACTCATATATTTGATGGGTTCATATTGATGTGAAACTCGTCGTTTGGTGGTTTACTTTGAGGTAAACTAGGACCTCCATTGACAAAGCTTGAAGCTCTTTTTTGATAATAATTCTCAGATAGTTCATTTCTCATAATCAAGTCCATATTTATAGCTGAATAAAAGACAGACCCACTATACTTATTTTCCTAATATTTGGTACCAAATGAGTTGGTGTGAACAACCCCACTAACCCACTACCCAATTGTTAGATCCACTGCTACCTCAATTGCATAAAATTAGGACTAAGGACTTTACTATTAAAAGATTAAATAAAATCAAATAAAATTACATTGCAAATGTTCAAGATAATAGATGTGTAAAATATATCATATCTTATATTTGGTTTGTGTATTTGTACTCATCCTTTAGTCGACAATATTCTAGTCTACTTTTTGGTCATCCTTTTTGAAGATGGAGATAGTAGTTGATAAGATGATCTGGACAATTTTATTAGTTAGAAGAGGAATTACAGTGAGGCAAACAAAGAAAAGCTAATGAAGCATTGTGCCTAAATTGCTAATCTTTTTGAATATTTGAAATAGTAAAGTCTCTCAAAGTTCCAGTTGTCCACAACGATACTAGGAATGAAATCCTATCCAAAGAAGAGGAAGAGGTAGATTGGTATTATCGAAATTCTTGCATTTTTCCAGTCCAAGAAGAACACCTTCAAAGAATCTTGCTTCCTAGTACCTCTTTGAACTCTAAAATCTCTCCAAGTAGTAAGGGGTCACTAAGCCTCCTCAAAAACCCCAAAAAGAAAATTACATAACCTTCTTGCTCTAGCACAATGGAAAAGAAGATACTTATGATACTTTGAATTTTGCATGCACACGATACACGAGAAATATCTTGGCACAAACTTTAGTATGGCCTTCTACTTTGCAGCAAGTCATTATTATTGAGAACCGCTGACTGAGCAAAAGCCTTAATATTTGAGGGAACCTTGGACTTCAAAGTTCCAAATATTAGAGTTAAGGGCTTATCATTTGGAGAATATGAATAAGAAAATTAATAAAAGATTTGTAAGAAAATCGTTTCCATAGACGACAATCTCCTATCAAGATTAGAAACATAAAACTGGCTAAGAAGATCCTACAAAGCATATAAATCATTTGCCTCATAGTCATTTAAATTTCTAAAAAATTGGACTTTAATTGATATTTTGTCGGGACAAAGCCACAAAAACCTTTTAGGGAGGTTCAAAGCATTTTTTTGATCTCATGTCGTACATGGGGAAATTGTAATATTTGTGTCCGAAGAGACTCTTCATCAGTCATCAGTTTAGTTAAATTGCTAGTCTAGCCTGTTGTTATCAACAAACTAATAAAAAAAGAAAGAGAGATTGCGGTCTAGGCCGACACCTTATGGGCGAGTTTTACCATCATTTGTTTTAGTTTTTAAGGACGTTGGTGCATGGTGATTTCTTATATCAACCATAAGAAAAGATTAAAAGGCTTGACTGATAGAGGAGTTTATGCTTACCTGAGAGTAGCTTACCAGCCATGAGCATCAGTGATTTTGATGTAGGACAAATCCGCCGTGAGATTTGGTTAGAATAATATAAAAGGCTTTGAAAGTCCATGGATTAGAATTTGTATTTTAGTTAGTTTCTTTAATTTATTTGTAGTTATCTTATTAGAGTTCAATTTAGGTTAGGAAGATATCTAAGATTATTATAAATAGTAAAGTACTCTAGTATTATAGGATATTGAATGATAAGAGTTAATTAAATTGTGTGAGATTATTTGTGTGCCATTTTTCCTTGTTCCCATATACCTAGTTCCCCATCATTTTTGGCATCTGAGCCACATCATACTCCTGTCCTAATATTCTGCCCACTTTCAAAGCAGCCTCCCAAACCACTTGTAGCCCAAAAAAGCACTATAACCAAACAATTAGCCGTTGTACCATAATTTCCAAAACTCCAGTCCCATAATTCCCACCGCTGCATAATACATTAAACCCACCAAAAAAAAAAAACCCGAAACACTCATCAACAATACACCCTACTTGTGATCCATCACATACACAAACCACCTAAAAGTTAGCCCTAACTGCACTTTGATTCTCCATCATCATTAGCAACCCCAACCAGGAAAACAAAAGGAAAAAGAAAGGGAGCTGAAGAAGATTAAAGTTTGCCACATAAAGCCACTGCCAAACTTTGCTGTTAAGGCCGCCGCCACAGCCACATCCACATTTTTTTCCCTTCGCCGCTACTTCGTTCTTCTCGTCCTTCACTCATTATATTTGCTGTTTTTTCTCGTCTTACAAAATAAGAACAGTAGCTTTACATTTGGAGAAGTAAATATATTCTAGTAAATTACAGTTAGGTATCTCAAAGTTTTAAAGTTATTTTTATTAGTCCCTTAATTTTGTCAAAAGTTTTGAATACACCCTGAACTTTAAACCTTTACATTTTAGCCCCTGAAGTTTCATTAGTTTCAGTTCAGTCCCTGTTTCCTTATACTTTCTGCATCTAAGCCCCTAGAGCAAAAAAAAAGAAAAAGAAAGTATATATTTTTTATTTATAGGAACCATGGTAAATGTTGGAGAAATAACGCCGAACTTGATACTTATATGTTGCAACAAGATGAACATCTTAAAAGAATTGAAGATTCAGTCACAACACTTATTACAAATGCGGCAAATGTTCAGACATCTATTACAGCACTTGTAACAAAAGTTGATGTACTCACAAAACGCGTAAATAAAGGGCAAGAAGATGCTGTAGAAATTTTTAAGATCCCCTTCCAGATCCTAATCAAATGCGACTCTTGCAACAACATGGATCGAATCTATGTGAAAATCTTCATGTGCTAGATTCGTAGCCGAATATATTTCAATGTTCTACATTTTGGTTACAAGGTCCGAATTCTCTTGGGTTGACGAAGTTTTAATCTCCATGTACCTTTGAGGATTAAATCTAGAGATTGCAAGTGGTGTAGCTTCAGGTAAACTCTTGCTCCTGGATGATGCCGTTCAAGTTACCACCTAAGTAGAAGATAATTTGAAAAAAAATTTTGTTAGGCCTCTAATGCCAGTCCAAACTCGGAGTGAGCGTACTTTTGTGGAGCCTATTAAAAACAGATTAGTGGAAAGATCGCCTACAATCCCTTTAGCTACTACTAGCAGGCCTAATCGCACCCCAAGTTCTGCTGATACAAGCAAGAACCATACATTTAGGTGCTATAACTGTCGCGATTTTGGTCACATGTCTTTGAGTGTCCTTCCTTGAAGATGAATGTTGCCTCTTCTCCCTCTAAGCAACTTGTTGTTGTCAAAGAGTGTGGGAAAATTGACTTGAACAAAGAGGTTTGCAAGCTGTTAGACATCAAATATGAGTCCGATAAGTAGGATTTAGAAGTTGATGCTCATTTGGAAGGATGTTTAGGTGTTGTTAGGCCTATATTTATTGCTCAGATACAAAAGGATGATTCTAAAATCCATCT
The DNA here is from genome assembly GCA_947179155.2 of Hedera helix. Taxonomy (NCBI): domain Eukaryota; kingdom Viridiplantae; phylum Streptophyta; class Magnoliopsida; order Apiales; family Araliaceae; genus Hedera; species Hedera helix. The sequence continues at coordinate 29,862,855 of OX359264.1, read as the reverse complement.
TAGGTGAATTTTTCAGACGCGAGTTACATGTGCGGGACATGGATGCTCTCTTATGATTGATACTGGGAGTTGTATGGATGTTATTTCTAAAGAAGCAGTCATGAAACTTGGGTTAAAAGTGGAGTCTCATCCGGAGCCGTATGATGTTGCATGGATTGCCATGCCAATACAAAGTTGTGGATTACCCAAAAGTGTGTGGTTACATTTTTAATTGAGAAGCTTAAGAATACTGTTATGTGTGATGATCTACTCTTTACGGTTTGTCACATTATTTTATGGCATACATAACAATGGGATCGTTATGTACAACATGATGCTCGTGTTAATATTTATTCAATTGTTAAGGGTAATGCTAAATTCACTTTTACTTGTGTTCTCGACATGCTAAATTTGAAGCTTGCAAAGAATTCATTGGTGATCCGATGTGATTGTTCTTGTGTTGGTAACTCGACGGAGTCGAGTTTTTCTCAGCCGAACTGATGTAGGACAAGTCCGCCGTGAGACTTGATTAAAACAATATAAAAGGTTTTGGAAGTCCATGTATTAAAATTTGTAGTTTAGTTAATTTCTTTAATTTATTTGCAGTTATCTTATTTAATTTACAGTTATCTTATTAGAGTTCAATTTACGTTAGAAAGTTATCTAAGATTATTATAAATAGTAGCATACTCTAGTATTATGGGATATTGAATGATAAGAGTTAATTAAATTTTGTGTGAGATTATTTGTGTGCCATTTTTCCTTGTTCCCAAATACTCTGCCCCCCATCAGATTTTGGTATGGCTTTTATGCTTTATTTTTTCTTTCCTCTCTTTTCTTGAAGGATGCTTCATCCTTTTCTCTACATCAGTTTCCTTGCATTAATTTCTCTCCTCCCCATGAACCTAGTATCAATTTCAAGAATTACAGGGCCAGTTAAACATGATGTTTTCTATTGCAAAAAATTTCAGATATCACCAGAGCATTGCTCATGTGCTTGTTGCTAATCATTTCTTTTTTGTATGCAGGAGAAAGAATTGAAATTTTCTGAAATAGAGTCTGAGAATCGGAAAATGAAGGTTGAGCTTGAGGAATTTCGAACTGAAGCAACTCATTTGAAAAATCAACAAGCAACGATAAGAAGACTTGAAGAGCGCACCCGCCAGTTGGAACAACAGGTTAGTAGTTCTATATAGGGAAGTTTTATCTGAGAACAGGGGAGTGGTAGTTTATTTCTTCATTTTACCAACTTTCCATGTCTAAAACAAATATAACCTTTTGTTTCCTAGTATTCTTGTATAAACCAGCGTATATAGATTTATTGCTTTATTCTACCACTACAATGGTGTTGTTATTTTATAAGCTTTATGAGGGAAAGTGTATATATACATATATATTTATATGTGTATGTATATGTATATGTATATGTATGCTTATACGTACACATACGTATACACATAAATCTATATCCGCCATAAAGCTTATGCACACATATATATAATATATGTATATATACACACATACACGCATGCACACGCACGCACACGCACAGACGCACAGAGAACATAAACGATCTATCTATTGCTTTGATGCTTTCATCTATAGTATGTGAAAAACAATTGTGATGCTTGCTTTATTGGCTTGTGATCTATTTTACATGGCTCTTCGAAATGCGTCATTTATCAGAGACATTTGAAACCTGTTTAAGGTTATAAATTGTGTGTGAAATGCTTCTTATTGGATGGTCCAGTAAGAATTATTTTTAACAATTCAATTTTGTGCTTAATTGTACATAATCTTCTTATTATGTTCCTCTTATCAAGCTATTATTTAATATTATAGACATGCCTATTTTGAACACATCTTTGTTCATATATAATCCTAGGGAACACACAATTTAAAGAAAAAAAATATAAACATTTTTTATGTTTTCGTGTATTAAGATTAAATGCATCTGAAACCTAGACGATAACTACACTCGGCATTCTTACTTGAGAGAAATTAGTTTTTGATTCTTCATTGTACTTTTGTTTCTCGCCATAGATTACTTCCTTCATATACTAGTGCCCTATTTTGCCATATTTCACTGATTCACTGTCATGGAAACACTCCATTTACTAGGTTGTAGGAAGATGTCATTTAGGAACTCTTTAATATGTACTCCAGGTTGTAGGAAAAAGGATAGCATGTGCCTAGGATAAAGGTTAGTTCTTTCATTCCTTGGACTTCGATTTTTTATTTTATTTTTGACAATAATTGGTGCATTGACACCTGCTTTTTGATTGGTTTTCAGCATTATGAGTTGCTTCAGACCACCCTTTGTTGCATGAGCACCAACCTGCCTCTTCTGATTTGCTTCCACTTCTTGTTCCTCAGTATAGATTGGAAGGCTCCCATAGTCGTCACTTAGGAAGCTAAAGGTTCTGCCTCCATCCACGGGTCCAATCCTTCAACTTTTCCTTTCAAATTAATGGTCTGGTTTTCTTGTGATCAAGCTCTCATGGTTGTCTTCTATTGTTTTTCTTCCATACGCTCTTCATGAAAGTTGTGAGGGGAAGCATACTCCTCACGTAGCTACTATCCCCCGCAATCATAAAAGCTCTTGGCCTCTTGTATTACCCTGCAAATAATTGTGATCACAGTAATAACAAAGCTCATTGGCTCTTCTTTAATCACTTTGGGAGTACCTCATTTAATCCACCAATATCACAAACCTCTAAACCGCTGTTCAATGAAAGAACAGAGAATACTCCGATTCACTAGATGGTACTTCCCACACTTTTCATTCCCAAACCAAAAAATGGTCTGTGATTAAGGATGTAAACAGATATAAACGAATCTGAATACAGTAGTATTTGTATCCGAAAAATCAATTCGCTATCCGTATTCGTATTCGGTATTCGGCGGATTTTAAAAATGCTATCCATATCCGGTATTTGAAATAATATCTGAATACGGATAATATCTATTTCCGTTTATTTTATTCGAATAAACAGATTATTCGAATATTCGGGTATCCGGATTCGTTTATCAGTCACCTAATATAAAATTCATTCAAATTATTTGCAAAAAATAAAGAAAAAAATTGAATAATTACTCATAACCAATCATAATTTAAAGTTTAAATTATACATATTAATGACTGAATGTTAATTTATTTATTTTTAATAAATACAATAATCAATGCTCTAAATTACAATTCAAATAAGTTTTCATTATTTTTGAAATCCTAAATTTCAAAATGAGTGCTCTACTTATTAAATTTTAGATGTCCATTAATAAGTTGATGTCTATTTTATGTGTTTGGAGTAATACTGTAGTGTGTATGAATATTTATAATATATAATTATAACATTTAAATAATATTTATAACATTTATAACACTTGTTAAATGATATTTATAACATTTATAACACTTGTTAAATGATACATTTTAGATAATTTAACTTTATAATAGTAAAAATCCATTAACTATACATAAATCAATTTATTTCAGTTTATTAATATTATAATAAATGTGTTATTTATTACTTTTTAGAAGTGAAATGACATATTTTAAAATTAGTTCCATATGATAGTGAAAAATTATTATTATATAAGGAAGACCACTTAAAAAAAATGATTTTGCTTATTATTATATATATATATATACTTTTCGGATATGAATTCCGGATACGAATTCGGATTCCGGATATCCGCTATTCTGCGGATATATTTACGGTCGGATGTTAAATTAATACGAATACGCTTATATCCGTTTATTTACGGATACCTTTAAACCGAATACGAATATATCCGTTTTTTTCCGAATGCGAATAATATCCTGTTTTTTCCGAATACGGATGTGAACGGATACAAATTTTCCGGTTGCCATTTATAGCCCTATCTGTTATGAGCTTGTCAAGTCTCTTTTTAAATAACACCGGCAACTGACAGATCAATGTTAAGTAGAGGATTCAATAACATGCTCTTCCTCAATTTCAACCTCCCCAATGTAAACTGTAATTCCTCTACCACCCTACCAATCTCCTCCCAAATCTCTCTTCTCATGGATTCGTATGTCATTTGCTTTATGATTAGCCCAAACAAGAGTACCAAGTAGGTTGTAGGGACCCATTTAAGGTGAACTCTTGGGATTCACCTACATTCATCTTCCAAGTCATTTTTACCTAATCGTGCCTTATAGCTGTAAAAACTATTTTTTATTAGCAGAAAAAGGGAAAAGAATCTAGAGAAAATGATTTTGCGAGATGAATAAGATCTTGAAATCTTGAAACAAAACTTTTATGTGTGTATATAATTTTTTTTAATCCCTTTAACACAAGACTGCTGACAATTAATCACCACTTTTATATTTCCCTTTTATGCTTGGCATATGACATGGGTTGGCAAGACAATTCCTCTGTATTATTTGTCTCTGATTTTGTCATTAAATAAGAACGAGACCTGCAAAAGGATTGAAATTCAGTACTTGCGTATAACTAATTGCAATGCAAGATCATTCTGTGTTGAAAGTGTTGCTGTGGTGATACCATAATTTATGTATATAATATATATCTGGTCTAGTATTCTGAACTCACTGCAATATATGCTTTCCTGTACATTAGTCTTACAATAGAGTTTCGGTTCGCAATCAATCTTTAGGTGGGGAATAAATATTACTTAGCAAATTACATGCTAGCACTTTTAGATCTTACTTATAATGGTGGTTTATGTTAAGCTGTTGTATTCACATGTTTTTGGTATGAGAATATAGATGGAAGAAAAAGTGAAAGAAGTTGTGGATATAAAGCAACGCAGTTTGGCAGAAGAAAACCAGAAAACATTAGAGGTGTTAAAAGAAAGGTATGATCTCCAGTTGCATGGAAAATCAGAAGCTTTGATTAGAACAATCGTCATGTAGAATATGGAACTTATATTTCTCAGACATGCCAATTAAGAGAAAATTAAAATACTGTGTGTAAGTAGTTTTTGTCATTTACATCTTCGTTCTTAAGGAATTTTGTTTCTTTAGCAGTTCTGTCCATCAATTGTATGTTGATCCTTATATTGATGCAGGGAGCAATTATTGCAGGATCAATTAAGACAAGCTCAGGATAGTGTTTCCAATATGCAAAAATTACATGAACTTGCACAGAGCCAAATGTTTGAATTTCGTGCTCAATCAGGTCATATGATAATTTGAATTTCATTTTCAAATAAATTTGGTATAAATTATTAATATCTGCCTTTCATGCTTTGTCCATCTTCAAATAAAATATTGTGGTGTCCCCCCCCCCCCCCCACACACACACACACACATTTCTTAATATAGAGTTTGCATATTTATTTCACAAATTCAGAGGAAGATAGAGCCGCGAAGCAATCAGAAGTCAATCTTTTAATGGATGAAGTTGAACGGGCTCAAACTCGCCTTCTAAGCCTTGAGAGAGAGAAGGTGAGTTACAAAATTGATTTTCCTGTGTGTCCATATATTATTATGGGCAGGCAAAGTGGAAGCTCTTGATTTGTTACTTAAGAGAAAACCAGCAAGGTTTGATCAGATAAAATTAAACCAGCAAGGTTGATCAGATAAAATTAACTGAAGATACATTTCTCTATCAAGTGTCCAGAGGAACTAAGGAACTACAATATATTTGATTATGCATCAGTTAGTATCTCATTGCAAGAATCTTCTGTGGTTTTTTACTTGTAGAGGAGCTGCGAAAGCATCTAAAGAAAGTCATATTATTAAATTTGATAGCTATAGAATAAAATGACCGAAGTCAACAGCCTCTTAAGCTCATTACTTGGGGTTGTAACCAATTTTTCTGTAAGACCTATATCCGTGGTTGATTGAACAATATTATGCCTTTTAAAGAATCAATTCATGTTTCATGCTTTTCTTATCCTTTTCATTCCTTTAGACTTTATTCACTCAGTTGCACGGATGCACTACGACAATTATCTCGCATGTGCAGCCTCGATGTTAGAGTATATAAAATGGAGTACTATTTTTCTTTTCCTTACATTTAGGTAGACACTTGATCCTAACCCAAACTTACCTCTAGATGCCATGCAATGACTTCTGCTATTAAATATTTTCATTTACAAACTTTCCAACGTTTAAGATTGTTGTGCTGTTGGTTGTTTTCATGCTTTGAGAGCAGCAACGTCTGAGTTCAAATTTTACTCTTGGCGCTGATAATATGGTACTTGCCTCATCATGGAGGAGCATTCTGAATTACAACTTTTATCTAATAAAAATACTCGCTATTCCCTCTTTAACAGCCGAAGTTTTGCATCATGTTAGACCATAAGCTTCTCCAAAAGAACTGAAGATCTCACATGGTTATTTGAGGAGTTCAACATATGCTTACTGTCTTTTTTTTTTTTTAGACTAGTAAAGTTGTTGCGCAACAGAGACGCTGTCCTAGACATGCAAATAATACAAGCAGCAGGTAAAAAGCACAACCTGCTAGAAGCCAAAAGTCCACACCCCCTCTATACAAATGACCATCCCCCTTCTACTATGACCTCAAACAAAACTAGACTCTCCTAACAAGTCAACAAATGACATGACAGAATGCGGTTATACGTCATGTTGCCAGGAAAATAGTACAGCTGAAAAACAATGATTTGACGTGGAGACCTCTTGACATCCTCAAAATAACGTTTATTCCTTTCACCATAAAACGTGTGACATATCCCCTGTGATGCAAAAGCAATGCAAGTGAATTAAACTGCAGTAATACAAGGGAATTAAAGGATTATTAATTAATTATTTTATATCAAATAATTAATAGTGGAAAGGTGGGGTATGACTTAAATATTTTCTATCCAAGTATATGGCTAATAGTGAATAATGGATGTCAAGTTAAGAATTAACTTAAGAGGAAGGTTCAGTCGAGATGATTAACCAAGTGGTACTACAGATTAAGTGGAAATCCTGAAGGATTGGATTCTATTGGAGAATAATGGATAGATCTTATCTAAGTTGTATGGATTGTTAGTGTGTATCAGAAGTGTGAAATGCGGAGGAATCTAAAAGAGTAGATTCAAGTTGGAAACTGAGACTTGGTGTAAAATAACTTAGTTCCTTTTGTGATACATCATATACAAATTTTGGAATTTGACTACATATACGAGACATGTAACATGATGTTATAAGTGGGAAAGGGACAAAGAGCGCTAGTTGTACCTGATGCAATATAAGTGTTGAAAGAGTGAGAGGTCTTGGCTTAAAAATGCACAAAGAGGATTGTGGAAAGATGAGATCCTGTTGGTTGAAAGTATCGACACAAGGATCAATAGAACTTGTGAATCTTGAGTCTTGACCCACTAGTGTTTTGAGGAGTTGTAGGTTCACATATAACATACATGTGGATTAAAGAGATATAAGTGGTGTGTGGTGGGGTCTCAAAATGTATGTGAGATCAAATAGTGGAAATTGTGACTTAACGGTTTGAAGTGAGGTAGTTGTTGATGAGATATTCCGAGGAAGACCAAGAATAATAATGAAATGATTCAGTGCAAGTTTAATTAGCTTGGCTTTGTGTGAGGAGTACTTTCTTGAAGAACATTCAGAATATGATATGAGAACTTTTGTGGGCTGCAATATCTTCAGTGTATATTTGAGTTAAAGAGATCAGAGGGATTTCAAAATCCTGTATCAAATATTATGTGAATCATTTGAAGTGTCAGATTCTATTACGATGAATTGAGACCCGGGAATTGTATTAAAATTTTGAGATAGAGTACAGGACAAGAAAGGATAGAATGGACTATCCATCATGTGATAAAGTGTGATATGGACTTGTAGAATAAATTTCCAGGGAACTTAGAAAGATTTGTTATAACTTGTATAACTTGTCTGCAACAATGATTTCAGGCAAGTATCGAAGTGGGACCATATGAAACTTACTATGGTTACAAGTGTGAGACTTTACTTGGTCATAATGAACTGATAAAGAAGCAGTGGTGGAAGTAAGTGTTTACAGAGATAATTGCTGACATAGTCAGAGTGATGCAAAAGGGATTTTTGTATTTTTGAAAATTTTATTGTGAAAAGACCAAGGTAAATGATGTGGTAATCCTGCTTATGTCACATGACATAAGTTGGTTAAGATTGGCATCATCTAATATGTGGAACGTTTCGTAGAAATGGTAGTTCATCAAGAGTAGAAACTTAGTACTTATATTAGCATGTGATGGGTAGAAGGGAGAGAGAATGCGATCAGTAGACAGAAAGAAGAAAACAGAGAGAGAGAGAGAGACGAATGGGAAAGAGAGACCGGGAGACAAGCTTGAAAGGGTTTTGGATAGGATTAGGCCAGTTTTTGACCTACAAAATTTGAATTGGAAGGGTTAAAGGTGGAGGTTTAGGTAGGGAATATCCAGAAGAGAGAAACAGTTGGTAGAGTGAGCTTGGCATGGAAGGAACGAAGAAGAAATGACATTTTTTTCCCTTGTAACGTTTTTGTTGTCAAGGATTGATAGATCCCAGGTCAGGGGGCATCACATGGAATGTGGGATTTTCAAGTTTTGCTGGAAGACATCTCTTGGCTCGTGGTTTCTTATTCTTAGATATTTCTAAACATAATGGACCCAACTTAAATATACTTTTGAGGTTAAACTAGTCTTTATATATATGTATATATATATATTTTTTTTTGGTTTAGGTACTTTAAAGTATTCTTTTGTGGACAAAAATATTTTACTTGGAGACATTCTTTTAAGGACCGAGGTAGTATATTTTTACTACAAAAGGTAGATTATTCTAGAAGTTTTAATTATACTAGTAGAGTATTATTAGGAGTTGTTTCGTTTTTAAATTAGGATTTTTACTTGTCCTCCAAGTTGTAGGTTTCCTATATTATTTGACAGGCTATTGAATATCGAAAATGTTTTTTGTGTTCTCCTCTACCATTTCCCTACGTGATTAGTTTCTTATTCATTCTTTCCACTTTATCAAGCATCACCTAGACCTCTATGGAATCCTAATTCCCCAAATTGTCCACCACAAATCATTAGTCATATACACCAAAATGCTTACTAATTTTTCCTTAAAGGTAGAAAAGGAAAAATAGAATAAAGAAAGAGTAAAATTGTGGACAATTATTCCTAAAAAATGTTGAAAATAAACCAATAAACGATAACTAATACACTCAAAACGCCTTAATCTCTATGACATAAAAAACCCAACCTATTGAAACCCAAACTTAATCTCTTTCTTTCTTCTTGTTTTTGTTAGAAATGTGGTTGATTTCCTATCTTTTGATTAAATTTCTCTGCAGGGTGTTCTGCGTTCCCAGTTACAATCAGCAAATGAAGACAATGGAAATAATAAAAGGTGTTTCTATACTAATATTTCCATAATTGTATCTGCATGAATTTCTCTCTTAATTGGTTTTGTGGTAACTACTCCGATATGTGATGACAATGGCAAGCTTCTTGGCAAGTTTCTTTGTTCTTGGTGACTTTGATTGTGGATATTTGGTTAACTAAGTTTTACGGTGATTTATGAGGATAAATTAAAATGACTACTAGTCACATGTGATGCAGATCAAGGTTAAGAATAGCTTAGAGAAGGGAGAAGAGGAAGAACTATGCCCTAAGGGCACAAATGATATAAATCCTATTCTCAAATAAATATTTAATTGTATATTCCTGCGATGGGGCACTGCATCAGTTCATTAATAGAAAACCCTAATTCTAGTATATCGTAGGATACCTAATCCGACGAGGAAATAAACTGATGATAACTACTACTTACTATATTTTATTTTAATATATTTTAGTACTTACTATAATTAATGATCTAAAACAATTAACTACAATAATAACAATCAATCTATCCATAAATAAAAGTACAAATAATCCTATGCAATTTCCAATAGTTTTCTTGTTCAGTACCACATTAGTATTTTAGTCGAACTTATAAATTATATCTTACCAAAGCTTTTTATGCTCAAGAAACATCTTTGTATCAAGCGAAAGGCAGCATATAACGAATGAAAAGATGAGCAGCTCTTTAATCTCACATTGGAATTAGCTAAAGAGAAATCGTGAACGAGAAATTCAATTTATTGTTATAATTTTAATTTTCATCTCTTTCTAAAAGAAGAATTTAATTTATATTCAAAAGATGAACGGATCAACAAATTCTAACCAAAGAAACATAATGCAATTACTTGAGCATATTACCACTTCCTAGAGGAAATAGGAAGAATTTGTGAAACTCACTCCACAATTCCACTTTGGTGGGACGAAGTTGGCCTTCCCCATATAAGTACTTGCCTAGGATCTCAAGAGCACCTACTTGACCATCCCTTTTGAGTGAGGCAATCCCTATGGTGGTGCTGCTGTGATTCTTCTGAAATGGTAACAGAACAACTAGCCTACCTGATCTGTGCAAGGTGAGTAGAAAGCAAGATCGGTGGTAGTAGCATGGTAGCTTAGCCTTTGGAGTTCTACATCACCTGGGAGGAATCGTTAGGATTATGTGTCCTTGAGAGGGATGTGAGGGATCTAAGTGGGGAAGATTATGACAAGTAGTGGGGAACAGGAAGGGCCAAAAGAATTTCTCACACAGATATTTCACATAGAAACTCAATCAATTATTAATATTTAAGGTATAAAAAATAATGAATTACATCCCTATTTATAATCCTCATAGACAACTCTCCTAACCTAAATTGGTGGCTATTAGTTAGTAGAGATTAGAGATAAGTCACTTTAGATCTTGTGGATGGTAAAATAGAGGGTACGAGGTTGAAGTTGGCTTCAGTAGGATAAGTTGTGTCCAACGAGGTTTAATTTAATGAAATGCCTCTGGTCAAGGCTTGCACCTAACAGCTCAATAGCTTACCTATTACTTCATGAAGCCCGCGGTGAGTACAACTTATTGTCAAAAAAACTAAAATCAAACCGTTAGCTCTACAAGAAGTAAATGATATTGACCAGCAGCATACTACCTCAAACTTGGGACTAGTAGAACTAAAATCTGACTATACAATATTCGAAGTATCCCTTGCCTTGAAATTGAACATTATTCTAGGACTTCTGTTCCTTGCTTTCATTTTCCTTATGCTTTTATGGAATAATTGGTTCAGTAGTTCAATTGAATTTCTTTGGAACTTCAATCTTCGTGTGTCTAGTACAACATATATTGCAGAACTTCATAACCACATACTATATTATTTCTTTGGCATTGATTCCTTCCCTTCTTCAAGTTTACATATAGTTGCTTTCTTACGGTGTACACGGTTCTTTGAATTATATGTTGTCATATTTATTTATATATTGTTCTTTTCTCTTTGCAGTGATAATATGGATTCAAATAGCATCTTAGAGAATTCTTTGAGCACAAAGGAAAAGGTTATTTCAGAACTGAACATGGAACTTCACAATATTGAAACCACCTTATCAAATGAGCGAGAACATTACATGAATGAAATTAAGAAGTTGAGTGCAATGCTCAATGAAAAGGTAAATGTTTCTTTCTCTTTTTATCCTTTCCCGTTCTAGCATTATTGCTTTGTTTGTGTGAATATATTTTTAAAAAAGCATATGAAATAACCTCAAGGTTACTGGTTCAATCCCCATACTTGGGGCCAAACATACCTATCAAGAAAATAAAAAGAACTATTTCCATGTATGTAGTGAGTCCTGTTCATTAGCATACTGATCTATTTAATGAGAAGTGGTGAAAAACTTTCCTAAATATATGTCAATTGTCTTTTTAAAAACCCTTGACAGCTATGTCACTGTGTTGTACTCCCTCCACCCATATTATTTGCAATCTTTGTTTTCTTCTTTTTTGTTAACTATTTTTTGTGTTTACCCCCCTTCAAAAAACACATAGCCAAAGACTGTCAAAGACTGTTTGCAATCTTTGACATTTCATGCTTTAGTAAGAAATATGTTGACTTCAGATTACTTCTTGAAAATGCCCCTACAATTCATGGTATTAGGAAAAGCTGGGGAGGAACAATCTGAATTTAAACTCTAAATATTGTCATAATATGGTGGCCACTTGTACAAATGAGTAAGAATGTTGGAATGACAATCAACAAGCGTAAATGTTTCGTAATATGGTGGGTCCACTTGTAGTTTAAAATATTATGGCTAAACATATGGTGGGTTCACTTGTAGTTTAAAATATTATGACTGTTTAGCGGGAAAAAAATGTAAGGGTAATTTGGTCGTTCAACTTGATAAAACTTTCCAAAAAGGGATATGTTGCAACAATGTGGGACATCCCAAAAAGGAATCTGTTGCAAATAATGTGGGACGGAGGGACTATATCATTTGTATGCTGCCTATATGTCGTCATTAGTTGTCTATATCTATGTTTACATGGACTCGGATGGAGTGTCTCTATCTATGTTACACGGACTAAGATGGAGTGTCCAGTTGGACATGGTATTTATAATTGTCTGATTTTGTCAATTTTTTATTCTAAAATGAAGCGTCTAGTATCCATACTCTTGTACGAGTATTAAGTATCAGACATGGGTACTTTAGGGCAAAGTAAAGAGTTCATATAACATAGGTCTCTGTCTTGTACTTATCATTATTGTTATTCTAATATTAGTTTTTTGTTTGTTTTGGTTTTGTATATATACTCATTCACCAGTTCTTTAAAACTTTTAAGGGTTGTGCGTATGATATATTACGAGGGTGCAACTGGGAGACAAAATAAGACTCCTAATGATGTTGATGTAACTCAAGACTCCTAATGATGTTGATGTAACTCCTACAAGTGTCGAGGTAGGTGTGCAAGGGCAGCTAAGGGGACCTATACGAACTAAAAAAACCAATGAAGAATATATCACACACTTAATTTTCCAAGTCTTTAACGGTAGTTACGATATCATGTCATGTGGAGGGATGCCTGTAGATTATATTTTCGTCGGATAAAAACATAGTTGTATCAAAAAGATGAAGAAGAGAGGACACGGAGTCTAGAAATACTTAATGGAAAGAAAATGAAAAACTAATGTAGAAGTACCTATCTCTATGAACATCCGAGACAACACACTCTCCAAAAGCTCCATGGCTGCTTTCAAAAGAGAAGCTAGAAAAGATAATCTATCCCATAGTACAAGAAGAGAGAGAAGAGAGTGAGAGAACGATCATCAAACACTCTAGCATTTCTCTGTTCAAATATCCCATAAAGTAGCTAAGGAAACTCATCTCCACAAGATCTTCCCATCCTTATAACTCCAAAACCCTCTAGCGCGGAGTAAGCTTTTCCAAAAAGAAGGGCAGACCCAAATCTCTTCAATAATACCAAACAAAAAGTTCCTCAAACCCCTACAACCCAAGAGTGAAGATAAAAATGCTCACAAAACTTGGAGCTATGCTTGCACAAAATGCGTATCCGAAAACAAGATCTTTTAAGGTTTCCTCCTCTGACCTGTCAAAGAAAAAAAGGTTTCCTCTGTAACAAATCATAAATGTTACACTGATTCAAAATGGACCATTTCTTGGGTTAAGCAGAATGAACAGTGTTTTGGTTCGTCATGAATTTTTACAACCCTATTTATATATTCCTTGATGTATATGTTATAGCAACATGTTACTTGTATTTGTTGTTCACTGTCAGTGCATATGTTTCTAACTGCTTTGTTTCACACAGTTTTCATATAGTGTCATGTCCTTATCTTCTGTAATTTATCTTGCTCGTAATCCACAGGAAGTTGCTCTTGAGGAAATAAAGAAAGAGCTTCAGGCAAGGCCAACGGAAAAGTTAGTCGATGATCTACGGAAAAAAGTTAAGATATTGCAGGTGCTTTTTTTCCCCTTTCACCCTCAAGTTGTTGTGACAATTTTTTACTACCTCCTTATTATCAACTTAGATTTGTATTCCTGTTACTGTTAGTACCTTCAGAAGACAACTTTCTCACCATTTCAGTGAAGGTTTTTGATTATCCCCCCCCCCCCCCCCCCCCCCCCCCCCCCCTAATTGAGGTTCATCTACTCTTTAATATTTGTGACTTGGTCTTTAGGAAGCTTTATCTGCCATATTAAAATGAATTGAATGCCTGTGTATGCATGGGGTGGGGTTTGGCTGGGTAAATGAGAATAAAGTCCAGCTCCAAGTTTGACCTTTATAATTGGCTGATAAGTATAAGTATGACCAACTGAAGCTAAAATATACTAAGAGACCAGTTTGCTTGATCAAATGGCAGTCAATTTACAATGTACAACCTAATGAGCCTGAACACATGGCCACATGTACTACACAACTCATATAATACACCGACAACATAAACAAATACTTAAAAAGGACTCGGATGCGTCAAGGACATGTTACACAGAAATGTAGTTTCTATTTCAAGTAATTTTGGAGTTTATAGAAGTAATTTTAAATAAGTATCTAGCACATATGATTGTAAGTTGTAATGTTGAATTCATAACTTTAATCAAGGACTACCCACGATAATGTTAATAATAAGGAATCTTTGTATTCATTCAAGTAATTTATATGATGATATATAAGTGTAACTGCCTTGATCTTGAGGGAAACTTAGTCTTCTAGGTGTAGGAGGATAAAGGAAACTATTAGGAAAAAGAAAAGTAATACTCAGAAGAGAAATATTTTGAAGGGTCAAATGACAGCAAGGAACAGAACCAGAGAAGAAGAAAAATCCTTTGTTTCACAATGATTTTTGAATTGCACATGAAATAGAATCCCATTCTGTCAATAAAAGCAAGCAACTAACGCATTGTAAAGTGAAGAGAATGACAGAACTTGGTAAATGTTGTAAAAAAGGGAGATCACCAAGCCAAATGTCCTCCCAGAATCGAATAAGACCCCCTCCCCCAATTATGGTTGTGAATGGATTATGTTGGATGGTAATATACATGTATTTCGTATTTGAAAATCTTACATGTTATCATTCCATAGATGTTAAAAATTGGGAATCCTTGTCCATATTGATGAATATTTAAATCACTGGACCCCACGTGATTATGTAATGATTCTTTCTTTTCTATTTAAATACTTTTGAGGGTAAAATAGTCTTCACATAACATTTTGGATTTGAATTGTGTACTTTAGACATCTTTTGGGGGACACAATATTTTTGTACTTAAGACTTCTTTTGTAGGATGGAGGGAGTATATATAATACTAGTCTTTGGGGCGCACACTATTTGTGTGCAATTAAAAAAAAATAATTTTTTAATTAAAAAGGATTATAAAACATGTAGGAGAAAAGTTAAGGGTAAATAGTGGGAGAGAGATGTTACACAACTTCAAGATAAGCGATTATTTTCTCTGCTCTTCCTTAAAAATATAGATATAATACATGCTACATATTACATAATATACATACTATGTTATAGATTCAAATATAATATAAATATAAACATCTATTTATAGTGGATACCTATACAGATAAACCGGATATAGATATCTTCATATATCTGAAATCTGAATACGGACACAGATATTAGCAAATACGGTTGTGCCTATAGCTTTATCCATTTCTAACGGATGTGAATATAGATAATATCCCCTTTCCTGGATATTGGATAAGATTTGCTTTGATCAGATACTTTGGTCAAATTTTGGATATGTTTGGCTCTGTTTACAGCCCTACCCTCCAATCCATGACTCCGTTACTGATCAAATGAGAAAAGGAATTTGGACCCTGGGAAATGAACTTTCAGCGGTGTTAATAACTTCTTGTCGAGAATAAGAACATGGATCTAAGTCAACGTTGAGGTTATTAGATATGACTTCCATAAGTATCTTCTGGCATCTGCTTTTGTGATGTTTAGAGTATGTTTCATTTATATTAATATCTTTTATCCTTTATATTTTAGTATTACTCCTCAGCTCAACTTTCCAATCTTATATGTACAGGCAGTAGGGTATAATTCAATTGAGGCTGAAGACTGGGAAGTGGCTACTAGTGGAGAAGAGATGAGCAAACTTGAATCTCTTCTTCTTGATAAGAACCGTAAAATGGAACATGAACTCACACAGTTGAAGGTATGAAACTGCCGTAGTATTTCGATCCAGTTTGTCCCGACCATGTGAATCCATTTAGATTCTTATTAAATGTTGTTTTAGGTCTAACAAATTTCCTTATTCGAAGAGATTTTCTTGTGTTAATTATCTAATAGTATTCATTAAATAATTTGTTTCTGTTGCTGCATTTTACTGTTTTCAGGTCAAGCTTTCTGAAAAAACATCTTTGCTGGAAAAAGCTGAAAGCAAAATCACAGAGCTTACAGCAACACACAATGAACAACAAAGGCTCATACAGAAGTTAGAAGATGATATATCCAAGGTATGAATAATTAGTTCTATATATAAGAAGCTGTTTATCATACTTTTTGCTTGATTAGAAATATGATAGATAGTTAAGCTCATAGTTGTCATGTCGTCGCCTAGGCATCTCGACGATGGAGAGGATGACATGACGCTTTTCGACTCAAGGTTGGGGCTGCTAAGGCGTGCGCCTTGGCAGCTCGGCGTCTCACGTCGTTGCCTAGGTGACACTATGAGACGCCGAGCTGCCAAGACTCACTCCTTAGCAACTCTGGCCCAAGACTTTAAAATATGGTTATACTCATTACCCAAAATGACCCATCGATTAAAAACAAGGTATAAAATCGTAGAATAAAAAATCGAGACTTATCTGCCTAAATTAGATCAGGACTCCTCTTCCTCCGACACTTCTTCATCGCAACTCCTCTTCCTTGACTTCGGCAGACCCATCGCAGCCCCATAGCAGCTCCATCACAACTCCATTGCAGGTGACTCGTAGCGACCCAGCTGCTGAGTTGACTTGCAGCCTTTAGTTTCTCCTTTTCTCTCCTTCAATTGCACTAACCCAGTCCTCCGACCCTCTCTCACACAGCCACAGGTTTGTATCTCTGTTTAAATTAAATGACAATTTTCTGTTTAATACTTTAATTTATGTTTTCTTTTAGTATCTCGGAGGAGGACGGGGCCGGGCGGGGGGGGGGGGGGGGGGGGGGGGGGGGTTGATTTTGATTTGTCTCTACTTTCTTTTTCTATTGTTCCAAAATGTTATATTAAGTTATTGGTAAAGATTAATTTATGAAAACACTTCATGTTAATAAAACATTGATATATTATATTAAATTATCGATATATTATTATATTGATGCAAGATTATTTTACTTCATGCTAATTATTGTTCGAAAATGTTATATTAAATTATTGGTAAGAAAAAAATGTTAAGGTTGTGAGTCGAGAAGCATCCTAAACTTTAAAGGTCAACTCTTCATGTTAATAAAATATTATATATTCTATGATGTCTATCATTGTCATTTGCCAATACATAAAGCTTTATAAAATAGGCGGAGAATACTTGGTCACTTAGATCAATATTAATACGTTTTGTGAATTGTGATTATACTTTGAAGTTAAACGTACGCTAGGTAGGTAGGTTATGTGATTAGTGATTGTTTACTTTTTGTATTACAATTTACAAAGTGTAAACACTATCTATTAAGTGTTGAGTGTTAATAGTTATTACTTACTAAACTATTAATATAATACATTCAAATGTAAAAATAGAGATTTGTACTTTACTCATCCTTTTGAGGACGGAGGGAGAAATACATAATTGTTTGTTTAATGGTAGACGACTTGGCGGTTGGCTACCACCATGCCTTACCGTGGTACCGGGACAACTATGGTTACACTTGATTAGAGTTGCCCATCAGTAGGACTGGGAGGGCTCATAATGGACCTTTAGCCAATCACATATGGTTGGGTCTATTGTGGGCTGGTTCAAATCATTAACCCAGATCCGTCATGTCATTTATTATTAGTTTCTCTAAGTCAATGTTCATTTTCCCCCACAAAATTACAATTAGTTCCCCAATTTAATTTACTACTTGTTTTGTTGTTAATCAAGAACAACTTCAAAAAAGTAAATAAGGTCTCTCGTGTGTTGAACCTTGACCTGGAATGATATTGTTACCAGTAAGTCTCCATTTGATATATTATAAGTTTATCATACTGCCAAGCTCAAATTAGTTATATATTTCCATTGCAACTAAGAAACCGCTTTAAGATAATAATGACGATGAGTTTATACTGGTATCTTAATTTCATATTCACGCTAACACATTTTATACGCGTTTTACTCATGCAAATGAATGAAAAAAGTAAATAAAGTGAACATAAAAGAAATGTGCTCGGAGGGAGAGAAAAAGCAATGTCCCCCTAGTATAAGAAATTGAGAGAGAATGTAGGAAGTTATAAAAATAATGTGACACACAGGATTTTTGAAATAATTTCAAATAAGGATTGTGATAAATTAAGTAAATGTTAGTGTTTAAAACCTAGTGTTGAATAATAGATGTATTAATGAATGATTTATGGAATGTGAAGAAGATTTATGCATGTGAATTAAGAAAAGAATGATGAATGTGTAGAATGTAAATGATGTGCAATAAAAAGTAAGCAATAAGTTGATTGAGTAAAGGTAAGTGTATAATTAAAGAAAAGAAATTTTCAGAGAATGAGAAATCAAATAAATTGTGAATTGAATTAAGAGTTGAATATTCTGACAGTTACGACTCCATGTGAGTTAAGGATATTAAAAAGGTAAAATATGATTACTATGGACTTAGTTATTATGCATCAAGATAAAGGTATAGCAAGGCGCTATAGCTATAAATAAAATACGTATGATTATTACGGTAATTATGATTACGAGGACGGAATCCTGTTAAAGGGGGAAGAATGTGAGGATCCGAATTTTCAGGATTTTCTTAATAATATTAAATGAGAATTTAATTGATAAAATTATCAAGGTTGTTTAAATTAATTATTATTTTATGTGATTTAAGGTATGTGATGAGATTTAATTAGTAAATTAAATCTGTACAGAGATCATGACGAATTGGGTTAATTTAAAATAATTGGAAAGTAAATAAATTGTTTAAAGACAATTTATGAAGAATAAGAGAAATTTCTTGTAAATGCACAATAAAATTATTATTGTGAAAGTATAGAAATTATTATTTAAATGATGTTATGTGAAAATGTGAGAAATATGAATTAGATGTATATATATATATACATATACATTTGTATATATATAAATGTGCATGCTTAATTGATAATTATAAATTCCTTTAATTATGGAAATTAAGGGATTAATAATTGAATTAATCCGGAAGTTAAATAAAAGTGAATGAGGAAGTTGGTAAAATTTGAAATATTGATTTTAGATTTAATTAATAATTATGGTGAAGGTTTAGAAACTATTTAAGAGGAGGAAGGAAATTTATAAATTATATACCAATAAAGTATATAATTTATATAAGGAAAGTAAAGTAAAATATTAATGGAAGAATAATTATATAAATTATATAAGAATAATTATATAATTTATATAAGAGGATTAAATTAAATAAGGATGGAAGAAAAATGTTATAAATTGTACTTTGTGTAAAAGGAAAATAAGGTAATTATATAAATTATATAATAATAAATTATATAATTTATATAAGAAAAGTTAGTGTAAATAGTAAAGAAATGAAAATAAATGAGAAAAATGAATGTTTTGACTTATTAAAAATTATGGTTATTTATAATGGAATTTTTATGATGTTTATGAGGAATAATATTTCAGAAACGTGAACATGTTAATGTAACATGTTGTCCAAATAACGAAGTGAAAAATTGTGAAAAATAATTTTTATATGTTATATGAATTATTTTATGATTTTTGGAGGTATAAATTACCTCTTATAATTACATGCATGGCGTTATGCGTGTACAAAATTTGTCAAGTAAAGTACCCAAAAGAAGTATTAATATTATTTATAAATCATATTTTTGGTGAATTAAAATAAATATTTTATATACATTATATAAAATATTTATTACACGTAATAACTACATAATGTATTAAATTCATTAAATTGCATGAATTTGGAACGTCCGAGAAGCAACAAAGTCGGTTGGTTGGTATGATAAGTCGGTAGAATGGATTTTTGCCAAAGTTGGCTTTGGTTATAAATAGCAAACAAAAGAAAACAAAAAAGAGAAAAAGAAAACAAACAAAAAACATTTTCTCTCTCTCTCCAACCGTGAATGCCATCAACCACCATGGCTACCACCAAGAAGGAGAAAAAGAAATTGTTGGTGCCTTCAAGGAAAGAAATCAAGCTATGGAAGGTATAATAATTTAATTATTTGGTTTATTTTGAATTATGAGTGATAAATAATTTTGTGGAAAAATAGGAAATAATTAGAATAATTATTCCAAATAATTTTTGGATGAATATCTATGAGTTATATAATTTTTGGAATGTTTTTGTTGTGAAATTGAGGAACAAAAATGGTTAAATTTGATTGTGGTTGGTTACTGTTGCTGCGAAAAGAAGAAGAAATAAAAAGGCTGCCGCGCATGGCGAGGCAACCATTTTTTTGCCAGACGCGGGTATAAAACAACGGCGTTTTGGGCGCTGAGGGGAGGCATGCCGCGCCATGCGCGGAAGCAGATTTTTCGCCACGCCAAACAACGCTGTTTGGCGTAGGCGGAGCTGGGGAAAGGGGATGCCGCGCCATGCGTGGCCGAGTTTTAGGAGGTGAAATTACTATTTTGCCCCTGATCTTTTCCGTTAATGACCAGCGTGTCCCCAAGGCCGCGGAAATTAAGAAAATGCCCTGGAACTTTTCTGTTAATACCGGTTAAGTCCCTAAAGGCGCGGAATTTACTAAAATGCCCCCAGAATTAGTTTTTAATGAAATAAATGTTTAAAAATTATAGAAAAATATAGAAATGATGTTTGGACATTAAATTTAATACTTTTGTAAAAATATTAAATATTGGGGATTAATATTTAAATATTTTAAATATTAATCTAATGAGTTTAAAGGCTAGAAAATGAATAAATGAAAAATTTGGACAACCGAATATGCTAAAATTTATCTAATAGGCCGGGTTGTCCGTAGTGAACGTATTTGATACTAAGTTAAATTAATATTTTAAGGAACGAGGTTAATGTAATTTACCATATTAATTAATAATTAACCCGGTACCCTAAAATAAATTGTCGGGTAGGGTTAATTACATTAAAGATGATATTAATTTATTAAATTAATATCATGAGAGGATAAATAATTATTAATTGAGTATTTTATGATCATAGGTTGTACGAGAAGTATTATAGAAGGGTATTTATTAATTAATTCCAAATTCCAGGCAAGTTCTTCAGTCCTTAAATGTTAAATGTTGACTGTTGTGATATGATAATACTTGTTCAAAAGCATATAAATTATGTGTTATGTGATATATGGATAATATGACAATTATGTATACTTTGTGCAATGATGTGAGATATCTTGCTATAGTAGAAGCACAACACATGATGTATGACACACACACCAAGCATGTTAAGGTATGTGCTACGTGAAGCATGAAATGTGTTAAATGTTGAACTTGCTGAGTCGTTGTGCTCATTACTTGCTTAATATACATTTTTGTAGGAAAGAAATAAGTTTCAAGAATATCAGATTATGTAGAGACAGATTATTATAGAAGGTGGTGAATGTTATTATTATATTTTTATATTATAATGCAATGTGGATAATTTGTTAAGGTTACATTGATGTTTTGTATGTGCCTATAAATTGGATCCGGATAGGACGAGCAAAGTTAAATTATGAACTGTAATTATACAAGATAGATGTTATGACAGAGATTATTAGAAGTTTAATTATGATTTATGAAACAAAGAACATTGGTATATGAATGATATTAAATTTTGAATGTTGAGCTTTATGACACTGGTAAAAGAAAAGAATAAGTAAAGGTTGCGATCCAGGTACTAGGATCAAGAAATGAAGTTTTTAAATGATAAAATATTTATTACAATAATTGAATTGAGAAAAAGAAAAAATTATACCGAAAAATTTGGTAATTGTTGATTTTAAAATCAATTAAGGGATCAATTAAGGTGATTAAAGATTTATTAACGGACCGAAATTTGGACGTAAAGGAACATAATGTATAATAAATACAAAGTTTAAGGGAATAAAGTTGGTCGAATTTCGGGGTCTTTACAAGAATGGGTGCTTATATTACTGCTACAGCATCACTGCCATAGTATGGAGTCGCAGTAAGCTACCTAGAGGTCCTAGAGTGCTTTGAATACAAAAACAGTGTAAGAAGAGAATAATGGAGATTCTTGCTGGGATACTACTTTAGTACTTTTAGTCTTCTTAATTTTGGACACTTCCACATACTTAGGGATACTTCCTGATGTGCAAGTCTATTGGATGCTATTTTATGGTTTGTCCAGTGATAGAACTAGATTGCTTCATCTTCTTTTCAGTTTACTGCTTTGTGTCTTATGACATGGAATATGTAACGATAAATTTGATGCTGTAAGATCAGTTTTAGTACTAGGAGAAATTTATGATATTTGATGTGAAATATTAAATTCTTACCTTTTGGTTATTTCATGATTGGTGCTATTATTTTAAATGAACTAAAAACGTTGAAGTTTACTATGGTTATGTACTATTATTTATTTATTATATACATATGCGTATATCCGTATATAAAATTTCAATGTATCCCAAACGTATTGTATCTTACTTTATCTGAAAATTCCGTATAACGTATTGTGTTTCATGTTGTATCCAAATCACGTATTCGGGTCAGTGATTCATAGCTTGTAGGCTGGGCAATTTTCTGTTACGCGTTTACATAGAGGTACAAGGGATTTGTAGTTTTCTGGGATTTTTCGTTCTTCATATATTTAGTATGTTCCCTCTTTTATATGAAATTCTTCTTCTAAAAAATAATATTTTCTATAAAGATATTATGCAACAAATATTTTTGTATTTAACAAAAAATAGTGAGGCTTAGACATGAGACATTTCCAATAAATTGGCACGGTATGTCAATGTTAATGCATTGTCCAGTGGTTTGTGGTTATACTCGTTGAGATCAGTGAGGCTGAGATTAGTGGTTCGAGCCTTTGGGGGTTTTCTTAGATTTTATACTATAGCCTACTCAACGCATTGCGTATTACCCATTTACTGCCCTTTCTAAGCTGCCAAAGCTGCAGGACATTAATGGGTAATCCATCATGACCCGTCTAATCAATGGGTGGGTTTGGGCAGGTTATTTTGCTTTGGAGGTTTGGGCAGGTTGAAGTGTTATATTGTCCGGTGCTGGCTCTAGCCCATGTTTATAGAAACCCAACGTTTTTCAAATTTTATCAGGAGACCTTGTTGATTTATTTCCATGTTTAGTGTAACACAAAAATTGAGAAGGAAACTATTTTCACATATTTTCTTCTTTATGGTTACATCATTGTTACTTTGGATGCAGGGTTATAATGCTAAAGATCGAAATGGTGCTCTATTCGATGATTGGGATCTCCCAGAGTCCGGGGCAGCGGAATACTCTGAGGTAGTTTTTTGTTTCTTTTTGTTACCAATCCATAGCAGATTTTCTACACATGGTTGGCTTAATTCTTTAATGTATTAAATGGCAATTTTTATGTTTATTTTGAAATTTAAATCTTGATACATCATTGATTAAAAAAATCAATGTTCTAAAAGGCGTTAAGCGGGCAACCGCGGGGGGGGGGGGGGGGCGCTAGCGCCTAGGGGGCATAGGCGAGGTCTAGGTGATTTTTTTATTTTTATTTTAAGTCAATTTTAATATTTTATCTTACATTTATCCAAACAAAACAATAATATAAAGCAAAATAATCTATAATAAAGGCTTTTGCTTAAAGTTCAAACATATATTCATATTACCAATGTCAAAGTTCAAACACAAACATGCAATTGTTCAAAATTCAAACATAAACAAATAATAAAAAATACAAACTAATAGTCTTCGTCTCTATATCCCTCTATATCTCTAACTTTTCTTCTCCATATCCCTCTAAGATAATGTCTCCATTGGAATCACACTCACACTCCTCATCTCTCTCTTCCTCCGTGTCATTATCAGACAAAAAATCTTCTTTATAGAGTTCTCTTACTCTAACATTTCTACTACTTTTCTTAGGTTCTAGCACGCTATTCGTTCCGGATGTTTCACCAACCGCCTCCCAAGTAAGGCCTGAACAACCCTCAACTTCATCATCCACTCCTACAACGTCGTTTTGTAGTTTAGTTATTAAAAAAAAAACAACAATTGCAGCTCTAATTTCTCTGCCTAGGCCTCGCTTAGTTCCATCTAATTTTCTAGAAAAAAAAATTTCACCTTAGGCCTAGGCGAGGCGTCGGGGGGGGGGGGGGGGGGGGGGGATAGTGCCTACGCGGGAATTAATTGGACTTAGGCGGAGATTTCTAATTTTTAGAACACTGAAAAAAAATTGTTTTGTTGATGTTCTTATTTGTCTTTGAAGTTTAGGTTTTATATGCATGTAATTATAATCGCATTTAGTAATTGTTAACGTGTCTCATTTTATTCGTACCTTAGTTTTCATGAAGTTTCGTACTTGTACTCCCTCTGACCCGTACAACCCGGCTTAAGTTCAAAAAAATTGTCCCATAAAAGGTGGCTAAGTATACTAAAATGTTGTATAAAGACTATTTTCTCCTCAAAAGTACTTAAGTGGGGTTCACTAATTTAAAGAAAGAAAAAGATTCCCTATATTATATGTAGGGTCCACTATGTGTAAAAATGAAAATGTTGATACTCTATCAATGTTTCCAATCCTTTCACAATTGTTCCACAAGTTTATAGGAAACATATACTTTATTGGTAGCATTAGTAAGTGTAGGATTTAAATGTAATTTTTGTTGTTGTATGCTTATACAAGTTGTGGTGTTTGTGGTCCAGGGTTCTAGGAATATATTGGGATTGTCCTTTGGGCGTCAAGCTATTACTTCTTTCTAGGTTATGAGGCTTTGGGAGGAAGAAGGATTCTAAAGTGCTTTGGTGGTGTGGTGGTTTTCTTATTCTTTAAGTGCCATTGGAGAGAGATTTTAGGATTCTCTCTTATACTTTAAGAATTTTGTAATTTTCCACCTTTTCTGTTTTTGAGGATTTCTCCTTGTCCTCTTCTTTTGAATGTTCTCTGCCTTCTAAAAATTTTCTTTTATCTATAAATAAATGAAACTGTTTATATGTGTTGTGAAGAGTATCATTGGGAGATGGTCCAGAGTTGTTATCATCTTATCTTATAAATATAAAATGCAAAATTCCAGTCAAAGGTTGTTAGTGAGGTTTTTCCTTTATTAGAATGTGTGGCTGAGCTTGTAACATTTATTTTGTTGGCATTTTACTTGTAGAAGTTATCGTATCATGATTTATTTCTTGCACCTGCTTTGGATGAGCATTTGTATTCTTCTACTTGTTTCTGTATTTCTGCCTTTTCTCACGTGGGACGCAAACTTTGCTCATTTAGTTAATCTGAAAATTTTCCACTAATAAACTTTCTCTGTATAGAATGCTGAGCAGCAGAAACATGTTTCTTCAGATCATGATCAAAGTTCAATGCTAAAGGTGATCTGCAACCAGCGAGATCGCTTCCGGACACGTTTGCGAGAGACAGAAGAGGTTTTTTTTTGTTCTTCATCAATTGAAGATTCTGGTTCTTTCTCGTATTTTGTTCGTGGGAGTAATTGTTGTCGAATCTATTTTTTTGTTTGTTTACAATATGCCTATCTTTGTTTGCCTATCCTAAATTCTTTACCATTTTAGGAAATAAGGCAGTTGAAGGAGAAGATAGGGGTGCTGACAGTAGAACTGGAGAAAACCAAAGCTGATAATGTGAAACTTTATGGGAAGATACGTTATGTCCAGGACTACAATTTGGAGAAAGTTGTTTCCAGAGGTTCAAGGAAGGTGCTGTTCTTCAGATACTGTATTATTATTACTCCTTGTGTGTGGGGAAGTCATGATTGTAGTTCTCTGTTTGCTCAAATTTATGTCTCATGCTTCTCAGAATTCAGAAGATCTTGAAAGTGGTTTCAGCTCAGATGTGGAGTCCAAGTATAAGAAAATATACGAGGACGATATAAATCCGTTTGCAGCATTCTCTAAAAAGGTTTCAATTTTTCTTTGCAGAATTGTTTTTCATTTGGTAAATTTATAAACTAGAAAGTTACATTACTTGGTTTAGTTGAGCATAACGTTTGGCTTGAAGCTAGCACGTTCAAGTTGGAGTATAGCTGTTAGGTTTCAGTGGTGTCTGCTTCCCCACTAAAGGGGATCCTGCAGGTTGAAGTTTAGTTGGAAAAACCTTGTTAGAATATTTATCAAGAAAATAAAATAATATTGGATCCGCAACAAGCCTATTAAGCAGAGAAGGAATAAGGGATTGGGAGTGGATTACAATTGCTTAGAAAGCATATGTGTGATATCTTCTGTTTATAGAGAAATCTCGGTTCAACTTAACGAGCATTAAACCAACCTTCTTGGAGTCAACATGGATATATTGTTTTCTCTCAACTCTATGTAAAGAAAATATTCAAGGAGTGTACTTTGGCCCACTCTGAGTTCAGTGATGTGTGTGGTTGGTTCGTTAGTGGGCCTGTCATGGTTTCTTATCAAAAACCCATAAAAGAAAGGCAGAATATGTAATTATAAATGTTCTGTTTAGTTCAACACCAACATGTCCTTTTTTTTGTTGCTAAATTCCAAACATGTCCTTTTGAAACCCTTGGGATATTTTTATTTGTTTTCTTATTGTTGGAACATGTCAGTCAGAGCACGTTGATCATTTGATATATCAGAACCAGAATGAGTACAAACGTTTTACAGTTGTAATTTTTGAATAAATTTTAATTCCCTTACGAGAAAGATGAAAAGTTTGTTCGTTAGGACTTATTTTTCTTGTTTACTTTTTTTTTGACGAGAAACAAGACTAAACCTCTGAAGAAACCTCTTCTGCACTCCCCATTTCCCCTACTCAACACTTGGCAATTATTGATGACATGACATAAAAGGAGAAATAAATCTAAACTTTGCAACCTCTATTGGGTCTGGTCCTATCATATGGAGATATTCAACACTTTTATACCATGTGATTTCTTGTTTTTTCTCATTATTTGGGGTAATTGTCCAATCAGCATTTTGTCGTCATTGGTATTTTGCAAAAAAAAAAAAAAAGTAAAAATAAATAAATTTAACCTTCCATTTGTTCTACTTATCTTCCATATTTGGAATCTGAAACCATTCTTTAGCTGTTTTGGTGATCATTTTTAATGAGAGATGTTTTTTGTGTGAATAGGAAAGGGATCAAAGGTATAAGGAGCTTGGTTTAAGGGATAAAATTACACTCAGCAGTGGCCGTTTTCTTCTTGGGAACAAGTATGCTTCCGTTGGCTTGATTTGATGTTTCTTTACGCAAATTTTTTTTTGCTTGATAAAGTACATTTTTAGGAATTTTCATCCATATTTTTAGGAGACGCTAAATAAACCTATAGTGTGCATGTACAAGTGTTGTTTCTTATCTATTACTATTGACTAATGGCTCATTCATGTGATGTTTTTAATGTGATATTTGGTTAATTTGCATGGTCTACAAAAAAGTTACGATTACCTTTGCATTGATTCTATATCAACTTTTACATTACACCTTACTTATTTTCTCCTATTCTCATGTAATCAATGATCCAAACAATAATTGTAATGTAATAGTACATTATCATCATATGCAACACAATTCCCATATGCTAACCACACTCATGCATCGTAGTAGCACGATATCATTGTATTACGGCTGAAACAAACTACAAATATCTTCATTACATTATGTTCCAAAATCAATTGGTGGTCCAAATTGGCCTTTTGCTGAACACCAGCTATGTCAAACTAATGCAATAATGACACATCATTTGGGACCCCAAATTTGTTTCCAATTTGGGACCCATTGCATTATTCACTACTGTAATCTAGAAAAACAAGAACCAAATTATTAATGACTGGACATTACCAGTATACCTCTCATGTTGCCTACCAAGGTTTTTATCAGGTGGATGAAATTCAGTCACATCTCTGCTTTGAGCAAGTGCAATGCGGTTGCTTTTAGTGCATCATTACCACATTCCATTCACCATTCAGCTTATTAATTTCTTGTTTTCTCCTAAAACTTCCTTATTCCAGTGGTCTTATTCCATAATTTGGTCAGTTTGAGTGATTGTCTGATATTAAGCTCTATTAGATTTAGCCATGGAGAGCATGCTTCTTCGTCCTATGACTCCGTGCCACGTTAAGTACATGTGAAATGATGTCCCAAGACATTCTTACGCTCATGCACATCTACATAAATTAAGTTTCATTTTACATGTTCATAAAGCTTTAGTGCCTCTCTACTCGCAACTCTTTGACTCGTAATTTTTTCTTATGATCTCTTGTAATTTTAGCTTTTATTGTGCATTTCCTTCAATGGGATGATAACATGACAATTAACTTCTTGCAGATATGCTCGATCATTCGCATTCTTCTACACAATTGGGTTGCATGTCCTAGTATTCACCTGCCTGTATAGAATGTCCGCTCTGAGCTATCTCAGGTAACCTGACTCAAATGAATGTCCTTTGATTCTTTCATTTGCATAGTCTAACTGGAAATGTGTTACTGCAGTCATGGTCCCGAGGAGTTCCTCGTGGGAGAGAAAAATATTAATCTTCCACATGCACTATAGTTTCCTTCATACTGCTCAATTCCTTGATTCCTACGCTTTAAACAGATTTGTTGAAATCACTGGTCCAGTTATACTACATGATGGAAATATGGCAAAATAAATTTTATTTGTTTGCCCTTCCAAGCCTGATAGTGTAGAGGGTACATGATATTATACAGTATTCTCTTTTTTGATGTATCAATAGTACATTAGTGCTTTGACTATGCAACTTCATAGAAATAACACTGCTGAACATGAGTTTGTTGAGAGCACAAGTTTGTTGAGAAATAGCATGGACATTATATATAGTGCTGGAACAGGAGGCATCTTTGTAGCTATGAACCATCTGTTGAGACATCTACTGGTAATTTTTTTTATTTTTTTTTATTTTTACTTTTTTAAACTGCATTTCACCAAATTTGATGGTCTACACCCAACAGCCTGGACGATGAGATCAAGAGAAGACCAATTAGTTTTTGATATATCTTGCTGCATGTTAGGTTCAAGCTTATTCAGGCAGGAAATGGAGTTGCAGCTGTTAAATGGACCCACTCAGTACTCAAGTTGAGTTTGATCCTTACTTTTTTTGCTGGTTAGTCGAGTGTTTAACCTAATTGACTCAATACTCGACCCTATATTCAACATAATTTATAATTTAGTACTTTTTTACCTTTTCATTTATTTATGTATCTAAATAATTTAATATAGTAAAAGTATATAATACATTTTAAAATCTAATAATAAAATTAGATAATTACTCATTACTTAATTACACTTGATAATGTTTCAAGCTACTCAACTTGACTTGACCCGACAAGTACTCGAGCCAAGTTCGAACATCAAAATCTATGATCTAACATACTTGTCTCTATTCGAACTTACCTTATATAATGAGTAGAGCCTGAACAGTACTCGACTCTACTCAACTTGAGAACTCTAGGAAGAGTGCATCGTACTTTGTAGTTTTTTCTATAGAAAATAACATGATACGATAACAATTGTTTAACTGTACTTTGTAGTTTATTCTAGTTCTCTGTAGAAAATAAATAACATGATACTGTAAAAATTGTTTAACTGTTCTTGATAATAATATTTGATGATATTATTTATAATTGGAATGAAAATGACAACTGCAAAATCATAGACCGCCTAAAATAAGATCCTCGCCGATGTTCTAAAAGTCGCCCTAAGCAGCAACCTAGGTTGAATCGACATGCCTACCGTCGTGCCTAAGCCATATTTGCCACAAAATCTTCTTAGCTCTTTTTTAAGTATTGTTTTTTTTTTACTTCATGAAATAGCTTCCTCTGATATTCATTAACTTAAAGTACATGGCTTTCCATGTTGCGAGTTGGACCTAATCGGCACTAACATGCCCTCTCTTCTTCCTTTTCTTCTTTGTTCTTAATGCTGAACCTTGAGGTTTTCTGGACATTTCTCTTCGCGGCTACAATTATGAAATAAAAAGAGAACTAGGGATTGGGTTGTTTACAAGTGTACTGAAGACTTTATAATTGTACCCTTTACGTTTGGTCCCAAAGGAAAGTCTAGAGGGAGGGGGTGAATAAGCTTTCTAAAAAATTCTCCACTTAATAAAACTGTTAACCAAATAGTTGTTAGTCAGAGTTAAATCTTAGTTTGATTTGCAGCGGAACACGTATAAAAACAGCCCAACTGAAAAATGATGAACAAACATAAGAGATAGATAAAAGCAGAGGTTCGAAATCAACTACTGGTTTCTTTCTACTCACCATTCTTCACACACAGTGAAGGTATTGCACCAAGTAAAGTTCCACACGGAAACAAATAGTTTTTGGTTAGCTGTTAAACCTTTCAAGTGTCACTCAGATACAAAGAATTTCACACAGAAATATCTCATTACAAGTATTCCAAATTTATACCCGGTTTGATCTAGATACTATCATAGGGTTTGGATGTTGTTGGTACTCTTAGTCTTTAATGTCAAGGCAGAATGTTCCTCAAGTTCAAATGATTGAACTATGAATGCCTTGAGGAATGATTAGCTTTGAATGTACTTGATCTTGAGTAGTAAATGAGTAAGAATTAGATCCATTAAGTACTTAACTCTGTTATAGAGGACCGGCTTAAAAATACCAAATGACTCGCTCAATGTTTTGCCTATTGAACATTTTGAATGTTAGGATTGAGTAGGTAAACGTGATGATATTCAACCGCTAGTGAATTTATATGATGTTGTGTCGGGGGTGGGTGGATAGGATGGGACTGACAATTTAGTCTCGTAACTTTTTGATTCCCACAAATTAAAGCTGGCATTTCTTAAAAAATGGCAAGGAGATTACAATCGGGGCTATTGTAGATCAGGTAGGAATGCCAGCTAAGCCAAGGGTTTTAGGCTGCCCAATCAAATATTGGGCTTTATAATATTATGCCCATATTTGATCACGATCACGAGCTTCATATTAATATTGACAACCTATAAATAAATTTATTAAAATATTTGCAACTCGTAAGATCAAACTATTACAAAAATATAAGTTTATACTTCAAGCATGTGGTCCATATTATTTAGATAAGATTAATTAAAATGACAGAATATTTGAAAAATGAATAACTTTAAAGAAAACATGGTTGTTCAATAATTAATATACAATAATTAATATAAATGCGCCAAATGACAATCCTAGAGACGATATATATTCCCCAAATGTTCCACGTTCTCTTTAGCATTTAGATTGCTTTGCATATAGTTGTTGATCTCTCGGAACTAAAATATCATCAAAGAAGAATTCCAGCACAGATTTTCTCAAAATTCATAAAAAAATATTTGAAAGAGTTTCCCTAAGATCAATTTTAGAAGACACTACTTAAAAATCAAAATGCCCAAGGTGTGTTTTAAAAGCACATTTCTGAATAATCTTTTTACACATTGTGCGTGCATACAAGTAAGTTTCCCTAAGATCAATTTTAGAGAAATATAAAGCCCCACGTAGCTCATCCAATACTTCCTCTACCACAGGTATAGGAAATTTATCCTTCACAGTAGCATGATTTAAGGCTCTATAGTCCACAAAAATCCTCCAAGCTCCATTTTTTTACTTAACCAACAAAATTGGGGATCCAAAAGGACTAGTACTATGCCATTTTCAATCATTTCTGCTACCATTTTCTCAAACTCATTTTTCTTTACGTAAGGACATCTATTGGGTAATTGGATGTGAATTCTTTAAGTTGATGTTGTGATCATAATCTCTCCCAGGGGGAAATGTTTTAGGCTCTTTAAAACATCTTGAAATTCAAAGAGTAATTGAGAAACTGTTTGAGGTATTTCAGTTGTTGCTCCAACCAACTTTTTGATTCCCTTTAGAAAAATCTGCTCTAAGATCATTTGTCTTTAGGGAAGGGGTTTCAGTGGATTCTGATATAATTAAGGCACTAATTAGACAATACCTACTACTATGAAGGTACTAAGGAGGTTCTTGGCATTATCTAGGTATTATAAGTGATTTGTCAGATCTTATGGGGCCATAAATAAATCATTGACAAATTTACTACGAAAGGACCAGCTTGGATGGAATTAAGAGGCTGATCAAACTCAAAATTGTTGCAGATGCTTTGACTGGGGTCAGTTTTGAGGCTGCACAATTCACTGCACTTAATGCAGCAGTACTTTCAATCAAAGGTTGAAATAACTAACTCTCTCTCTCTCTCTCTTAAAATATAAGATCAATATTATTTTTTTTAAATAAATTTTAAATATTTTAAATTTTAAATTAATATAAATTTATTTAATTTTATGTTAAATTTAAGATTAAATAATAAACACAATCTCATAGAAATTAGATAAAGTATGAGTCGATCTAACATTTTAATAAACAATCTATAAAGTATTAACAATTATAACATTTATTATTTCGTAATTTTTAATGAATCTTAATTATTAATTTTAAACTTAAAAATGTCTAAAAATTTTAAATTAAAATTTATTAATCTTATAATTTAAAACAGAAAGACTACTTATGATTGGGATGAGGAAGCACAACAGTTAATTACTTTATCGGTACATAGCAAGTCCACAAGACTGATTTGGGCTTAAGAAATATCGTCAGCGATCTTAAGCGAAAAATCATTGCTGAGATTCACACTTCTTGTGACAGTCCGGATTTTTTTTGAAATTATTTTAATAAAAATTAAATAAGAATTTAATAAATAAAATTATTATAAAACGAAACGGGTTGAATATATATAAATATGTGTGTTATATATATTTATGTGATTTTTGTGGTGAATTAGATATGTATATATATATATAGGTGTGAACTATATACATATATTGAATAATGAGAATTAATATTTATTTTAATTATTAAATTAATTAGTTTGATTTAACTAATTTAGTGTGTAAATATATTAAATAAATTTAATATATTTAAGGTTAAAATTAAATTGTGGATTAATATATTGGTTAATCGAATAAAGGAAGTTATTTTCTTTTATTAGTTAATGAGGAGAATTATGTTACAATAATTAAAATGTAACATGAACAATGGTATAATATTTAATATTATACTAAATAGATGTACTTTAAAATATGCGATGATAGATCAATATTTGTTTAAATAAATATTGAATATCAAATTAGTAAATTAAGTTAATATTTAATTTTCGGTTAGAATATATTAAATTAATATATTTGATATTTTAAATAATCGTTTGAAACAAAGTATGGAATGAAGGAAGGAAATTAAATTTAGTTATACAAAATTAGTTGTATAAATTTAATGAGTGAATTAAAATAAGTAATAAATTAAATATTAATTATTGTAAATAATAGATTTGTAACACAAAAAGTGTTAAATTAATTATGGATTAATTTCATAATTAGTAGAATAATTTGTACATTATTATGAATGTATAAATTACTAAACTATGTATTTATTAATAATACATATAATGGTATAAAATATGATTTTTATTACATAGTGTAATAATACCAACAATGTACTAGTTATTATGATAATTTAAAATTTCAAACAAATTAACTAAGTAATTTACAGACATAAAATATCAAAACTAGTACCAACAGGATCATATACATACATATTATATCACAAATGCAATCACAATATAAATACATAAATAAGAAAATTAAGAAGACTTACATGGAGATTTCATAGAAGCCAAAGCAACACCGGGAATGTACAGAAACTTCAACTTTTATTAATAAGAATTTTTTTTTATACAAGAGTTTGATGACTGATAATCAAACTGAGAGGGAGAGAAAAACTTAGAGAAAGCGTAAGAGAAGCGTGCCTACAAATGGAGACTGACATCGCTTAAATAAAACTAAAAAGCTAACTGAAACGTAAGCAATGACATCATAGGCTGAATCATTGCCCGACAAACTAAATAGTAAAAGCTAAATAATTTACAACTTTAATAATTACATAAGCTTTATTAAAGTAAACAGTAACGCCTTTATTAAAGCAGCCGACATCTACTTTTATAAAAGTAGATTCATTTTTTCATGCGTTGTTTGAACTATTGATTTTCTTTATAAAAGATTTGTGGTCGACAGCTGGATTCTTCACGTATCATCCATCTGCTTGTCTTTATTCTGAGCATTATCAATGTCCTTTATTTTTTCTTTCAGTTTATTGATTTCCTGGTCCCCATATTTTTTGAATTTCTGACTATGTTCCTTGAGAAGTTTAACTTGTCTTTCCATCAGTTCAATTCTCTGACCATAATCAGGTTGCGTATCCAATTCTGGAAATTCCTCTTGATTCAAAATATCTTGAACAGTTTGAGAAAATTCTTCAGGAGATTTCTCCTGGTTTTCTGATCTACTTTCTGAGTCATAAGCAACAGTTCTTGTGGCCATGTAAATATCATCTTTTTCGTCATCACTGTCTGAAAGTGATGTCAATTTCAATAATTTCTGCTGTATTTCTGCCTTTGTAGCATTGGGAAATTTTTTCTTTAAAGATTCCTTTAAGGACTTAATAGGATTAGATATTTCCTCTTTTTCTTTTGCTTTTAAAGTTTTTTTCTCCATCATCTGATAATGCTGGATATGATCCATAGCAAGGTGCATGATATTATCATAATCAAGCTTATTCCACCATTTATATTTAAATTGGCGGATTAGACTGGGAAGACCATAATTAAATTTTTCTTGAAATTTTACTCCATATTGTCATCCCCAAATTCAAGGGATTTGATAATTCATGAAAAATTTAAATAATAGATAAGACAGATTTATAAAATCCTTTCCTTGAAATTGAGGGTAATGGTTTTTAAAACCAATGAAGACATTATATAAGTCTTTTGGAAAAATCTCAGGTTCTAGACCCAACCTTTGCCAACCTTTGCCACCATGTATAAGACCAATTGGGAAGATCAGTATTACCGAATTCAGGACTGAATCGAAGAAACCAAGTATGTTTCTTCTTAGGATTATCATAATAAAAATAATTGAACCAGACATCTTTATAATCCCAGTAGGTGAAATTTTGATGTGGATATCCCACCATATTCCTTATCCTATTAGGATCCAATCCCCAATCAGATGGAGATAACATCTTTTTTTAAATAAGCTTTTGAAAAGCTGTAAGGAGCATGCTTATTATTTGTTTCCCTTCCTCTGTAAAAATGTTCAAAATCCACTGATTGAGTTTCACTCAAGATGGTTTCATAAAACAGATGATGATTTTGAGATCCTTTTAAAGGATAATTAACATAGGACTCAAAATATCTAGAAGCCACATAATTTGGATCTTTAAACCATTTTAAGTCTGAATTTTCCACAGTGAGTATAACTTCACAGAATTTTGAGATATGGATATTTTTTATTTCATCTTTTTGTAAAACTTCTTTCGTTGAAGAATTTTTTGATGGGGTACCTCTACCATATGTAGATGAGGACGCACCTCCTTTAGTGGTATAACCTCCTCTGCTTCCTCTTTTAGAGGAAATGGTTTGCCCTGTAAAAATTCTCGAGTCAAATAATCAGGAAGAGAATTAATTCTCCTTTAATATATTCAATATGAAAATCAAATATGGCTAATAAAGATTGCCATCTAGCAAATTGTTGTTTAGCAACTAAGTTTTTAACATCCTTTTCAAGGACTTCTTTGATAGCAAAACTGTAACGTCCCCAAATCCGGGTTCTTTGAACACTAGACTTGGTACGTCACGATACATCATCTTCATACATGTTCTATAACTAATGCGGAATATATAAACATAAATTGTTTATTCTACAACATTTCCCAAGGTTTCTAACCTTAACTTACATATATACCTTTAGATTCATAAAAAGGTTTACAAAATTACTTACATCATATAACAATTTAGTTATCATACATAACACTATAATCTTGTCTTTTGCTTCTGTCTCCGTCTCTCCTCGGACATTCGTATTTTTCTGAAATTTGTTATCATGATATAGCAAGAGTGAGCAACGACTTTGCTCAGTAAGTTTAAATACAATAACGATATATCATGATTGAAAAAAAAGAATAAGCTTTTGGATTTTCAACAATATAATAATTGTGAAAGAGTACGAATCATAATTTCAATAATTGAATGACTGAATCAATTAATGTTGAGTGTCAATAATGACCATGAACAAATTTAACTAAACCTTATGGTAATGAAGGTGATCAGCCTTTCATACCTGATGAACACATACAACAAGCACTATGTGCGAATCAACAATTTAAAGAGGTGAAATAATTATACAGAATTAAACCATAGCATGCTTGAAACATAATAACTTGAGTTTGAGTTAGGAACTTGAACAATGAAATAATATATCCTGCTCGAATATAAATTGAGTAGGGTTTAGGAAACTTGTCTGTCTGCTCAGCTACAATTATTGTCTAGCTTTAACTAACTGGCTTTGAAAGACCTAACATTAACAAAGTTGGTCTAATAATTAGTACGGTGTATTTGTACAACTATACGCTCACTAAGGAACTTATCTACCACACATAAGTACTAACACATAATTTACATCAGTCAAAACAATATTATTAACCTTATAGACCCTCAATCAATTTAGGTTAATAATTTAATAAGTTAGAAAATATTTTTCTTAAGTGTTGGACTCTTATTAAACTCTTAAACAACTTATTACAATTGTTTAATTAAAGCATAATTAAATTCAAATTATTTTATTAACTCAATCTCTATTTAATTAATATTTAATCTTGATTAAATAGGAATTAATTAATTATCTTTAGTTATTACTTAAAATAAATAGGAACTAATTGTACTTACTTATTATTTAACAATAATTAAATAATAAATAATTATTGATTTAATTTTAACCTTCTTTAATTTAATATTAATCAACTAATAATTAACTAAGTAATTAACCTCACTTATTATTTAATTTAAAGAAATTAAATAATAGTTTACTAATTTTAATCCTCTTTAATTATTATTTAATGTCAATTAAGTAATAATTAATTATTTAGTTAATTTTAATTATTATTTAAGGTTAAATAATAATCAATTTATTTATCCTTATTTATTATTTAAATTAAATAATAAATTATTACTCTAATAACTTAATTTCCATTAATCATTATTTAATGCTAAGTAAATAATAATTAATTACTTAATTATCCTTATTTATTATTTAATAATATTTAAATAATAAATAATCAATTTATAAATTTTTATCTCTCTTTAATTATTATTTAATAAGAATTAAATAATAATTTCTAATTTGTCACCTTTATTTATTATTTACTCTTAACTAAACAATAAATGATTAGTTTAAACACTTTCTCATGATTTAGTTACTATTTAATATAAATTACATAATAACTACCTAGTTACATTCTTTATTTACTATTTAATTATCAATTAAATAATAAATAATTAATTTATTTTCTCCAAACATGTTTATATTATTATTAAATACATAAAGAACATATTTAAGATTTAATAACAATTTATTTATAATTCTCTTGAATTATTAGCTAGGTAGTCACAATTTAGGGTAACTTTTCACCATAAATAATATGAAAAATACCAATTTTCAGAAATAATACCATCTCAATACCTATAACACTTTAAATAATCAATTGGTTATTTGTTCATATTTTTCCAAAATTTAAAAATGTTTTTTATTATTTTTCATACATTTAGTAAGCTTTTATCATTTAATAATTATGAAAAATAGTTACTGACATTATAAAAATACCATTAAATTCCAGAAAATAGTACACGAATTCTAAGCAACTTTCTAGTTTGGGCCGTCGCCGGAACCGGCCGGGAAATTGGTGAACCGGCCGCCGGAATGCTCTGGCCGGTTCACCAAAATAAAACCGGCAGTAACATTGCCTTATTCCAGATTTTTGTCAAGTTTTGGGGTCTTTTACTAAAACTTTAATAACTTGAGTTCTATAACTCCGATGGAGCTCTACTTTATATTGTTACGTTCGTATCTTCTCGAACTACAATTTTC
Source organism: Hedera helix (assembly GCA_947179155.2). Classification (NCBI taxonomy): domain Eukaryota; kingdom Viridiplantae; phylum Streptophyta; class Magnoliopsida; order Apiales; family Araliaceae; genus Hedera; species Hedera helix. The sequence goes on along the minus strand of OX359264.1, from coordinate 29,824,818 downwards.
CATTATCGGATTAATTTTTCGGACATGATTTGACCGCCGAAAATAGCCTGGAACCGGACTGTTCACGCAAAACTTCCGACCGTGGAGTGTTTTAGTAGAAAAATCATATCTCACTCGTTTTAAATCGGATTTTAGTCATTCAAGTTGGAGAATTTACATAACTTCAAGATCTATCCAACAAAATTGACGGATCAAAAATCCAATTTTCTGATCGTGAACAGTAATTCCGGGAGCGGATGTTTCGATTTAGTTTTTCGGTAAACTTGATTTTTTCAAAGTTTGAACATTTTTTTCCAACATTAAAGCTTATAAAACATAAGTTAAACTCATGATAACCTATATAAACATACAAATCATGATTTTAACCATACAAATCATTACGTTAATAATCTTAACATAGAATGGAAAGAAAAGTAAAACTAGAGTTTTTTTTTTTCAAAACAATACCTAGATTTAGTGGTAATCCTCATTTTCTTCCCAAACATGTGATAAATGGAGATGGTATAACTAGCTTGACCTTTTTCCCCTCCTTGTTATGCTTGGCCCTTTCTTCTTTCTTGGTGACTCCAAATATTTTTGGCTCTCCTTATTTCTTTCTCTCTCAAGCTATTTCTCTCTTAAGAAAAAAAAATGGAAGTATCCCAAACAAATGACTACTAAACTATTAAATATTACTCTAATAAAATGTATAGATATACAAGATATATCTACACATCTAGATTATCATGATCCTAACACTTGCTTACTTACTCAAGAAATGTAGCTAAGGACTAGAGTTGGTGAGTAAAGTGATTACACCTTTGTACTAACAAGCAATCTATTTTATTTAATATAAATGAATTTCAACAATTGTTCTCCTCTCTTGCCGGCAACAACATTCAAGGAGAGATGTTTCATCTCTTGATTTTTTTTTTTATTGTTGGACCATAAAGCAATGATAATCCACAAGTGTACTTTCAAAACATCCAACACAAGCAAGCTCAATAAACAATTAAGAAAATAAAATAACAACAAACATCAATTCCCTCTCTATCTCTCCTAGTACACGGCTGAGCACCCTTTTGTCCCAAAAAGGTTGTCACCTTTGCTTGCTTTAAGTAATTAAATGTGCTACCCATTTACTTTTGCAATTAGGTTTATTATTTGCATTACATTTAATAATCATTGGACTCCAATAAAATGAATTGAACTAATATTTGGTCAACCCCATTTAATTTAACATTGGACTAATTAATATAACCCAAAAGATTGGTTATTAATTTTGTTACACATTAATTATCCAATCCATAATTAAATAGTAATTGAATTGATTAATTAATTAAATACTCTAGCACATAAATGTTAAATTTCTAAATGGACTAATAAATATTATTATTAATATTTCACATTATTTACATTAATTAATAATCATATTAATTAATTTATTATATTTAATTAACTCATTATATTCAATTTAATTAAATATTTAATTAATAGGAAACTTATCAATTATTTTAATATTAAAACTTTAGAGTTTGTTCGCTAATAACAATATATATATATATATATACACACACACACACATTACCTTACTTCAAAAATAATTTCACAATAAATTATGAAATTAAAATAAATACGATATATAATTTAATATATATTATTTAGGCCATAAATTAAATTATTTAATACATTTACATTAAATAATTCATTTCTCATCAATTATGGAAATAAATCCATTTACCCGAAAATACATTAAAGTAATAATATATTTACTCAATTTCTTATTTAAATAATTTATTAAATTATTTAATTAATATTACACAAATAATTGTATAATTAAATTTCTCACTCCATAAATCATTTACAATGATTTATTTAATTATAGCATATATTCATTTAATATATTCAATTATTATTTAAAATTACTAAATTAATTTAATCCCTTTATATATATATATATATATATATATATATATATATATATATATATATATATATATATATATATATGAAATTAAATATTGTACAATATATATAATTACTATTTTTCCTTTATTAATTCAACTACTTTATATAATCTATAATTATATAAATTACATAATTATTCCTCACAAATAATTTATCAATAATCAGCAAAAATATTGATTAATGAGTATAATCAATATATACATAAATTAGTTCCATAATAAACCTTTTAATTCAAATCGGATTAATTCAATATTAATCCATTTATTTACCATAATTTATTTAACCATTAAATTTTGTTACTAAATATGCACATACATATATTCATATAGATACATATTTAATTTACACGCAACCACGTCGCATAATTACATAACTCCACTAATTAATTCTCTTAATTTAATTAGACTTGCTATTGGTCAAATTTATTGAATTATCACTTTACTTGCTAACTTATCAAAAAAAATTGATATCACCATATCTAAGTTAGTCCATTACATTTAATTTGGACATCTATTTATCTACCACTACTAGGTTATCAAACTCCAACATTTATTAAATATTAAATATTTTATTTCTAATTCATTTAAATATCCGGAATATTACATTCACCCCTTCTTCTAAAAATTTCGTCCTCGAAATTACAATATACTTACCCCTTTACCCATTCGATGTCCAGAACATTGGAACATCTCTCAGGAGTCTTTACAATTAATCAATAACTGTGAATGAATTTGAATAATTAGGAAGTAAAAATAACTCCATTCAAATAACCCATTTATTCATTCGATGTTCAGAACATTAGAACACCTTATAAAAGGATAAATTGAAAATCAAAATATTCATTAAAACTTTCATACTATGCCAAGGGGTCATAAAGACCATGAACATCTGCGAGAAGGTTTATCAATCACAAAGACTGAAAACATTCCACAATTGTTTTGTACGCTAGGTGATCAGCCTATGGTACGCTAGCGCTGTGCACAACGACTTTGATTAGGGTTGAACTCTCTGGATTTATCAGCCCATATTTTGTTCTATCAGCATGCCACCACTCTTGGGCGCCCCCTCGCGGGTTCTTTATCTATGGCTCTGACATATTCCCCATTATAGGGTTGTTCACCTCAGACTTACTACAAAATTTTGCTCCAAATAATTTGGATTGGATAATAAAACTTGAGTCATTTCTGAACCAAGAATGTCTAGTCAAAATAAATGACGTAGACTCACATCATTGAACTGTTCGTATATTACGAACTAAAAATCATTTTAGATTGGTTAAAATAACCAAAATTCATTTTATTAGGACTTCATACTACCGCACCGTTGCAACAGTGCGTTGAATATTCCGTCTTTTTCATCTCTGCACCATGGCTTTAATGGCACGTGATGATTTTATAAATACATTTTGATATTTTCAAATTAATTTGTCCAGCCGAAACAATTAGCATAGACTCTTCTTTAAACGTTTCAAAATACTGAAAATTATTTTATGACTTTGTCATATTACATCACACCATAGTGGGCTTAAGGCTACATCAACCACTAGGTTACTCTGTATTAATGATTCCATCGCTTATCATCTCTGCACTAAGTGCATTAATGATATCTAAAATACATTTGTCTTTTCAAAAGCACAAAAGTGCGATTTTAGCACGATTTTTAAGAATTTCAAAGTCTAGCATAGCTAGAAGATTTGGAATATCCTAAAACCTCAATTATTCACAAATTTTACTCATCTTTTCCAGCTTAATAACTATCTCTATTATAACCTTGATCTTGCTACTTAACTCTACCCACACTCGTTGTTCATCAAACTTACCACGTATTTGGGCTCAGGAACTTACCACAATCATATGGTTCGAGGAGCTTGTCCTAGTCAGGCCAAAGTCGCCCATTCGCTGAAGGGCTCCACCACATGACCATGAGTCACGAACTTATCATACGTGTCGATTCTCAAAACACGAACTTATCTTAACACCCCCTATCTATCCGTTATACACATGAGAAAAGAATCACCTTCTCAACATCGATATAGCGAATAGCGCGACACCAGGTTTCAATTGATTATCACTATAGGAAGCTAAGTGGTCGTCAAACGAAACACAATCTCCTGCCCATATAAGAAATTGGTCAACTCAGCCACTAATCAATGTAGGAAGTTAAGCGGTCGTCAAACCAAGAACAAGTTCTCTGCCCATACAAAGAATTGTTCAACTCAACCACTATATCAATATAGGAAGCTAAGTGGTTCTAAAACCAAGCACAAATTTCCCGCCCATACAAAGAATTGTACAATTCAGCCACTAACATGAGTCCTCAATTAAAAACCCACAAACCTCTAACTTTTCTTAACTTAATATGAATTTTTTTCCCCCCTTAATTCATATTTTAACATAGATGTCTCATTACGAACTCATTTCTCTAGATCATTTCATGACCTTATTAGCATTTTCTTTATGCTTCTTAAAATCTTATAATAAGATATCTTCTATCACTTCTTCAGTTTAGGTACAACATGACCCTTTTCATTTCTCTTATATCTTCTCAAATCCACATTTGGATAATCTTCTATATATGAATTTTCCAAATTCATCTTTTATTACTTAAACTCTTCCTGAGTTCATTCATTTACCATTTTACTTATCTTCTACACAGTTATAGCCTAAGGCACTCTTACCTAAGGTTTATAACCTATCAGCTCTGATACCAACTTGTAACGTCCCCAAATCCGGGTTCTTTGAACACTAGACTTGGTACGTCACGATACATCATCTTCATACATGTTCTATAACTAATGCGGAATATATAAACATAAATTGTTTATTCTACAACATTTCCTAAGGTTTCTAACCTTAACTTACATATATACCTTTAGATTCATAAAAAGGTTTACAAAATTACTTACATCATATAACAATTTAGTTATCATGCATAACACTATAATCTTGTCTTTTGCTTCTGTCTCCGTCTCTCCTCGGACATTCGTATTTTTCTGAAATTTGTTATCATGATATAGCAAGAGTGAGCAACGACTTTGCTCAGCAAGTTTAAATACAATAACGATATATCATGATTGAAAAAAAAGAATAATCTTTTGGATTTTCAACAATATAATAATTGTGAAAGAGTACAAATCATAATTTCAATAATTGAATGACTGAATCAATTAATGTTGAGTGTCAATAATGACCATGAACAAATTTAACTAAACTTTATGGTAATGAAGGTGATCAGCCTTTCATACCTGATGAACACATACAACAAGCACTATGTGCGAATCAACAATTTAAAGAGGTGGAATAATTATACAGAATTAAACCATAGCATGCTTGAAACATAATAACTTGAGTTTGAGTTAGGAACTTGAACAATGAAATAATATATCCTGCTCGAATATAAATTGAGTAGGGTTTAGGAAACTTGTCTGTCTGCTAAGCTACAATTATTGTCTAGCTTTAACTAACTGGTTTTGAAAGACCTAACATTAACAAAGTTGGTCTAATAATTAGTACGGTGTATTTGTACAACTATACGCTCACTAAGAAACTTATCTACCACACATAAGTACTAACACATAATTTACATCAGTCAAAACAATATTATTAACCTTATAGACCCTCAATCAATTTAGGTTAATAATTTAATAAGTTAGAAAATATTTTTCTTAAGTGTTGGACTCTTATTAAACTCTTAAACAACTTATTACAATTGTTTAATTAAAGCATAATTAAATTCAAATTATTTTATTAACTCAATCTCTATTTAATTAATATTTAATCTTGATTAAATAGGAATTAATTAATTATCTTTAGTTATTACTTAACATAAATAGGAACTAATTGTACTTACTTATTATTTAATAATAATTAAATAATAAATAATTATTGATTTAATTTTAACCTTCTTTAATTTAATATTAATCAACTAATAATTAACTAAGTAATTAACCTCACTTATTATTTAATTTAAAGAAATTAAATAATAGTTTACTAATTTTAATCCTCTTTAATTATTATTTAATGTCAATTAAGTAATAATTAATTATTTAGTTAATTTTAATTATTATTTAAGGTTAAATAATAATCAATTTATTTATCCTTATTTATTATTTAAATTAAATAATAAATTATTACTCTAATAACTTAATTTCCATTAATCATTATTTAATGCTAAGTAAATAATAATTAATTACTTAATTATCCTTATTTATTATTTAATAATATTTAAATAATAAATAATCAATTTATAAATTTTTATCTCTCTTTAATTATTATTTAATAAGAATTAAATAATAATTTCTAATTTGTCACCTTTATTTATTATTTACTCTTAACTAAACAATAAATGATTAGTTTAAACACTTTCTCATGATTTAGTTACTATTTAATATAAATTACATAATAACTACCTAGTTACATTCTTTATTTACTATTTAATTATCAATTAAATAATAAATAATTAATTTATTTTCTCCAAACATGTTTATATTATTATTAAATACATAAAGAACATATTTAAGATTTAATAACAATTTATTTATAATTTTCTTGAATTATTAGCTAGGTAGTCACAATTTAGTGTACCTTTTCACCATAAATAATATGAAAAATACCAATTTTCAGAAATAATATCATCTCAATACCTATAACTGTGACGACCCCAAATCCGGGTTCTTTAGCCTCTGGTTTGGTTCTCACTGTACAATACTTAACAACAATGAAATACATATATTGTATTCAAACTACGCGGAATAATAAAAAAGGTTCCTTATATAAAGGCTACACTTCCCAAGGTCTATTAACCTTAAATTGTAACATTACATATCTTAAGGGAAATACAAAAGATTTACAACAGTAATTACATAACCGCAATTTAAACTAGCATGTAATTACTACAACTAAGCATTCGCTTTCCCCTTGCCTTTGTTCGATTTAGAGCTTTCGGGATTGGCTGAAATATAGTCATGATATAGCAAGAATGAGCAACTAAATGGCTCAGCAAGTTTATAAACAACAATCATACGATATATCATGATGAAGGGAAATAACTTCAAGGTTTCAACAATAGCAATTGTGAAAGATAACAAGAATCAATGTTCAATAAAAGAAGGAATTGACTCTTTACTGCTGAGTGGTCTTTAATGACCATGAACTGCTACTAAGGTAGAACAGACATACAATGTCTGACTCCTTGTTAAAATAACGGGACACTTGAGGGGATCAGTCCTCTCATGTCCTATGTATATGCATCACATTTAGTTTTCTTGCGCACTGTCGGGTCTCCGACAAATAAAAATCCCCTTTAACTAGGGTTGTTCTATCTCAGTCTTACTGTAAGAATCCGCACCAACCAATGGTTTGGATAAGCTTTTATAATATTCAATTAAATGAATTTAACATGCATTTGTCTAGCCGAAACAATTAGCTTAGACGTTCTTAGACAGTTTGCAAAAACACTATGTGCGAATACAATAATCAATAATGATGTGAAGTAATTTTTGATAATTAATTCACTCAAAGGTCTGTCAAGTAACTACGGGTGTAGAATACTTGCTCAACAATAATTGAAATGTAAATACGGTTGAAAAATATCTGCAACAATAAATACAAGTTTAAGGGTAAAAAACTTGCCTGTCTGCACAGCTACAATAAATGTCTAGCTTTAACTACTTGCTTTGAAAGACCTAACATTAATAAAGTCGGTCTAATAATTAGCACGGCGTATTTGCATAACTATACGCTTGATAATGAACTTATTTACCACACATAAGTACTAACACATAATTTACATTAGTCAAAACAATATTATTAACCTTATAAACCCTTAATCATATTAGATTAATAATTTAATAAGTTAGAAAATATTTTTCTTAAGTGTTGGACACTTATTAAACCTTTAAACAACTTATTATAATTGTTTAATTAAATTCAATTTATTTTATTAACTCAATCTCTTTTTAATTACTATTTAATATTGATTAAATAGAAATTAATTAATTAACTCTAGTTATTATTTAAAATAATTAATAACTAATTGTACTTACTTATTATTTAATTATAATTAAATAATAAATAATTATTAACTTAGTTTTAACCTTCTTTAATTTAATGTTAATCAACCAATAATTAACCAAGTAATGAACCTTACTTATTATTTAATTAAGGAAATTAAATAATAGTTTACTAATCTTAATCCTCTTTAATTATTATTTAATGTCAATTAAATAATAATTAATTATTTAATTAATTTTTAATTATTATTTAAGGTTAAATAATAATCAAATCATTCTTATTTATTATTTAAATTAAATAATAAATTATTACTCTAATAACTTAATTTCCATTAATCGTTATTTAATGCTAATTAAATAATAATTAATTACCTAATTATCCTTATTTATTATTTAATAATATTTAAATAATAAATTTATAAATTTTATCTCTCTTTAAGTATTATTTAATGGGCATTAAATAATAAATGCTAATTTATCATCTTTATTTATTATTAACATTTAAAATAATAAACAAATAATAAATTTATTTAACTTAACCATGGTTTAGCTAACTAGATTAATATTTAAAATATTTAAATATTAAACTTAATGAAAAATATCCTCCCCAATATTATTTTTGTATTATAATTATTTTTGTTATAATTTTAATTTAGTTTTTAAATATTTAAATTAATTAAATTTAACCCGAATGACATTTCCGTAAATAAGTCAAAATCTGAACCGAGGGCAGAATGGTAATTCTGCCAAGAAAACACGGAGGGGCATTCTGGTAATTTCGCCGGAATTTTCCTTACCGCGCATTGCGCGCGTTACAGATTTAACGGGCCAAAAACGACGCCGTTTTTGGAATGCCGGATACGGCTTCCGCGCGTATGCGCGGAGTAACTTTTTACGGACACCAAACGACGTCGTTTGGCTCCGTGTTTTCGGTGAACAGTGGCTGCGCGCGCATTGCGCGGAAACCCTTAATTTTTTTCTTCTTCACAGAATGTGAACAGTGTTCCGGCACACACATTTTAATTAAAAATATACCATCAAGTAAGCTTTAACTCTTCAATAAAAATCCAAAAAAATTACCAATCACCTTATTTTAATTTATAACATGAAAAAATAATTTTTCATGATTTAATATCATTATTTTTTTATAAAAATTTCTACATCACATAAACTACCATAAATCATAACTTTTTGTGTATAACTCCATTTTGAGTGATTCAAACTTTGTTTTTCTCATGATTTAATGTTCTATAATATTAGAACATCAAACCTAAGTTTTATAAAAATATTTTTGGTAATAAATTTCAAAACTTGTTTACACACTATTAAATACATATCTTAGCATATAAAATATACCAAAATACAAACCAAACATATTAAACTCAAGCATGACATAAATATTACAACTACACATTAATAACTATATTAACATGTTTATACTAACATGATGATTTATTTAATTTAAAAACAAACTACATTTAAAATAATCATTACCTTGTTTTAATGGCTATCTTTCTTTTTCTTCCAAAATAGGTGATGAGGTTTGAAGGCATGAACCAAGAACTCCTTCTCCTCTCTTAGTATTTTGCTCTCAATATTTTCTCACACTCTCAAATGCTCACACTTTGCTCTCTAGAAAATTCTCTAGCAATGAACTAACCAACCTAGAACAAGTGTGGAGTGTTTCTTTTATAGCCATCTACTAACACACCATTAACTCACTAATTCATCTATGTTGGTCAAATTAAAGGCTAATCAAGCTTACTATTTGATGGATTGACATGGTGATTGACTAGTTGATTGACTAGAGTTGTTGGCCAACTTTGATCTAGTGTAAAAGAGAAGCAATCTAGCAAATCAAGCAACATCAAGTGGGACAAAAAAAAAAATCAGCAAAATGGTATTTTCCATGCCATTTTTCCTTTATTTTTCTAGCTTTTAATGTGTATTTATGCATATACAAATATATCTATACATGGGTTCAATTGTTGACCAATTTTTGACTTCCTATTGGGCTCCATGTTGGACTTAGGAAATTAATATATTGGGCTCATCCATTGAATTGGTTTGGGCTCAATTTAATTAACACTTTGGGCTAGCATTTAAATAACTATGCTAACTTTAATTAAAATAAGCATTGGGCTTGTTTAATTAATTATATGGGCTAGTAATTAAATTAATTACATGGGCTACTAGGTTAATATCTTGGACCTAGTTTAACAACTCATTTGGATTAAAAATTATAATCCAATTAGATTTGCTTTAATTAATTATACCCTTGCTTTAATTCTTTAATTAAATATATGCACGAACAAGTACATCTATTTTATTATCTAATGCACAATTTATTAGTACAAAAATTTTAAATTCATTGCTAATTATATATTAATTATAATTACAATGTATAATGAAATTCGTGGTCATTACATTCTCCCTCCCTTATAAGAATTCCGTCCCCGGAATTACAATTTAAACTACTCAAAAAGATTCGGATAGTTAGCCCTCATCTTTTCTTCAAGCTCCCACGTAGCTTCCTCAGCGTTGTGGTTCCTCCATAGGACTTTGACAGAATGTATAATCTTATTCCGTAATTTCTGCTCTTTCCTATCTAGTATCTGGACAGGAATTTTCTCGTACGATAAGTCTTTCTCGACTTGTATTGGCTCATAGGATATCACATGTTTGTGGTCTGACTTGTATGGTCGCAACACTGATACGTGAAACACATTGTGAATATGCTCCAGTTCAGGAGGTAAAGCTACCTCGTACGCCACTTCACCCACTCTCCTTAATATCTCGAACGGTCCTATGAACCTCGGACTCAGCTTTCCCTTCTTTCCAAATCGGATCTTCCCCTTCCAGGGAGATACCTTCATGAACACAAAACTCCCAACTTCGAAGTTTCGCTTTTGTCGATGTAAATCGGCGTATTTCTTCTGACGGTCCTGAGCTGCTACTAGCCGAGCTCTTATTACCTTGATAATTTCTACCGTCTGTTGAACCAATTCTGGCCCCAACAGTCGGCGTTCTCCTACCTCATCCCAACATAGAGGTGTTCTACATTTTCTGCCATATAAAGCTTCGTAAGGCGGCATACCTATGCTCGCATGATAACTGTTGTTGTATGCAAACTCAACTAGTGGTAGATGGATTTCCCAACTGCCCTTGAAATCCATCACACAGGCCCTGAGCATATCTTCCAACGTCTGAATTGTTCTCTCACTTTGCCCATCGGTCTGCGGATGATACGCTGTACTCATTCTCAACTGTGTCCCCAATCTCTCTTGAAGACTCCTCCAAAATTTTGACGTGAAGCGCGGATCTCTGTCTGACACAATCGATACCGGCACCCCATGTCTTGAAACTATCTCCTTGATGTACAGTTTAGCCAACTGGTCCAAACTGAACTTAATCTTGATCGGCAAAAAGTGCGCTGACTTTGTTAGTCGATCCACAATCACCCATATTGCGTCAAATCCCTTCTGTGTTGCTGGAAGTCCTACCACAAAATCCATTGTGATATGCTCCCATTTCCACTCAGGAATCTCTAACGGCTGTAGTAATCCACTTGGTCTCTGATGTTCGGCCTTTACCCTTTGACAAGTTAGGCATCGGCTGACACATTCTGCGACCTCCCTTTTTAAATTCGGCCACCAAAAATGCTGACGCAGATCTTGATACATCTTCGTACTCCCCGGATGTATCGAGTATCTCGTACTGTGGGCCTCTTGCAAAATCTCTTCTCGTAGTTCAGGCACTAGCGGCACCCAAACACGATTTTCAAACCTTAGCAATCCCATGCTATCCTCCTTGAATTTGACCTCTTCCCCTTCGGTCATTCTCATCCTGATTCTGACACATTCTTCATCTTTGTCTTGAGCCTCTTTCACCCTATCTAGTAAGGTTGGGCTTGCTTCCACTTCCATTGACTCATTTGGATTTCTTACCTCCAACTCCATTCGAGCCATCTCTTGAACCAATTGTTCCTGATCTGTCAAGATGAACAATTTCTCCCTGCTCTTTCTGCTTAGAGCATCTGCTACTACGTTGGCCTTGCCGGGATGATATAGAATTTCACAATCATAGTCCTTGATCAATTATAACCATCTTCGTTGCCTCATATTTAACTCCTTCTGTGTGAAGATATACTTCAGACTCTTGTGGTCCGTGAATATCTCACATTTCTCTCCATATAAATAATGTCTCCAGATTTTAAGGGCTAACACTACCGCAGCCAGCTCCAAGTCGTGGGTAGGGTATCCCTTCTCGTAATCCTTCAACTGTCTGGACGCATACGCAACGACCTTGCCGTTTTGCATAAGCACACAGCCAAGTCCCTTGTGCGATGCATCACTGTAGACCGTAAAACCTCCCGTATCGTCCGGTAAAGTCAATACAGGTGCTTCACTAAGTCTCTTCTTTAGCTCCTGAAAACTCTCCTCACACTTCTCCGTCCATACGTATTTCACCGTCTTCCTCGTTAGATTGGTCAGCGGTGTTGCTATCTTTGAAAAATCTTGAATAAATCTCCGATAGTAACCCGCTAACCCCAAGAAACTTCTTACCTCCGTCGGCGTCCTTGGTTGCTCCCAATTCATCACTGCTTCCACCTTTGCTGGATCTACTGAAACTCCTTCCTTGTCAATGACATGACCTAAAAATTGAACTCTCTCCAACCAGAATTCACACTTCGAAAATTTAGCATACAACTGCTCCTTCCGTAAAATCTCCAACACCAATCTTAGGTGTTCAGCATGCTCCTCCTCCGTTTTAGAATACACCAGAATATCGTCAATGAACACAACAACAAATTTATCCAAGTACTGCTTGAATATTCTGTTCATCATGTCCATAAATGCGGCTGGCGCATTCGTCAGTCCAAACGACATCACCAGAAACTCATAATGCCCATATCGAGTTCTGAATGCCGTCTTGGGTACATCCTCCTTCCTGACTTTCAACTGATGATAACCAGTCCTCAATTCAATCTTTGAAAAGTACTTCGCCCCTTTCAATTGATCGAAAAGATCGTCAATTCGTGGCAACGGGTACTTGTTCTTAATTGTCACCTTATTCAGCTATCTGTAATCCATACATAATCTCATCGATCCATCCTTCTTCTTTACAAACAGCACCGGTGCTCCCCATGGAGAAACACTTGGCTGGATGTACTTATTATCCAACAACTCCTGTAATTGCACCATCAACTCTTTCATTTCTACCGGAGCCATTCTATATGGTGCCTTTGATATCGGCGCTGTCCCCGGTACTAAATCAATCGCAAATTCTATTTCTCTATCCGGCGGTAAGCCTGGCAATACATCTGGAAAAACATCTATAAACTCCCTAACTACTGGTATTTGCTCCATCTCGGGACTCACCACTTGTGTATCAACCACATGAGCCAAATACCCTACACAACCTTTCTTTAATAATTTCTTGGCTTGCATCATCGTCAGACAAGATGACTGTCTTGACGATTTGCTGCCATAAAATACGACCTTAGACTTATTTGGTGTCTTAAGGTGTATGCACTTCTTTTGACAATCAATTAAAGCTCCATGGTTAAACAACCAATCCATTCCAAGTATAACGTCAAACTCCCCCAAGCGTATTGGAATTAAATCTACACTCAACTTCTGACCCCTGATTTCAGCACAACAGTTTCTATGTACATACTCTACAGGAATCACTTCTTTATTTGCCACTTTTATGTTCATTGGGTTCTCTAGTTTTTGTCTAGGCAATTCTAACCGCTTAGCGAATTCATCAGACACAAATGAACAGGTAGCGCCCGAATCAAATAATACATAAGCATTTATATCATTGATCGGAATAATACCTGACACCACGTCTTTTGATTCGACGGCGTCCTGCACCGTCATGTTGAAAGTCCGTGCCGTTGGTTTGTTCTGTGGCACCGGCCCTCCAATGGTCAGTTTGGCGTTGTTGTTGTTGTTGCTGTTGCTTCCCCTATAGCCCGAACTCCCTCCGGTGTTCTTCTTCTTCGGACAATCTTTAAATTGATGGTTCATGGCCCCGCAGGCGAAACAACCTCCTTTCCTTTTTGGTGTGGGACAATTAGGAGCGATGTGCCCCTCTTGCCCACAGTTGTAACAAACATTCCTTCCCTTCATGCACTCCCCTGAGTGATTCTTCCCGCATTGACTGCATTTGCTTGCTTTCTTTGACTCACTGCCCTGGGGTGTCCCCGAACTGCTGTTGTTATTCCACTTGCGTTTGTTCGAGTTGCTACCCCCGCTGCTACCCTCTCTGTTTTCCCCATCGCTTCTCTTCTTGTTCCGTTCTTGATTGTGCTTATTCAAAGCTTCATTTCCACCCTCAGCTATGATAGCTTTCTCCAACAGTGTTGCAAAATTTGTGATCTGGAGAACAGCTACCCGACTGTAAACCCATGGTTTCAGCCCCTGTTCGAATCGTCTGGCGCGTCTTGCCTCCGTGTCCACCTGATGTGTAGCAAATCTTGCCAATTCATTGAACTTGGCGGCATATTCGGATACCGACATGTTACCCTGCTTAAGCTCTAGGAATTTAATTTCCATCCTAGCCTTTGTACTCTCTGGAAAGTAGTTTTCCAAGAATACCTCTTTGAATCGCGCCCACGCGATCGTTCCCTCCCCTGCTCTACTCTTATTGGCCTTCCACCAGTGGCTGGCCTCTCCTTTCATCATGAAGGTAGCAAATGAGGTCATTTGCTCCTCCCTAACTCGTGCAACCTCGAAGACTTTTTCCATCTCCTCTATCCAGGTTTGTGCTTCTATAGGATCTGTGGTCCCTTTGAACTCGGGTGGTCCTATCAGTTTGAAGTCTTTAAAGGTTGCTAGTGGAGCGGCAGGGTTTGTTGCTCCAGTAGCCTCTGTGTTGCGTTCGCGAAATGCTCCCATTAGCATTTCTACGAACTCTTGGACAGGGTTTGGCGGTACCCCTCCGACGTTCACTGACTCTTCGGGTGGTGGTGGGGGTAGTCGTTGATTTCTTCTCTGTGGCGGCATTTTCTGTATAAAGAAAATTTAATTAATTAAAGTTGTTTCAATCTTTTTACTTTCGTTTTGTAGCTTAAGTATTTTAAACTAAAGCACCAATAATCATCTTGACACATATAAACATAAACGAAAATGCATTTATATTCATATGCTAAAACACAGTGCGTAGCACTTTTACATCATATGCATACTGCTATAAATGCTGCTAACCCCGATAGTTAAAACAAAAGACGGGATCTAACATATCCCACAACTTCATAGAGTTGGGATTTACAACATACTAACCCTCTATCAAAACAAAAGTTGGGTTTCTACTGCATCTATGTACATACATCATAAATAAAGAAAATACAACTAACGGCGCATCCCTCGACGAACCGCATCGTCGTACTCCTCCTCTCCAATAGTCCTGACCACACCCCTACTGATGGTGTGCAAGGTCTGGCCCTCCTCAGCAGGGTAATAGTGCACCCTACTCTGGATCCTACCAACTGATGAGCGATAGACGTAACTGAGTCTATCTATCCTCACCTTTTTCTCCCTAACCTCCTCCTCCAGCTCCATCATCTGCCCGTGAGCTGCATCACGCTGAAACTCCATATCTAACCTTGCCTCAACGGCCTGCTGCATCTGGCCCCTCATGGCCTCCCTCTCTGCCTGTGTCTGCTGAATCTTCAGCTCAGCGGCTACTAACTTGGCCTCCATCTCGGCCATCCTCGCCTTCAGCTCTATGTTCTCGCCAGAGAACATATAAGCTGTATCTCTATACTGCTGCTCTGTCTGCTGGTGGATCTGGTTCTGCTCCTCCAGGTGCTGAACCCTCTCCTCTAGCTCCTCGTTAGCCGTAGTAAGAGTATCGATGATGTCACTGGCGATAGTGCCCATGCCATCAACATACTCAGCTGGCTCCTCATCCTCATTATCATCAGTATCAGCCTCCTCCTCACTGTACTGCCCCATAACTCCGCCCCAGACAGCGTCCTCTCTATCTCCCTCCTCGGGATCTGACTCTGGCTCCTCGATCGGTGCAGCCACCCGTGGCTGTGCGGTATCCATAGGGATATCCGTATAAATCACCTCCTCTACAGCAGTGCTCGACTGGCCTATCTCCGTCATCCTACAATAACATAAATAACACATGTTAGTACAGCAATAAAATATATTCATTGATGAAATGAAATGATATTTTATCATGTACATCTCGGCTCGATGGATTTTCTCAATCCACCTCCAAAAATACACAACATGATGAATCTCCCCGATTCATCTCCTAACGCACTCGATAAGAGTTTAGTACTAAGGTTATATCCTAGGTTTCGCAATCCTAGCGTTTCTAACCTACAGCTCTGATACCAACCTGTGACGACCACAAATCCGGGTTCTTTAGCCTCGGGTTTGGTTCTCACTGTACAATACTTAACAACAATGAAATACATATATTGTATTCAAACTACGCGGAATAATAAAAAAGGTTCCTTATATAAAGGCTACACTTCCCAAGGTCTATTAACCTTAAATTGTAACATTACATATCTTAAGGGAAATACAAAAGATTTACAACAGTAATTACATAACCGCAATTTAAACTAGCATGTAATTACTACAACTAAGCATTCGCTTTCCCCTTGCCTTTGTTCGATTTAGAGCTTTCGGGATTGGCTGAAATATAGTCATGATATAGCAAGAATGAGCAACTAAATGGCTCAACAAGTTTATAAACAACAATCATACGATATATCATGATGAAGGGAAATAACTTCAAGGTTTCAACAATAGCAATTGTGAAAGATAACAAGAATCAATGTTCAATAAAAGAAGGAATTGACTCTTTACTGCTGAGTGGTCTTTAATGACCATGAACTGCTACTAAGGTAGAACAGACATACAATGTCTGACTCCTTGTTAAAATAACGGGACACTTGAGGGGATCAGTCCTCTCATGTCCTATGTATATGCATCACATTTAGTTTTCTTGCGCACTGTCGGGTCTCCGACAAATAAAAATCCCCTTTAACTAGGGTTGTTCTATCTCAGTCTTACTGTAAGAATCCGCACCAACCAATGGTTTGGATAAGCTTTTATAATATTCAATTAAATGAATTTAACATGCATTTGTCTAGCCGAAACAATTAGCTTAGACGTTCTTAGACAGTTTGCAAAAGCACTATGTGCGAATACAATAATCAATAATGATGTGAAGTAATTTTTGATAATTAATTCACTCAAAGGTCTGTCAAGTAACTACGGGTGTAGAATACTTGCTCAACAATAATTGAAATGTAAATACGGTTGAAAAATATCTGCAACAATAAATACAAGTTTAAGGGTAGAAAACTTGCCTGTCTGCACAGCTACAATAAATGTCTAGCTTTAACTACTTGCTTTGAAAGACCTAACATTAATAAAGTCGGTCTAATAATTAGCACGGCGTATTTGCATAACTATACGCTTGATAATGAACTTATTTACCACACATAAGTACTAACACATAATTTACATTAGTCAAAACAATATTATTAACCTTATAAACCCTTAATCATATTAGATTAATAATTTAATAAGTTAGAAAATATTTTTCTTAAGTGTTGGACACTTATTAAACCTTTAAACAACTTATTATAATTGTTTAATTAAATTCAATTTATTTTATTAACTCAATCTCTTTTTAATTACTATTTAATATTGATTAAATAGAAATTAATTAATTAACTCTAGTTATTATTTAAAATAATTAATAACTAATTGTACTTACTTATTATTTAATTATAATTAAATAATAAATAATTATTAACTTAGTTTTAACCTTCTTTAATTTAATGTTAATCAACCAATAATTAACCAAGTAATGAACCTTACTTATTATTTAATTAAGGAAATTAAATAATAGTTTACTAATCTTAATCCTCTTTAATTATTATTTAATGTCAATTAAATAATAATTAATTATTTAATTAATTTTTAATTATTATTTAAGGTTAAATAATAATCAAATCATTCTTATTTATTATTTAAATTAAATAATAAATTATTACTCTAATAACTTAATTTCTATTAATCGTTATTTAATGCTAATTAAATAATAATTAATTACCTAATTATCCTTATTTATTATTTAATAATATTTAAATAATAAATTTATAAATTTTATCTCTCTTTAAGTATTATTTAATGGGCATTAAATAATAAATGCTAATTTATCATCTTTATTTATTATTAACATTTAAAATAATAAACAAATAATAAATTTATTTAACTTAACCATGGTTTAGCTAACTAGATTAATATTTAAAATATTTAAATATTAAACTTAATGAAAAATATCCTCCCCAATATTATTTTTGTATTATAATTATTTTTGTTATAATTTTAATTTAGTTTTTAAATATTTAAATTAATTAAATTTAACTCGAATGGCATTTCCGTAAATAAGTCAAAATCTGAACCGAGGGCAGAATGGTAATTCTGCCAAGAAAACACGGAGGGGCATTCTGGTAATTTCGCCGGAATTTTCCTTACCGCGCATTGCGCGCGTTACAGATTTAACGGGCCAAAAACGACGCCGTTTTTGGAATGCCGGATACGGCTTCCGCGCGTACGCGCGGAGTAACTTTTTACGGACACCAAACGACGTCGTTTGGCTCCGTGTTTTCGGTGAACAGTGGCTGCGCGCGCATTGCGCGGAAACCTTTAATTTTTTTCTTCTTCGCAGAATGTGAACAGTGTTCCGGCACACACATTTTAATTAAAAATATACCATCAAGTAAGCTTTAACTCTTCAATAAAAATCCAAAAAAATTACCAATCACCTTATTTTAATTTATAACATGAAAAAAATAATTTTTCATGATTTAATATCATTATTTTTTTATAAAAATTTCTACATCACATAAACTACCATAAATCATAACTTTTTGTGTATAACTCCATTTTGAGTGATTCAAACTTTGTTTTTCTCATGATTTAATGTTCTATAATATTAGAACATCAAACCTAAGTTTTATAAAAATATTTTTGGTAATAAATTTCAAAACTTGTTTACACACTATTAAATACATATCTTAGCATATAAAATATACCAAAATACAAACCAAACATATTAAACTCAAGCATGACATAAATATTACAACTACACATTAATAACTATATTAACATGTTTATACTAACATGATGATTTATTTAATTTAAAAACAAACTACATTTAAAATAATCATTACCTTGTTTTAATGGCTATCTTTCTTTTTCTTCCAAAATAGGTGATGAGGTTTGAAGGCATGAACCAAGAACTCCTTCTCCTCTCTTAGTATTTTGCTCTCAATATTTTCTCACACTCTCAAATGCTCACACTTTGCTCTCTAGAAAATTCTCTAGCAATGAACTAACCAACCTAGAACAAGTGTGGAGTGTTTCTTTTATAGCCATCTACTAACACACCATTAACTCACTAATTCATCTATGTTGGTCAAATTAAAGGCTAATCAAGCTTACTATTTGATGGATTGACATGGTGATTGACTAGTTGATTGACTAGAGTTGTTGGCCAATTTTGATCTAGTGTAAAAGAGAAGCAATCTAGCAAATCAAGCAACATCAAGTGGGACAAAAAAAATTTCAGCAAAATGGTATTTTCCATGCCATTTTTCCTTTATTTTTCTAGCTTTTAATGTGTATTTATGCATATACAAATATATCTATACATGGGTTCAATTGTTGACCAATTTTTGACTTCCTATTGGGCTCCATGTTGGACTTAGGAAATTAATATATTGGGCTCATCCATTGAATTGGTTTGGGCTCAATTTAATTAACACTTTGGGCTAGCATTTAAATAACTATGCTAACTTTAATTAAAATAAGCATTGGGCTTGTTTAATTAATTATATGGGTTAGTAATTAAATTAATTACATGGGCTACTAGGTTAATATCTTGGACCTAGTTTAACAACTCATTTGGATTAAAAATTATAATCCAATTAGATTTGCTTTAATTAA
Source organism: Hedera helix (assembly GCA_947179155.2). NCBI lineage: Eukaryota > Viridiplantae > Streptophyta > Magnoliopsida > Apiales > Araliaceae > Hedera > Hedera helix. The sequence goes on along the minus strand of OX359264.1, from coordinate 29,804,868 downwards.
TTATACCCTTGCTTTAATTCTTTAATTAAATATATGCACGAACAAGTACATCTATTTTATTATCTAATGCACAATTTATTAGTACAAAAATTTTAAATTCATTCTAATTATATATTAATTATAATTACAATGTATAATGAAATTCGTGGTCATTACAATAACACTTTAAATAATCAATTGGTTATTTGTTCATATTTTTCCAAAATTTAAAAATGTTTTTTATTATTTTTCATACATTTAGTAAGCTTTTATCATTTAATAATTATGAAAAATAGTTACTGACATTATAAAAATACCATTAAATTTCAGAAAATAGTACACGAATTCTAAGCAACTTTCTAGTTTGGGCCGTCGCCGGAACCGGCCGGTAAATTGGTGAACCGGCCGCCGGAATGCTCCGGCCGGTTCACCAAAATAAAACCGACAGTAACATTGCCTTATTCCAGATTTTTGTCAAGTTTTGGGGTCTTTTACTAAAACTTTAATAACTTGAGTTCTATAACTCCGATGGAGCTCTTCTTTATATTGTTACGTTCGTATCTTCTCGAACTACAATTTTCCATTATCAGATTAATTTTTCGGACATGATTTGACCTCCTAAAATAGCCTGGAACCGGACTGTTCACGCAAAACTTCCGACCGTGGAGTGTTTTACTAGAAAAATCTTATCTCACTCGTTTTAAATCGGATTTTAGTCATTCAAGTTGGAGAATTTACATAACTTCAAGATCTATCCAACAAAATTGACGGATCAAAAATCCAATTTTCTGATCGTGAACAGTAATTCTGGGAGCGGATGTTCCGATTTAGTTTTCCGGTAAACTTGATTTTTTCAAAGTTTGAACATTTTTTTCCAACATTAAAGCTTATAAAACATAAGTTAAACTCATGATAACCTATATAAACATACAAATCATGATTTTAACCATACAAATCATTACGTTAATAATCTTAACATAGAATGGAAAGAAAAGTAAAACTAGAGTTTTTTTTTCAAAACAATACCTAGATTTAGTGGTAATCCTCATTTTCTTCCCAAACATGTGATAAATGGAGATGGTATAACTAGCTTGACCTTTTTCCCCTCCTTGTTATGCTCGGCCCTTTCTTCTTTCTTGGTGACTCCAAATATTTTTGGCTCTCCTTATTTCTTTCTCTCTCAAGCTATTTCTCTCTTAAGAAAAAAAAATGGAAGTATCCCAAACAAATGACTACTAAACTATTAAATATTACTCTAATAAAATGTATAGATATACAAGATATATCTACACATCTAGATTATCATGATCCTAACACTTGCTTACTTACACAAGAAATGTAGCTAAGGACTAGAGTTGGTGAGTAAAGTGATTACACCTTTGTACTAACAAACAATCTATTTTATTTAATATAAATGAATTTCAACAATTGTTCTCCTCTCTTGCCGGCAACAACATTCAAGGAGAGATGTTTCATCTCTTGATTTTTTTTTTATTGTTGGACCATAAAGCAATGATAATCCACAAATGTACTTTCAAAACATCCAACACAAGCAAGCTCAATAAACAATTAAGAAAATAAAATAACAACCAACATCAATTCCCTCTCTATCTCTCCTAGTACACGGCTGAGCACCATTTTGTCCCAAAAAGGTTGTCACCTTTGCTTGCTTTAAGTAATTAAATGTGCTACCCATTTACTTTTGCAATTAGGTTTATTATTTGCATTACATTTAATAATCATTGGACTCCAATAAAATGACTTGAACTAATATTTGGTCAACCCCATTTAATTTAACATTGGACTAATTAATATAACCCAAAAGATTGGTTATTAATTTTGTTACACATTAATTATCCAATCCATAATTAAATAGTAATTGAATTGATTAATTAATTAAATACTCTAGCACATAAATGTTAAATTTCTAAATGGACTAATAAATATTATTATTAATATTTCACATTATTTACATTAATTAATAATCATATTAATTAATTTATTATATTTAATTAACTCATTATATTCAATTTAATTAATTATTTAATTAATAGGAAACTTATAAATTATTTTAATATTGAAACTTTAGAGTTTGTTCGCTAATAACAATATATATATATATATATATACACACACACACATTACCTTACTTCAAAAATAATTTCACAATAAATTATGAAATTAAAATAAATACGATATATAATTTAATATATATTATTTAGGCCATAAATTAAATTATTTAATACATTTACATTAAATAATTCATTTCTCATCAATTATGGAAATAAATCCATTTACCCGAAAATACATTAAAGTAATAATATATTTACTCAATTTCTTATTTAAATAATTTATTAAATTATTTAATTAATATTACACAAATAATTGTATAATTAAATTTCTCACTCCATAAATCATTTACAATGATTTATTTAATTATAGCATATATTCATTTAATATATTCAATTATTATTTAAAATTACTAAATTAATTTAATCCCTTTATATATATATATATATATATATATATATATATATATATATATATATATATGAAATTAAATATTGTACAATATATATAATTACTATTTTTCCTTTATTAATTCAACTACTTTATATAATCTATAATTATATAAATTACATAATTATTCCTCACAAATAATTTATCAATAATCAGCAAAAATATTGATTAATGAGTATAATCAATATATACATAAATTAGTTCCACAATAAACCTTTTAATTCAAATCGGATTAATTCAATATTAATCCATTTATTTACCATAATTTATTTAACCATTAAATTTTGTTACTAAATATGCACATACATATATTCATATAGATACATATTTAATTTACACGCAACCACGTCGCATAATTACATAACTCCACTAATTAATTCTCTTAATTTAATTAGACTTGCTATTGGTCAAATTTATTGAATTATCACTTTACTTGCTAACTTATCAAAAAAAATTGATATCACCATATCTAAGTTAGTCCATTACATTTAATTTGGACATCTATTTATCTACCACTACTAGGTTATCAAACTCCAACCTTTATTAAATATTAAATATTTTATTTCTAATTCATTTAAATATCCGAAATATTACAAAAACAATCAATTCTAAGAATGAATTCTTGATTTAATAAATCATCTTGAAATTTAAATAAACATTTAATTACGGATAATATTTCTTTTTTAATTGTAGAATATCTACTCTGAGTAAGATTCCAGTGACCAGAATAATATCTTACTAATTCTTCTTTATTCCTGTAATGATTTAATTGTTTTAATATTCCACCAAATCCTATATTAGAAGCATCGATTTCTACAATTTACTTTCATTCAGTATGTGATAAGCATAGACATGGAATATATTTAACTTTAAGTTTAATTCTTTTAATGGCATCAGTATGACTTTTATTCCAGGCAGGAGGATTCTTAGTTAATCTTTCATATAACACTTTAGTGTCTTTTGCAAGATCTTTATAAAATTCAGCAATATAATTTAAATTTTCAAGAAATCTTTGTAACATTTGTTTATCTTTGATTTCTTCAGGAAATTTTTTTGCAAAAACAATTAACCTATCAATATGAATAATAGTTCCTTGATAAATATTATGACCTAAAAATCTTACCTTTATTTGAAATAAACTCATTTTCGAAGCAGAAACTACTAAGCCAGTTTTCTTTGCAATATTTAAGAAAATATTTAAATGTTTAAAATGTTGATCAATATTGTCAGAAAATATTAGGATATCATCAATATAGACAATACAAAAACTTGAATAAAGATAAAATATTTCATTCATAATCTTCTGAAATTCAGAAGGAGCATTTTTAAGACCAAAAGTGTAACGCCCCGAAAATCCCCGCGATTTCGACTGCGGCGGACCTTGTGCGTTAATTTCGTACATCTATTAACTTAACCAATGATCCCATAATTATATTGGTTGAATTAGTCTTATTTTAGACTATACATTAAAAATTTCTCTTAACTTTGTCATTGGATTTTAACTTGATCTCAGTCTCATAAGTATACAAGTATCAACTTGTATTTCATCCGTATAAATGGATAAAACCATATATAACGGTCAAATTTTAACCATAGGATTTAAATATTCTATAACTTTACATGTTCCAACATCCACGGCATTAAATCATTAGGACGGCTATTGGGAATAGAGAATCCCGTGGTGAATGTTTGTATCTTCACCCGTGATAAATGTTTGCATCTTTATCTGTGACAAATGGTTGTATCTTTGTCCGGTGCAAAATTCTCTTTCTGTACAGAACATTACCCAACTAGTTAAAACCCTCATTCGAAACATATTTGTTTATAGGGATATCTCTTCATATCAATAATCCTACTTATATAGTATTCAGAATAGTAATAACGAGTTATACCTGGGTCCGAGGAACCTTAACGATGGATTTGACTAGTCAACATCGCTTAGTCCTGTCTCGGATGTACAACACTCACAAGTTATTTACCGATCTTCATCCAGATAAATAGATCATTATCAATACTATGTTAAGTCTTAACAATTCTAGGTTATATCAAAATAAAGACATAACAACATTCTGATGATAATAATTTATATCATTCATTCAATATTTGGTTACATGTTTGTTTGTTCGTATTACAACAGTCGTTATGACTTATACAAATACAAGCAATAAACATGAAAACCTAATATACGCTTCATCTTTACGTTCATCTTTAATCTGCAAATAAAGTTTTATTTGCAAGAATGAGCACGACGGCTCAACAAGTCTAACATACAGCACATACGCAGTTTATGCTTTCATATAAACTTTAACATGCATTGACTGAACATAATTCTCCATTTAATATCACATATAACTCACGTTCCAATAATTTATATTGCATTGACAGACAAAGTATATAAATCATATTCATAACTCGTAAACATAACACATAACATTTAGAAGGATTGCAACCATCAGTTAAAGACTTCACATAACATCTATTACATAACAAATAACATATAAGGGTTTAGAACTTGCCTTGAAACTGTTTTAGGGTTTCCCGGGAAATCGTTAAACGCCTACAAAAAGGGTTACGCGACCCCGAACGTTAGTTTATCAAATTTTCCTTTTGAATAAGTCTTAGAATAACTTAACTAGACTATTTTCATTGGTGGAATTAATTGGAAAATTGTCCAACTCAAAAACTCACTTTTAAGTCACTTTTAAAAAAATAGGCAGCATGTATGGCTGCTAGACCCCGGCTCGATCAAACGGCCACAACTTCTTTGTTTTAAAACATTTTTGAGTCGTTTAAAATTTCACGCGTTTGTAACTTCCGTATCTACAACTTTCATTCAGACAAAAGTTTGAGATTCCTTACGGATTTACACATATTTCCCAGTAATTGGACTGATCTAAAACTGATTCATATTTCTGACCTCTTTTACAGTGACAACCATAACTTTGTCATACGAAAACATTTTTGAGTGATTCTTGAGTCTAAATTACTTAGAATTTCATTATCTACAACTTTAATTCAGGTTTCTAAGGCAGATTCAAACTTTAAAATTTCGGAAATTTGCAAAAATATTCTGCTAGTATATTAAACTTAACTTTCTTTGATCCGATTGGTAAAACATGATACCTCAATCATTAATTTGCTAAGATAACATGTTCTAACACTCCGTATCACTTCATAACATAAAAATAACAAAATCATAAACCTACTTATATAAGATTTCATGACTTTTTCTCAAGAACACGAAGAACGAATCGAAGAACACGAAGAACAAAGTTTCATCGTTCTTCGTTTCGACTACTAAAACTTGATGCCACAAGCATTATTTAGCAAGGCCATCATGTTTCATCATCCCATAACACCAAATTACCAAATCATAAACCTACTTATGTAGAAATTATGACTTTTGCTCAAGAACACACGAAGAACACGAAGAACGAAAAATCGTACATGGTAACGACTTATGTTCTTGAGCTTTTGGATTTCATACTTGAAATAATTTGAGTATTATAACTGCTTACATATGTGATTATAACACTTTATAATTGACAACATTTGGTCATTATAACGACTTGTTTACTTAATTATAACAATTTATAATAATGTTCCAGAACATACGAAGAACACGGAGAACGGATAAACCGTACATGGATACGACGTATGTTCTTGAACTTTAAACTATGAAATGAAATTTGACATAACAACGACTTGCTCAAGTCATAAGGAACACGGAGAACGAAAAATCGTACATGGCTACGACTTATGTTCTTGAGCCTCATCGATAAAATAAAACTTTAAGCATCATAACGATTAAGAATCGTACCTTTTATTATTGCAAGCTTTAACTATTTCTTTGCAATCTCTTGATTATAGGAATTTTGCTTTGAAAATTATTGAGAATAATGAAGAGCTTAGCTCTCTATTTATAGGAAAACCAAGGGTCGGGGTAGTTTGGTCATTAGTTTAAAAGACCAAGGTCCTTTTAGTCTTTTCTCCCTAGCGCTTGCATCATCGCTTACATCACCCTTCTTCTAATTGGTCGATTCATTTTCACTTGGATTTAGTTCGAAACAAATCGTGCTAGTTCTTTTTCAGTTAGTGTAATCGTGCTAGTTCTCCCTATTTTAGTTACACTAACTTAGTTACACATAAACTAGTTTGATTTCAACTAATTAATTAAATAGTATAATACATTAGTATTTATACGTATTTCTTTTGTATAATACATCGTATAATATTCGTATTCTACTGGTATGATACCTCGTATTATTCTCGTATTAATCTCGTATAATCTTTCGTATAATCCTTGTATTATACATTACAATATACTTTTATTATTCTCGTATTCATTCCGTATTCGCTATGTATTCATCCTGTATACGTGAATAGTAATCTCCCTAAATTATTTTGGGTAAAAATTTTATTGGTCAAAATGCATCTACTGTCAATAAAAATGCTATTCAAGAATGTGAATTTTTAAAATTCGGAAGAAAAATTTCCAAATGAATAGTGTTTTACACGCTTTTCGAGTAAAACTTTTATTGGCTAATTAATATCTATACTTCATATAAATGCTATTTCGTGAAATACGATATATCAAAATATCGAAAAGAACAGTCAAAAAGACGACAAACGTTTTCTCGTAAATCGTGACTTTTTCGTCTTTTTCTCCAGACAATTTTATTGGTTCTCTCGAATCTAAACCTCATATTATCACTATATTGTGAAATGTAAAAAGTCCTACAGATGAAAGAAACAGTCAAACGAATGAAAAATGTCATCTCGTGAATAGTGCTTTTACACGTTTTTCGAGAAAAACTTTTAGTGACTGTTATGTGTTTTCAAATCATGGGAAGGTTAAATCTTGAAACGGAATGTCAATTTGACCTTCACATTTTGCTCAAGGGCCTAGTTTATTTTCTAGGGTTTAGACCCTAGGGTTAGGGTTTAGGTTTTAACTCTTTTTTCAATTTAGGTTTTTGCCCTAAATTGACTTCTGATTTTTAATAAGTGTTAAGGTTAACTACTTGAACCAAAACACAAAATCCTATACATAGATAATTCATACAACACATTTAAAAGCTCAATTCAAGCTTTACTAATCACATAACATAAATTAGGTTAAAGATTTTTAACCTTTTAGTTGTATACGATCGTAGTTTCGAGTCGTATATATTCTTTAAGATAGCTCAAGGTATGCTTGAGCAATCGATCTTAGGTTTTGAATTGACAACCTTGCTTAGATCTTCTTAGATCACTTTTGAAATACTTGGGATATTACAAAAAGGCATTACAATCCATTCATATTGACAAAAAGGTACAGTAAAAGCAGTCTTGTATCTATCTTTAGGATCAATCTGTATTGGCCAAAATTCAGATTTTAAATCAAATTTAGAAAAAATATTAGCACTAGTTAATCTATTTAACAAATCTTTTTTACTAGGCATATGATATCTAATCCATTTTAATACCTTATTAAGAGGTTTATAATTAATTACTAATCTAGGAGTTCCACGTTCAATTTCAGAATATTTCATAACATAAAATGCAGAACAACTCCAAGGAGATGAACTAGGACATATTAATCCTTTCTTTAATAAAGTATCAATTTCTGTCTTACAGTATTCTAAGGTTTCTTTATCCATTTGAGATGGTCTAGCTTTAGTAGGTATTAAATCTTCAGAAAATCTTCCTTATAAGGTAATTTTATCATATGTTTTTTTCTATCCCAAAAAGCATTAGGTAAATCAGCACAAACTTCATTTGTTATTTTTAAAGTAATTTGTTTAATTTTTTTCCTGAATAAGAGGATCATGTAATCTATTATCTATAGATAATAAATTAATTTCTTTTTTCAAAAAATTAATTTGATTTTGTTTAAAAATTAAACTTGTTTTTAATTGATTTAAATCCGTAGTAATAGGAGAGGTTATAAACTTATAAGTAATATCAACACCATCTAAAGTGGTATGGATACCTTTAGAATCAATAACTATAGGTTGAATCATGTTTAAAAATGGAGTTCCTAAAATCATAAATTGAGTAAGGTTTTGAACCATAATAAAAGGAGTTTTTAAACACATACCTTCATTGCAAATATAAGCATTAGTTAATTTAAAATTAATATTCATTTTAGTACCATCAGCAGTACTCAAGCTTTGTTTAGTTTTTTCAAAATAATGTGTAGGAATTAATCCTTCTTTTATACAATTCATATCAGCACCACTATCAACTAAAGCAATAGTATTAACAATAAAATTTTCATTAACAACTAAGGTTACTTCAATATACCATTTTTGAAAAGTAATTTTTTCAATTTGACACAAAAATTGTTCAGAAGTATCTTCTTCTTTATCTTCATTTTCATTATTATTTTTGCCATCTGGTATATTTTTAAATTGTCTTAAAGCTAAGCTTTCCACAAATTCTAATCTGTCTTTTAAATTACTAATTTTTTTTTGTTTTGTAAATTCAACTATTCTTTTAAATTATTAAGAGTAACAGGTTTTTCTTTTGGAGTATTTTGCATTCTATTTATTACTTATTGTAACGTATAAGGAGTATGAATTTTAGGTTTTTTATTCTCTATATGCTGTTCCTTAGTCTGATTAATATATATTTCAATTATTTTTCTTTTCTCTATAGGATCCTTAATTTGATCTATAACATTAAGAATAAATTGTTCTTGTTTAGACAAAACATTTATACTAAGACCACTCATTTTTAAAGTAGCATTATAAGGATTTTCATCTGTTTTGCAAGCACATAAATTATCAGAATTACTATCAGTATCAGAAGATTCAAACACATCAGTATCACGAATATTAAACACTTCATTTGTACTATCATATTCAGAAGTATTATCATAATTTTCTGAATCAGTTTCTAAGAGAATATTATAAATTTTTTGTTTAACAGAATCATCTAATTCTATAGAATTAATTTTTTTCTTAAGAGTGCATTTATTAGCATAATGACCTTTCTTTCCACATTTATGACATATTATGTCTTTTAAAGGTTTTCTTTTAAAACTCTTTTTCTTATAAATTTTTTTAGGTTTTTCTGATTTTTCTTCATATCTCTTTTTTCTTCTCCTTTTCCTATAAGGCTTTTCTTGTCTAATTGTTTTTCTATGTTTTGTCCTAGAGGCAGGAATCAAGGGATAACTAAATTGTTCACAGAATTCACCAATTTCTTTCCTATGAGTAATTCCTTGTTTCTTTAATTGAGCTTTTAAATTTAAATCATTACACAAAGTTAAACCTTCAGCAATCACTTCATTTATTAATTCACCATAAGTATAACTTTCATAAGGAATACTTAAGTTTCTATTAAAACCACCTTGAAGATTTTTTAATCTGTTTCTGACACGTTCAGCAAATAATTTAGGTAATCTAGGGATAAATTTTTCTTTCCAAAAATCTGAATTAGCATCTGCTCTATGCATTATCTTAGACATAAAAACATCTTTATACCATCTAAAATGAGTAAGTGTAGGACACTTTAAATTTATTAACAATTCTTTACTACAATCCATAGCATGGAATCCTAATCCTATAAAATATTTTAAAATTGTTTGAACTAAAGTATATATACTATCATCTATTGTTTCAATTACAACCTGAGTTTCAGTTTCTATATCTTGAATAGTAGTACTTGGACCTATCTAAGTTACAGGACCCGCTTTAACAGGAACTTGTACCGGTGTTTGTATAATTTTTTTTGCATTTAAGACTTCTGATCTTTGAATATCAGTTAAAATATTGTTCCACCAACCTTTTAATTGACCAGTAAAACCAGCAATTATAAAATTAACAACTTGGGTTTAAGTATTATTATTAGCCTTACAAATTGTAGCATACATGAGCATTTTATGCATAACATGAAATATCTGTTGTTCTTCACAACCATCAATATTCCATTCATAAATTTGATCAGCAGAAAAACTAGATCTATCAGAAATTATAAAATTTTCCTCAAATAAAACATCCATAGGAGTAGGCCTAGGGTAATAATACCTTCCATAAGGGACTCTATTTATAGGAGATTTCTTATTATCAAAACTTTTTTTATGAACCTCATTATTATTTTCCTGACTTAAAGTTTTAAACTGAGAAGCAAGATTATCAATATCTTCTTCACTATAATTTTCTTCATTTAAAACAGAAATAGAAGGACCTTCATGACTTTTACCTTTATCTTTATTCTTCATTTTGTCTAATTCATTTATCAATTACTTCATAAAATCATTATCCTTTTTTGAAGTTAAATTAAAATCAGAATAAACCGGTCTATGTATAAGAACAGGTTTTAAAGGTTTATCAGGTTGAATAGATGTTTGACTTTGACTTACAGGCTGTATAACAGGCTGTTCAACTTTTTTTAAAATATTATTTGTTTTCTCCTCTACACGAGAAAGTTGATTACCAAGAGTATGTAAATGTATATTTGTAAAATTATTTTGAGCAAAAAGTTTTTCATGTAGAATTTTAGTGTCTAGTTCATCAACAAAAGTTTCAGCAATAGCATAAGCCCTAACAGGGTTGTCATTTTGGGTTGATAAGATTAATTTATCATTCATAGGAGGATGAATGGCTCTAATAATAAGACCTTGAGATGTTTGCCAATTTTTATAAAAGTCAGAAATAATATTTATTTCTGAAAAATTAGTTTGAGTTTGAAAAAATCAATCAACAAAAGGAATAATATATTTATTTTCTTCGATATATTTATAAAAAATTTCTTTAAATTCTAAAGTCTGTTTTTTAGAATAATATTTAAAAAACCATTTCCTAAACTCACTATACTTAGATAATTGAAATTCAACATTTATTTTAATTTTGTCTATTACAAAATCAGACTCATCAGACCATTCAATAGTGTTCACAGAGAAATTCATGTCACTAGGTGTGGGAGAACCTATATGCATAGATTTATTTCTATAAATAACATGGAGTATCTTATTATCCGATTCTTTAATTCCAATAATATTTTCTGTTTCAAGTCTAGGATTTTCAAATGGTTTAATATTTGAAGTAGATGTAACAGAAGATGTAGATGCTCTACCAGTATGACTTAGTTGATCAAAATGAGTTATATTAAACTTTGCAGTTCTACCTTTTTGACCAAAACAAATCTCAACATTACCATCAGGTGTTTCTATTATTTGCTCAATATCTCTGTTTTCAACATTTTCAGGGGCTGATATAAACACACCGGATAAAATCCATTGTTCAGGTAATTTAATATCAGACCAATCAATAGTCTTAGGAATATTAACAAAACTCTTAGACATATTTACTTCAAATAAAATAGTTTTCCCTTTAACATCAATTTTTTTTTAGCTTTTGGAGCTAAAGTGTTTAACACTTTAAATTTGACTCTATAAATTAAAGCAATATTTTCAACTCCCATTTTCATATCATAACCACTGGTTTGTATATATAAAGTTAAAACATCAAGTAATCTCTTATCAGTGAGAGAAACCTCAAAATTAGGAAAACAGTCAAAATAAACTGGACCATTACATAAGCTTGTTTCAACAAGACCAAGCAAAGAATCTGAAAACTTATTATGCCTAGAATCACATAAGGCAATACACATGGAAGTATTTAAACCTTCTCTAGTTAATGGTTTAAATCCAATCTGTACACATCCAAGATGGATAAAATTATATTCATCTTTATATTTTCTAATATCATTAGAAAGTAATTGTATGGTTTCATAAGTTTCTGAAATATGAATAGTTTTTTCTACAGTTTTTATTATTGTTTTTGATTTTAAATCAAAAGTTCCAATTTTATAAATCTGTGTAGATTTAACCTTAGGTAAAGACCTATCTTTAAGATGTTGTTCAAGCTGTTCATATTCAATTTCATTAGAATTTTTAATATAATCATCTCTAGTACTATCAGTACTAGAACCTAACCCAATTGATTTCAGTATTTGATTATCTGCTTTTAATTTGTTATTTGTTCTTGATCGATCGGTCCTAAGTCGCGTTGTGGAATTTACCTGTTTAGCCATGGTTAGGCGTTTTTCGGTCTTAAGTCCGTGTAAATCGTTGACAGTCGAGTCTTGAACAATTAATTAATTAAAAGTCACAATTCCTGTAATATCCCAAATATTTCCAAGATTTTAAATAATATCTTAATTGATTTTATTAAAGGTTCAGGTTTAAAACCTAGAATTTGAGAAGTAAGATGTGTAGAAAATGGGTAAACATTTTTTTTAACATAATTTATTTGTTAGAAATTAAATGTGAGAATATTGTAATGATGTATGTAGAGAATTTATTAAGGAAATAAATTCAATTGAGAAGTGAAGGTAATTATATTAATATGTATATACCTACAGTGTAATGGTTAGCCAAATAAGAGGATGAGTAAGTTAATACTCAATTAAGCTAATAAATTAATTAGTTTAAATATGAAGTAAGAAGGAAAGTCATGTAATATAATTAATTGAGTTAATTATAGGAGTCATGAATTAAAGTTGTAATTAAAAAGTAGAGAAGTTAGAATATTGCCTAGAATGACAATATTAAGAAGTTAGTTAATTAAGTAATTAACTTAATTAATAAGTTGTTATATGTGTTAGCCCAATATGAGAATATTGTATGAAGGTGGGTAATTAAATATTAAGCCCAAGTGTTATGTTAATTAATAGTCCAAGAGATAATTAATATAAGACCAATTAAATAATATTGGCAAGTATTGTATATAATGTGGTGGTAGTCCAATTAAATTAATTACATAGCCCAAAGTTATAAAGATGTGTGAGTTGTGTTGGGTAGCCCAAATAATTAAATAAGGGAGCCCAATGCAAAATAAACTAGTAGCCCAAATACTTAAAAGTTCAATGTTGGTCAAAGTGTTGGGAAATATTGTTAAGTGTAAAGAATTAACTAATGTAGGGTTAATTGAACAACCCTAGTTGGTAGACAAGAGAGAGCATTAACCAAACATTGGTTAAATGCTAGGTAGGTGAATTTGATGATGAGAATTAACTATGGATGAGTTAATTGAGTAACCCTATGTAGTAAATAAATTAAAGATTTAACTATGCATGGGTTAGTTGTAGGAAGAATATTATAGATACAATTATGTATGTATATAATTCACTAAGGTAGAATTGGTAGGTAACCATAGGTTACATGTTGTAGAGAATTAACCATACATTGGTTAATGGTTAGTAGAAATTGCAAGTAATATATATATATATATATATATATATATATATATATATATATATATAAAGGAAAAATGGTGGAGTGTTGACCAAACATGGGGTCCCACTTGGAGATTGAGTAAAGATGCATGTTGCTTGTATTCAATTTAAATTGGTCAATTCAAGTTATGATGTAATTTAAATAAAAGGTTATTGGTGAATATGTAGAGATATATATGTTGTAAGTATATGAATTGGTAGAGAGTTAACCAATGTTGGTTAAATGAATTAACCAATGGGTGGTTCACCAACCCTAGTCAATGAAAATGTTCAATTCTTATGAATTTATGTTGTAGAGAACTAACCATTGTTGGGTTACTTGTTAACCCTAAGTGGTAATAAAAATAAAACATTAACCAATGCTAGAGTTAAGTGTTAGTAATTATATAAATATATTGAATATATAATATGTATAATTGATTGTAGAGAATTAACCCTACTTGGGTATTTGGTGGAAGATGTGAGTATGTTTAATTGATGAGTTTAGGCCATGGTTGGGTGAGTGAACCAACCTAGGTTATTTTAATGTAGAGAATTAACCACATTGTGGTTAGTTGTTGTGAGATATATAAATAAGATGAGCCCTAACTAAGGTTGAGTTTTAAGTGACCCATCAAGTAGTTATTCACTAAAATAGTAAGCATGGATTAACCCTTTAATTCACCTATGTTAGTTGATTAATGGATGATAAGTGAGGTTAGTTGAGTCCTATAAATAGAACTCATTACTAAGGCTTGGAAAAGTTTGGTCATTTGTTCATTTCACCAAGTTATAGAGAGATGTTCTAGAGAGAAGGGAGAGCACATTTGAGAGATTCATCTATGTTCTTCAAAGTGTTAGTGAATATTGGTAAGAGGAAGGTTAAGTCATCAAGAATGATAGCTATTTTGGGTAGATCAAGAAGATCAAGAAGAAGAACATTCAAATCCAAGAGGTTGAAAAGTGTTTTAACTCTTCCTTAGTGCATTTTTATAATTTATATAAGTTTTAAACGGTCAAAATATATTTTTAACTGATCAAAAGTTATTTTGATGATCTAGAAGTCTAAATCTATGATATATAGGTAGATTCATGGTTTGATAGGTTTAAATCATGTATTGGTATGAGTGGTATGCAAATAAATGGAAGAAAATTCCATATTGTGATTACCAGTAAAACCCTAGGTGGTTCGATCTTTAAATTTCGTGTCAAACGTTTTCAAAAATGTGATTGAACCATGAAATATTGTAAAACAAGAAGTTAGGAAGACAACAACAATAAGTTGGTGTCATTTGGATGTGTAGAGTTTATTATATTCAAGTTTGAACCATTAAAACCAAGGATTTGTGATTTTAGTTTTCACTTTGTCCTTGTGAGCAGTTTTTGGTCTAGTTACGTTCGGAATTTGGATTTGTGATCTAAATAGAAATTGTAGAGAAGGAAATTCGGATGAGAATGGACTCAAGAATCACCCCAAAATGTTTTAAAATGAAGAAGTTATGACTGTCAGAGCGTCGGAGGGTCGAGCAGTCAAACAGTTGACTTTCAGACAAAATGGCTGACGCAGCCGCGTCAGGACTGACGCAGTTGCGTCAGAACAATCTGCCAAGCAGATTTTTGGTGCTCCGGGTCGAGCCGGGTCGGTCTGGGTCGGTCCGAGTCGAGTTTTCTTTGAAAAATTAAGTTGAAATAAGTGTAAAATGAATGTGTTTGGTTATTAAACCAATATATATGAAATCCATTAATGATTAATTGGTAACTAAATGTTTAAAATAAAGACTAAAGTTAACACAATTAAAAAGTTAACTATTGGTATTATTTGAAGATTATTAAAATATTATTAAATGATCAATAATATTAGTATATGATTAAAAAGTTATTGAATGATGAATAACATTTGTAAATGATTAAAATATCATTACATGGTTAATAATATTAATAAGAGATTAAAATATTATTAAATGATTAATAATATTAATAAGTGATTAAAATATTATTAAATGGTTAATAATATTAATAAGTGATTAAAATATTATTAAATGGTTAATAATATTAATGAGTGATTAAAATATTATTAAATGGTTAATAATATTAATGAGTGATTAAAATATTTTAATGAGTGATTAAAATATTATTAAATGGTTAATAATATTAATTAAATGGTTAATAATATTAATGAGTGATTAAAATATTATTTAATGGTTAATAATATTAATATGTGATTAAAATATTATTAAATGATTAATAATATTAATAAGTGAGTAAAATATTATTAAATGGTTAATAATATTAATGAGTGATTAAAATATTATTAAATGGTTAATAATATTAATAAGTGAGTAAAATATTATTAAATGGTTAATAATATTAATAAGTGATTAAAATATTATTAAATGGTTAATAATATTAATAAGGAATTAAAATATTATTAAATAATTAATAATATTAATAAGTTGGTTAAGTTTACTGACATGTCCAACTAGGTTTGTTGGGCTAGGATTTTTGTCCGGAACTTAAGGGTTCGTTTATCGGACAACTAAAGAGTTAATAATTTGAAGTTAAGGTCTTAAGTTAAGACTAATTAAAAGTCCTGGTAGCTAATGATTATGTCAATTTGTTATATAAATTGTAGATTGAGCAAATGACGCAAATAGGCGTAAATGGTAGAAGCGACCAGACAAGTTTTTCAGAACTTGTTCCTATGTGCATTAACATGCTACAATTTGATGTTATATTATTAATATGAAGATATTTTGGTGATATTTGTGATATATGAATAACATGAGATATGATTACATGTGAAATATGTACCGATATGAAGCATGATTTGTTAGATGCTAGTTGTTTATTGTATGTGATGCATAAGAAGTATGAATCATTCATAAAATGAAATGCATGATGTAAGAATAAAATGCAGAGCATATATAACATGTGAAGCATGTAATGTGTTATGTGTAACTGTTGAACTTGCTGAGCCGTCGTGCTCACTCTTGCCTAAACCAATATTTTCAGATAGTGCAAGTTAGTTGAAGTTCTCGATAAAGATCAAGGAACAGGAAAGCATTATACTTTCACTAAAGATCTAAATGTCTATTGTAGATATCAGTCCAAATTGGACAGGTAAATGATTGTGTATAATACTTAGTTGGCATATTATATGAGTGTTAAATACTCAATTTGATTTTAATAGAATGTCGTATCATGTATGATATTGAGACATACTAGGAATGTATAAAGATTTCGATTCTGGAATAGAAAGAGATGTTGTAAAATTGTAATTAAATGATTATTTAGCAATTATAATATTGTTGTAATTCATGAACAATAAGGAAAAGGTAGTACTAGTGTTGAATCGGATTCGAGGTTAAAGTAACCTGGATTTGGGGTCGTCACAATTCCTCTCTAGTTGCAAGTCTAGACTATACATTCCTCTCTAAGTCTCAAGTGATAGTATTCCTAAGTTCTTCAGCAAAGTTTTCTTTTTCTTTGTATCAAGAGTTCGTAGCAAAGAAATTCATTGGTTCAAATGCAAAACCTCACCAAAATTGATACCAAACTAGAATCGTTATAAGTTAGAAATTGGTTCTTGCTTTTTTGGGAGGAGATGAGGAGCAATTTTCTGTCAAAGATGAATTTCTAATCCTGCCACAATCAAGTATGGAACAAGAGTTCAACATCCAAGATAACCAAAGGTAAAATACCTCTTTGTATTAAGAATTGTTGAAACTCTAGTTTCTAATTGTGCTAGAAATTGGTTGTGGGCGTAGAATTAATAGAGAACCATGAAGGGTTCTGTTGATATAAGGTTGGGATTAATTATGGAGGTTAAATTTCTATATTCAAAGTTATGAAAAATCTGAGTTTTGATTGCGTGCACACAAACTGTTTGTAAAAACGTTTTAAAGAGAATTTGTAATTAAAACTTGAAATCAATTCGTGGTTTTTAAAGTTTAATATGTATGTATATAGTTTGTAAATCATTTGAACTTGTTGGGTTTAAAAATGATCAAATTTGGTAGCCTAAATGAAGATGAAATTCTGCAGAAAGAATGCAGAATTTGGGGAATAATTTTGCCGAAGTGGCTCGGCCCTCCATTCCAAACATTGTTTCCAGCATGATAGCGCCGTAGCAGGGTTTTGAAAAAAAAAATGTGTAGCACGGCCGCGTCGCTTCCAAGGTTAAACCAAGCGCGATAGTGTCACTCCAGAGTTTTTGAAAAAAAAAATAGTTTTTTTATTGAGGTATATATGATATTAATGTATATAAACTAACCTATATGTATTATGATGAATCTGAATTGAAAATTCAATTAAAGATTTGAAAACTAATATATATAATATATTAAGTTTTAAATGGAAAGTTTACACGTATTATGTGTTTATCAATATATGATGATTTGATTTATATTACATAGTGTAGACACCCAAATTTTGCACTTCTCTACTAACCCTGGCAGGAGGGCAAAGTCGTCACTTGAGCCGGAATGCGAAAAGGAAGGTGGACCCCAAAACGAAGTCACCCCAACGATTTACGGTCAAAGCCGCCACAACGAACAACGAGCATCAGGTTACTTGAGGCAAGGCAAACAGTTGATCCAGAAGAACCTGATTTGAGCACAAAAGACGACAAATGGCCACTACGCTTACGATGTTCGGGGGTCTCCAAGGAACAGCCTTCCGAAATAATGCAGCAGAAAATGAGGAGTTAAGACTGCGTGACACGGAAATCGAGAAATAGAAGCCAGACAGCCGCAGATGCATCTGCGGCCGACGACACGTGGCACCTTTTTGTGGCTCGAGAAAACAACACGGCAGCCGAGGTTCGGCGACTCAGACGGCCACAGCAGGCAGCCGCAGGTGCATCTGCGGCCAGCCGCAGATGCACCTGCGGCTGCCTGGAGATCAGCTATACCTCGCCATTTTCGCGTCCGAGAGAAAGAGAGAAGAAGTTTTGAAGGTTTTTAGAGAGAGAAAAATGGCAGAATAGAGAGAGAAACCTTCGGGTGGTAAAAAGTGTGAGATTTCTTCTCATTTTGTTCAATCTTCATGCTATACATTGTATCCTACATTGGATTTGAGTGCTAGTGCGTGATTTCTATCAATATCAAGGCAAAAAAATTCAATCTCTCTTTGTATTGGTGCTTGTTTTATAGATCTATTAGATTTAATATTTTATCTTGTTTTGGTAGTTTAATCGGTATATATTTGTTTATTTGTGCTTTTGTTGGGTGGATCTTCTGTGGATCCGAAAATATTTGGTGCATTGCTATGTAAATAGTTTGATTTAGTGTATGTGGAAGTTAGATCCAATGTAGTCGATATTTGTTTTGGGATCTATGGATTAGGGACGGTTAGAGAGGATTTATTGTGGATAGAATCTCCTCCTAACCTTCCGATGATATCCCTTTAGTTTATTTTATAGTTTTTACATATGTAACGATGGCGATGCACTTGTATTGTCAATATGTAATTTATGGGCCTTAAAACGATATCGATACCGAAAATCGGGTTTAAGGCCCCGTAATAGTGAAACATGTGATTGTGGGCGTTTGGGGTTATTTAGATGGCTCACATGCCCGTGAATAGCCTCAACGCTATTTTAAATGCTTGATTTTCCTTTTAACGCGAGAAAAATGATTTTGGAATAAATGATAAAGCTTTTCATAAAATCAAGCAAATTAGGATATTAGATCGTTCGTAGGCTAAATAAAATTGTAAGTGTCGGATGAGCTCTATTCCTATTTGACGAAGGGTTTGAAAATATGTTTTACAAAATATCATCGGTTTTATTATCGAAACAAAAAAGCAATAAAAATGAACTTTTCGATTAAGTAAAATCCTTCGTGCATAGGGTTAACGAGATTCTGAAGCATTTTCAAAGTAAAGCATTCCAACGACATTCATTTAGGCACACGCGCACACACACACGCGCACACACACATTTTAAGATTTAAAAGGATAGGAAAACATCGAGATTGCGGTAACCGTATTTCACGGAAGTCGGGGGGTGCCTAACACCTTCCCCTCGCTTAAGCAAGCCCCCGAACTCTATGAATCTCGGTTTGCGGACCAATTAACTCGGAGTCATATATGAGCCAGCGATTACGAAAACACAATTCGGATGAGTTGGTACATCCATTTTCAAATATACCAACTGGCGACTCTGGTCAATTGGCTCATAAAAATTCGACATTTCAAAACCCCGTCGACACTAAGCCGACCCTTTTCAAAAGTCACATCTTAATCTAAAGGCTAAAATTGGAAAGGGCATTTTTTAATTATAAAAAACGAAACGACAAAAATCCCGGCGTCGACAGCTGGCGACTCTGCTAGGGACATTAGAGGGCTTAAGCCGCATTTTAAATCTCGATGTTTTCCTATCCTTTAAAAAATGCGAAAATGTGTGTGCTTTACTTACGTCGATTTACCTTTTATGCGCGTATGAATGAATTTGCGAATTGTATGAATGCATTATCTTTTTAAAGCTTTATTTTATTAGCATCATATGCATACAGTGAGGAACGATGAATGACTGATGAATCTATGTTGAACAGTTCCTCCTCCTGAGGCAAACCCGTCGGATGTGGATTACTGGACTCAAAGGGGTGCTCCCCGACGAGGCTCAGGAAAAGCATCCACTCAGATCCAATCCAATTGAAAGATCGGATTCATTCCCTTCGAGTATGTTGCGAAGATCTGGGAACCTTCATGCCAAAAAGCCCGCGAGAGTAAGCTTAGGGTAGGTCAGCCTCAGATAAACCCGACGCGTGGGAAGTCTCTTCATACCCTTTTACGTTTCACGCACATAATGTCATACTTTAGTCAAACATTTTGTACCTCCCGCTTTGTCAAAATAAAAATACTAACCTCTGTTTTATAGGGACAGCTTGGAGAGCATCATAATTGCACATTGCCATACCTTGGTTAAAATAAAGGGATACTAACCCTGTTTTGCAAGAAAAGATTACAAAACTAAAAAAAAAAAAAAAGCAAACACAAAAAAAAATTTCGCTTTAGCATGCATCCACTAAGATCATTCCCCTAAACTAAACTTCGATTGCTTTGTTTGCAGATTACCTCCCAAACGCGTTTACAATCCAAGAGGGGAATGGCTGAGAATCCCACTCCAGATTCGGTTCCCGTTTCTCGGGAAGAATTTGGAGCTTTAAAAAAGCAAATGACTGAAATGGCCGTATTTTTAAGAGAACAGTTCAAGCCAAAGCAGGGGCTGCAGCCCGATGCCCCGCCTGATGCACCACCACATGAGGAGGATCAGGGCCTTCCCAAAGACAATTAGATCCGTCACCAGAAAATAATTGTTGTTCCTGAGTATGAGGATATCAATGGCCTGCATAAAAAGATGAAACAAATGAAAGAGGCCATCCGATCCAGCGAACAATCGTGGACACCCAACAATGGTCCCCCCACTTCAGTAAATGGAAACCATCTGCAACTATAGCGGCAGGCCACATTCAATCAGGGTCCAGGCAAACAGAGGAAGTTTGAACGAACAGATAGTCGAAGATTCACTCCTCTAGGCGATTCCCTTGAGAACATATTGGCATTATTGGTCGCCAAGGGAAAAATCACTGAGCTAGCTCCACCCATCGATTCAAGAGGCAAAAGATTTGACCCCCGCAAACAATGCGCTTATCACTCAGGATCTCCTGGGCATGATACTCAAGACTGTTGGTCATTAAAGCATAAGATACAACACTTGATCGATAGGGGGGACATTGTAGTTGAACGACCCGATGTCAACACCAACCATCTTCCACAATACGAAACAGATAAGGGAAACATGATTGGGTCAGGAAATATCGGGATGGACCCCAATCACAAATACATACGAAAGATCGAAGAATAACCCCAAATGAGCGAACCAAATGTCCTTGGATGGAAATGTCTGGAGGAGGTTAAAGTCATTGAGCAAGAATTGAAGCTGATCAAACATCAAGTAAAGCAATTGGCAGACCTGGTGGTACACCAACATAATCTTACGAGGCAACTCTTCACCCACTTACTGAGAGACCAAAGGGAAGAAGAGGACAAACAAATTTCAAACCAGGATCCCTCCCAGGAAAACCGGCTGACTCAAGAAGATCAAAACAGACTGAAAGGGCAGGAAAATCAAAATAATAAAGATGCCAGACGATCCCACCAGTGGAGCCTTGATAACCACTCGGACAAAGGTGAACCCTCAAAGGGGAAAGATCGAGCAGCATTCTCAAGAGATCGAAAGTTCACCCCTTTGAGCAAATCAAAAGCGGAAGTATTACATCTTCTGATCAGCCGGGGAAAGATTACAGAGTTGCTGCCACAAACTGACCCCAAGTCTAAAAGATACGATCCTACACAAATATGTCTATATCATTCCAACTCACCAGGGCATGATACTGAAGAGTGTTGGGCGTTGCGGCACCAAATTCAAAATCTGATCGAAAGAGGAGAACTAAAAATGGCAAACGACATTGGGATCACCGCAATGGGGAGCCTGACCACCGACGAACGGATTGTCGAGCCTCAACGAACCATGAAATGATTGTTCCCCAAACTTGCCTACGATCTAAACAAATCTGAACTTCACCGATCGGAATGGCTGAGAATCCCACTCCGGATCCAGTTCCCACCTATCGGGAGGAATTTGAAAATTTTCAAGAGGCAGGTGGCTGAAATGGCCATGTTATTAAAACAATAGTTAAAGTTGAACCAAGGTCCGCAAACCAATGCTTCGCCTGAGTCATCATCACCAGGGAGAACTAGATCTCTTGCAGAAAATCTAGTTGACCGAAGAAAGTCAAAACAGAACTGAAAAGGGCAGAGAAAACAAAATAGTGAAGTTGCGAGACAATTCCACCAGTCAAGCTTTGAATTCGCTTGGGAAAAAATGTGAACCCCAAAAGCGAGGGTCAAGCAATATCTACGAGAGATCGAAGGTTCACCTCTTTGAATAATCAAAGGCAGAAATACGGTATCTTCTGATCAGCTGAGGAAAGATTAAGGAGTTGCTACCTCCTACAGACCCCAAGTCTAACGAATACGGTCCTGCACAAAGATGCACTCCAACTCACCAGGGCATGACACAAAAGAATGTGGGGCATTACGACATAAAATCCAAAACTCCATCGAAAGTGGAGAGCTAAAAATGGCAAGCAACATTGATATCACCACTATGGGTAAAAAGCAGCATATAAATGAAGAATCTAACATACCCAACAAAAAGGGAAAGTCCAAATGAAGGGATGGATATGGTCACCAACCGCAAGGAGATACGAGACAGATCCCTCATAATCCGAAGAGTGGCGAAAGAAGCGAGAGGTGTCCCGACGAGAATAGCAGTATCCGAGCCTAAATGCCCTGCTGTGAACTTGAAAGTTATCCCTTGGAAGTAAGGTAAAGGATCAAAATGTTACTCAAAATGTGGG
Organism: Hedera helix; assembly: GCA_947179155.2. NCBI lineage: Eukaryota > Viridiplantae > Streptophyta > Magnoliopsida > Apiales > Araliaceae > Hedera > Hedera helix. Next base: position 29,781,739 of record OX359264.1, on the reverse strand, counting down.
CCAATCCTGCCAAAGAACCATACTTTTGGTCTGCCAAAGCGAGCGATTAAAATGTTGAAAATGCCTTATGAGAAGAAGAGGTAGTTGAGTTCAGAAAATGGAACGCCTTAAAGAAGAAGTTGCGAGAAAGTTGGAGGAGGACATTCAGTCAAAAAAATCAAGTACTTACTCCTTCCATCGACGGGACTAGCATGGACGTCCCAAAGAATTGCGACAAACTGACTGGTGATCAAGTTATGACAATCACTGAAGATATTTCTCAAACATGGGAGTAACCTCTATCGAAGGGAGCATGACCATCGACGAATGGATTGACGAGCTCACAAAAAAAAAAAAAAAAAAAAAAGAGACAAAAAAAAATAAAAATCTTGTGTGCTATCTGGGTCTGAACTACGTAAGACCTGATCTCCTCTTCCTATAGGAGTACGTAGGCAGCCACTTTGGCGCGGTCTAATCCTTGCAAAAATCTATAGAACCCTTCGATGGTTTTGCAGTTAACGATCAATGACTCAGACAACCTGTTCTCTTGTCAACCCATCGGAGTGCACTTCCTACCTGATCAAAAGCAAAGGATTCTTGGGTTCCCAGCATCGCATCAGCCCACGTGTCAAAGACACCACGAAGCGATGGCCTTGACGACAATCAGGGCTGGGGCAGTTTCGGAATCGAGGACGACTCGACACTGGGGCATTCATCAACCATCCATGGAAGGACAGTGCACGATTCGATATCTATGGTGTGATCCCGTCTGCGTACGACAACATCATCAGTGTTGTACGATCAATTGGTCCAATCCAGTCAACGCTCTTTCAGAATACGAGGACCCGCAGGTAAGGTACAATTTTTTCCATCTTTTTATTTCTTTCCTGTCTCCCTGTACGTATATTAAGACTGCACATAGTTTAACTCTAACATTAATTTTGGGAAAGAGAAAATTTTTATTTGACTTGTTAGGAATCGAAGTAATTCTGACAAACATCAGTGGAGTATACGCGTGAGTATGATTAGACGATTAAAACTGATCAACCTATTAAAACTGCACAAAGACCTGATTTCGAAGTGTCGTTCAAAGCAGAATCCACCTCATAGGCAAGTCTGCACTTTGCGGTTGCGCCAACTTTCAGATGTGGGGTATAAAACTATGACGATATGATGCCAGTTGATGCAGAGTCGGAGGGTAAATAAGAGTGAATCAAATGCCTCGAATCGTGGCCTGAGTTATTCGAGTAATTAAGCCTGAGGGGTGTCTTCACACCTGGCGCCCTAAAGTCATCTGATTTGGGAGTCGCCGGCCCAACACTCGTTACATGGGTAACTCAGAGCCTAAGAAAACGAGCATTACGACTGCAGAGACCTGAGCAGATTCGAATCGTGGCAGGGGTTATTCGAGTAATTAAGCCTAAAGGGTGTCTCTACACCTGGTGCCCTAAGGTCGTCCGATTTGGGAGTCACCGGCCCAACGCTCGCTACATGGGTAACTCAAGCCTAAGAAAACGAATCTTGCACAGGGTCAGACGAGGAATAAATGCAATAAGCCATCTAACTTGTATCGAAGCGTGGCCTTTGTTACTCGAGCCAGTAAACCCGAAGGGGTGTCTTTACACCCAATGCCCTAAAGCCGTCTGGTTTGGGAGTCATTGGTCCAAAACTCGTTAAATGAGTAACTCTGAATAGCCTAAGAAAACGAGACAAGTTAAGTGGACGCGAAAAGGAAAAGGCAGAGTCGAAAAAAAAAGAAAAAGAAAAAATGTTCGACCAGAGAAAAATAGAGGCTCATCTGAAGTCATGGAAAAGAGGCCCCTAATTGAAGATTGCATCGCACAGTTCACTTGCCGTGTGACGTTAATTCTGTGAATAACGATAACGAGAATGAAGCCGGAATACCTTTGATAAAGGAAGGTAGTTTTGAATTTAATCATACTCACGTATATTGACCATGAATGCTTAAATGTTTTATTACGATTTCATAACTCGTCAGATGGAAGGAAAAAAGAAAAAAGAAAAAAAATGTGAAATCGAGGGTGAATTAATACATTCACAATTCATTCAATATCAAGTTAATACACTCACGATTCATGAAAAAAGAGATCCATCTCGATGTCAAATTTCTTGTACGATAAGACGAAAACATCACAGACACGAGCCAAATTGCATAATCATGAGCATTCCATTTTATCTGCTCTACTGTTGAGATGTTTAGCAATATCGAAGTTAACCCCGCCGACCCGAACCGTCGAGCATTTAGCGTTTGTTACTTGTGCAGGATATGAATCGGTGTGGGTAACTTGGCATAACCAACGAAACGACTACCCATATGAATCCTCGACAAGAACACGAGTAAAGGCTGGGGCATCTTAAGGATCATGGAAATGAATGGAGCACAGGTCTATATCAGACTCCTCATCAACGAACCTTCCCCCACGACCATCAATGGATTTTGACGAACTCAGCCTGATGCATGCTGACATTACCTCGATACTCAGGCGAGCATATGCAAGAGCGATATAATTCCTGACATCAGAGCTAATCGATTAAAAGGCGAGGAAGGGCAACATGGCCGTCGGTCATCGGAAAAAAGAGAAGCCAAGTGGACTGCCTCAATCAGATGAAAGTCAAGAGCTATCAAAGCGTACGACCAACTGACAAGGGGATCACCTAGATATCAACCCAGAATCTATGCATAATCCTCTAGCATAAGAGGAAGTCCCTGCATCCCCAAATCCAAAGACATGACGATCTGTGAACCAGCAGGATGAGGAGCCCTGGATAAGTCAATTGGGCATTCAAAACGACAGATACAATTCCCCAACAGAGAAACGATCAGGGGCATGCGATTCAACGAACCAACCTTGAAGTCCATAAACTGTCCTCCCAAAAAAGGCATGACACAACTGAGTGGTCAAAAAGAACGACACGTGAAAAATTGTATCATTTGACTAAACAGGGGTCATTTCCTTCCAAGCATATCTATTGATCCATGCATAACATCTGCGCATTCATGTATATAAAATGCATAAGAAAAGAAAATCACAAGTACGAGACTGTCGGCGTCACGAGTACCGGTGCCATTTATCGAAAAGACATGACAGCGGGAAACTTCCACGATCCGATGCGCCCAGAATCTATGGAACATCAAGAAATTGCAAAACGACTGTCTGAAGCACCTTCAGCTAATCAACAAGGATGACAACTCAAAAACAATGGCTGTCAAGAGCGATCTACGAGGACAAACCCTAAGAATGACAAGTCAAACCAAAAGAAGTGGCTGGCAAAAGCGATTTACGAGGACGAATCCTAAGGAGGCCCCACAAAAACAAATCAGGTACGCTTTCCTTTTAAATTTTCTCAAGAATTATTGCATTTTTTATGATGTACAATACGATGCGAGTCCATTTGGGACAATACGCAGCGATTCCGGAGACGAGACCCGGCAATTACAAAATGACCCGTCAGTGAAAACCCCTGACCGTCCAAAATGACCAGTCAGTGAAAACCCCTGACCGTCCAAACATGACCCGTCAGTGAAAATACCTGACCGTCCAAAATGACCAGTCAATGAAAATACCTGACCGTCCAAAATGATCAGTCAGTGAAAATACCTAACCGTCCCAAAAAAGCAACCGTCAGAGACGATACCTGACCAATTCAAAAAAAAAACGACCAGTTAGAAACGATACCTGACCAATTCAAAAACGACCAGTCAGAAACGACACCTGACCATTTCAAAAACGACAAGTCAGAAACGACACCTGACCATTTCAAAAACGACCAGTCAGAAACGATACCTGACCATTTCAAAAATGACCAGTCAGAAACGATACCTGACCATTTCAAAAATGACCAGTCAGAAACGATACCTGACCCATTTCAAAAGCGACCAGTCAGAAACGATACCTGACCATTTCAAAAGCGACCAGTCAGAAACGATACCTGACCATTTCAAAAACGACCAGTCAGAAACGATACCTGACCAATTCAAAAACGACCCGTCAGAAACGATACCTGACCAATTCAAAACCAACCGTCAGAGACGATACCTGACCGTCCCAAAAAACCAACCGTCAGAGACGATACCTGACCAACTCAAAAAACAACCCGTCAGAGACAATACCTGACCTTCACAAAAACGACCAGTCAGATACGATACCTGACCAACCCAAAAACGGCCAGTCAGATACGATACCTAACCAAACAAAAAACGACCAGTCAGATACGATACCTGACCAACCCAAAAACGACCAGTCAGATACGATACCTGACCAACCCAAAAACGACCAGTCAGATACGATACCTGACCAACCCAAAAGCGACCAGTCAGATACGATACCTGACCAACCCAAAAATGACCAGTCAGAAACGATACCTGACCATTTCAAAAATGACCAGTCAGAAACGATACCTGACCATTTCAAAAACGACCAGTCAGATACGATACCTGACCAAACCAAAAACGACCAGTCAGATACGATACCTGACCAAGCCAAAAACAACCAGTCAGATACGATACCTGACCAACCCAAAAGCGACCAGTCGCTGACCAACCCGAAAATGACCAGTCAGATACGATACCTGACCAATTCAAAACGACCAGTCAGATACGATACCTGACCAATTCAAAACGACCAGTCAGATATGATACCTGACCAATTCAAAACGACCAGTCAGATACGATAACTGACCAATTCAAAAATGACCCGTTAGAAACGATACCTGACCAATCCAAAAAATGACCCGTCAGAGACGATACCTGACCATCCCAAAATTGACCCGTCAGAGACGATACCTGACCGTTCCAAAAAACGCCCGTCAGAGACGATACCTGACCGACCTAAAATTGACCCGTCAGAGACGATACGTGACCGTCGCCGAAAAATGACTGTCAGAGACGATACCTGACCAACTCAAAAATGACCCGTCAGTGAAGACACCTAACCATCCAAAAAGACCCGTCAGAAATGATACCTGGCAGTCCCAAAATAACCTGTCAGAGACGATACCTGACTAACTCGAAGCCAAGCCGTCAGAGACGATACCTGACCAACTCAAATCCAACCCCGTCAGAGACGATACCTGACCAACCCAAAAACAACCCGTCAGAGACGATACCTAACCAACTCAAAAAAACGACCTGTCAGAGACGATACCTGACCCTAACAAAAATGACCGTCAAAGACGATACCTGACCGTTCCAAAAACGACTCGTAAAAAATGAAGCCTGACCGTCACAAAAATGAAACGTCGGAGACGAGACCCGACCATTACGAGATAACTTGTTAGAGACTAAGCCCAGCAATGACGATACGACCCGTTGGCAAAAGATCCGACGATGACGATACGACCCGTTGGCAAAAGATCCGACGATGACGATACGACCCGTTGGCAAAAGATCCGACGATGACGATAGGACCCGTTGGCAAAAGATCCGACGATGACGATAGGACCCGTTGGCAAAGGATCCGACGATGACGATACGACCCGTTGGCAAAGGATCAGACGATGACGATACGACCCGTTCGCAAAGGATCCGACGATGACGATACGACCCGTTGGCAAAGGATCCGACGATGACGATACGACCCGTTGGCAAACGATCCGACGATGACGATGCGATGACCGTTGGAGAAAGATCTGACGATGACTAAAACAATGCGGTGCGATGTGCGAGGCGATGTGCAATGCGATATGCGATTTGAGATACATCATATGAGAAGCAGTGCGATATGCGATTTCATATGCGATGCAATGCGATTTTGATTTAATATGATATGCGATTTGATATTAAACATGCGACTTGATACGCGATATGCGATAAGCAAGAGAAAAACAGTCTCCTTGATGAATATGCTATGCAAGTCCATTTGAGGCAGTAACCGGTGATATTGATGTTGCATCATTTAATCTGTATATGTTGCATAATTGATATATATGTTGCATCATTAATGTATATATCTTGCATCATTAACACATGTTGCCATTTTCATGCATTGGGTGCCTACTTCTTTATCATGTTCATTTCATATTGCATTCCATAAACATGATAAAGAGGGGCAGCTGTAGACACCCAAATTTTGCACTTCTCTACTAACCCTGGCAGGAGGGCAAAGTCGTCACTTGAGCCGGAATGCGAAAAGGAAGGTGGACCCAAAAACGAAGTCACCCCAACGATTTACGGTCAAAGCCGCCACAACGAACAACGAGCATCAGGTTACTTGAGGCAAGGCAAACAGTTGATCCAGAAGAACCTGATTTGAGCACAAAAGACGACAAATGGTCACTACGCTTACGATGTTCGGAAGCCAGACAGCCGCGGATGCATCTGCGGCCGACGACACGTGGCACCTTTTTGTGGCTCGAGAAAACAACACGGCAGCCGAGGTTCGGCGACTCAGACGGCCACAGCAGGCAGCCGCAGGTGCATCTGCGGCCAGCCGCAGATGCACCTGCGGCTGCCTGGAGATCAACTATACCTCGCCATTTTCGCGTCCGAGAGAAAGAGAGAAGAAGTTTTGAAGGTTTTTAGAGAGAGAAAAATGGCGGAATAGAGAGAGAAACCTTCGGGTTTGGTAAAAAGTGTGAGATTTCTTCTCATTTTGTTCAATCTTCATGCTATACATTGTATCCTACATTGGATTTGAGTGCTAGTGCGTGATTTCTATCAATATCAAGGCAAAAAAATTCAATCTCTCTTTGTATTGGTGCTTGTTTTATAGATCTATTAGATTTAATATTTTATCTTGTTTTGGTAGTTTAATCGGTAAATATTTGTTTATTTGTGCTTTTGTTGGGTGGATCTTCTGTGGATCCGAAAATATTTGGTGCATTGCTATGTAAATAGTTTGATTTAGTGTATGTGGAAGTTAGATCCAATGTAGTCGATATTTGTTTTGGGATCTATGGATTAGGGACGGTTAGAGAGGATTTATTGTGGATAGAATCTCCTCCTAACCTCCCGATGATATCCCTTTAGTTTATTTTATAGTTTTTACATATGTAACGATGGCGATGCACTTGTATTGTCAATATGTAATTTATGGGCCTTAAAACGATATCGATACCGAAAATCGGGTTTAAGGCCCCGTAATAGTGAAACATGTGATTGTGGGCGTTTGGGGTTATTTAGATGGCTCACATGCCCGTGAATAGCCTCAACGCTATTTTAAATGCTTGATTTTCCTTTTAACGCGAGAAAAATGATTTTGGAATAAATGATAAAGCTTTTCATAAAATCAAGCAAATTAGGATATTAGATCGTTCGTAGGCTAAATAAAATTGTAAGTGTCGGATGAGCTCTATTCCTATTTGACGAAGGGTTTGAAAATATGTTCTACAAAATATCATCGGTTTTATTATCGAAACAAAAAAGCAATAAAAATGAACTTTTCGATTAAGTAAAATCCTTCGTGCATAGGGTTAACGAGATTCTGAAGCATTTTCAAAGTAAAGCATTCCAACGACATTCATTTAGGCACACACGCACACACACACGCGCACACACACATTTTAAGATTTAAAAGGATAGGAAAACATCGAGATTGCGGTAACCGTATTTCACGGAAGTCGGGGGGTGCCTAACACCTTCCCCTCGCTTAAGCAAACCCCCGAACTCTATGAATCTCGGTTTGCGGACCAATTAACTCGGAGTCATATATGAGCCAGCGATTACCAAAACACAATTCGGATGAGTTGGTACATCCATTTTCAAATATACCAACTGGCGACTCTGGTCAATTGGCTCATAAAAATTCGACATTTCAAAACCCCGTCGACACTAAGCCGACCCTTTTCAAAAGTCACATCTTAATCTAAAGGCTAAAATTGGAAAGGGCATTTTTTAATTATAAAAAACGAAACGACGAAAATCCCGGCGTCGACACATAGGTTTATGGTGATGGGTAAGGTTATGCAATATGTATAAACAACTATACGCGGTACCGTTAACAACGAAAGACAAGTTTTTCAGTCTTGTTTGTTATGTGAGAAGATGATATTGGTTATGTGCAATTGGTGTTGGTTTATAATGAAATTTATATGAGTATGATAAAATTGGAGTTTTGTATTATAATTCTTTATGAGTTGTTAAAGTCAAATTATGACTACAATTGATTAAGTTATGGAAACTCAATTTATTTGTGATATATATTATGTGAAAAATGATACGTTCGATATAACATGAAGTTTGATTTAACTGCAATCATAATAAATTACAGTATGAAGTTTGATTTACATGTAATGAATAAGAAACTAGAATCATGTATAGAAATACTATGTATGATAATAAACTATGTATGCAATGTGAATTATGTGAAGCATAAAAGGTGTTAACTGTTAGACTTGTTGAGTCGTCACGCTCATTCCTGCAATTACTTTTACAATTTTAGATTGAGAAGTCAGACAAATGTAACAATAAGGAGCTGAAGTTCGTTTAGGAAACATACATGGATTGTTGTCTTTAGTTAATTAAGTTTTAATCATAATGATTTCTCATGATAAAGATTATTTAAGTTATATTACCTTTGAAGTTCGAATACAAGATATTCATTTCAAACTTGAGATGTAAACTATATATATAATTTGTAAGGTAATGCAATACAGTTAATGTAACGACCCCGAAATTCAACCCACTTTATTCGCTTAAATCTTGTACTTAATAAACCTTATTTAAAATTATTTCAAAAATCCTGGGTGTCACATTCACCCCTCCTTCATAAAATTTCGTCCTCGAAATTTCTATGTACTCGTACTTCACAATTTCCTTACATTGATTCCACATATCTTTCTTCCCTTCATTTCTCGTGATCATTGCCCATTGCAATTTTCTAGTCCATCATATTTCATACTTTCTTTACGTCACAATTATTACTTTCATTGTCATTCACATTTAAATAATATTACCCCATCCTACCATCCAATCTTCATAAGAGTAAAGGAATTCAAAATTTTTATTTTGGAAAACTTTCATGATATGTTGAATGAACATTTATCTCGGTTTAACAGTACTTCGCTCCCCGAGTACTTCATACTGCAAACCCTGACAGTGGATCAATCTGTCATTAAAGTGATGGATGTTTCACCATATATTGGCATGCCAGATGATCAATCTGCAATGCCTGTGTTGCAATATTCTTAATCTTTTTGTTCATCTCAGCCTTAGAATTCATTCGAAAATAATTTGATTTGGTCTAACTTTCAAAGAATACGAGTTCAAAAAATATAATTTAAAATTTGTCTAGCTGAATCAATAGCTCAGACTTATATTTCTTCAAAGCTTGTCTAGCTTGATCAATTAGCATAGACTTTTTCTAACACTTTATAATCCGCAGAAATTTTTAAAACATTCATCATGTCAAAACTTTTCAAAACGTCTAGCCGAGTCAAATGGCAAAGACTTATAGCTTTGACATACCTTCATAAATCAAAATTATTTATGACTTCATGTTACCGCATCATTTTGACAGTACGTTGAGAATCCCGTCGTTAATAATTCTTACACCATACTTTATGGTGTTGAATCATCTTATGACGAAATAGTACCGCACCGTCTCAACAACACGTTGAGCATTCCGTCATTCATCACATTTACACCGGGCTAAAAGGTGCATGGATGATTATTTTGAAATACATTTTGATGTAAAAACATTTTTGTCTAGCCGAGACAAGTAGCATAGACACTTTTTAAATTGCTTAAAAATTTCATTCATATTTTTCAAAGCACACACGTGCCAAATCAACTTGAGGCCAAAATTTTCGAAATTTAGCAAAGCTAGAAGAATGGGAATATCCTAAATTCCCTAACATTCACTTTCAGTTTCTTTACTTAATTAATAAATTTATTGCTAGGACTATTATTACCATTATACAAAAATTTTCTAACTACTCCAACTTTTCTATACCCCCGTATAGTTCATCAAACTTGCAACACATTATGAGTCCAGGAACTTACCACAAGAATATGAGTTTTAAAGCTTGTCCTAGCAATACGTAGTCTGAGAACATATCAAAGACTATCCATATGCTGATGGCTCAAAACATACCATACGATTATGAGTCATGGACTTACCATATGCATGAGTTTTAAGAACTCGTGCCTAAGCTTAATATTATATATCTATCAAACCTACTAGCGCGACTCTAACATTTCAATGATTATCACACAGTAACTAAGTAAACACAAATCCTTCGCCCATACAAAGGATTTTGCAACTCAGTCACCACATGAGTCCTCAATTGAAATTTCGTACCCAAGCTTTCTACCCCCTTATCATAACCTTTCTGTCATTCATGTCTCATTATTCTCTGAATTCTTCTTGTACTATTTCATAGTACCATATCTCTTTATAGCATCAAGCTATACCTTGTTGACCATTAACAAATCTTTCTATTATTTCATATTCTTACTTGATTCCATCATGACCTTGCTTTACAATCCATTCCTTACTTATTTCCCTTATCTTATGATCGTATCGTAGTACGATCATCTTACCGTTCCTAATCATGTTATTATGATCTCTTTCTATACTCTTTAGATTACCTTTTCATCTTTATTACTTGAATCAGGTGTCCCCTGATCATCTTTTAAGATTCATCTTTGAATCATTTCAAATATTCTCTCAGATATGTTCTTAATTGAACTTATAAATTTTCTTAATTCATTACTTTCATTCAACTCTTTCTTAACATCTTTATCTCTTTCTTATAATCTTATATTTTTCATATTTTCTTTCTTTTAGCCACTATCTGAGATCTGTATTTCTTAACTTACATCTTTCTATTTTAATCCCTCATGTTCATCAAACTTATCACGTATTTGGACTCAGGAACTTACCATAATCATATGGTTGAGGAGCTTGTTCTAGTCAGGCTATAGTCGCCCATTCGCTAAAGGGGCTCCACCATATAATCATGAGTCACGAGTTTACCATACGCTTGAGTTTTCAGAACACTCAACTATCTTACTCTTACTTAGGTTATAACCTAAGGTATCACTTACCTAAGGTTTATAACCTCTAGCTCTGATACCAACTGTAACGACCCCGAAATTCAACCCACTTTATTCGCTTAAATCTTGTATTTAATAAACCTTATTTAAAATTATTTCAAAAATTCTGGGTGTCACAGTTAAAATATTATATGAACGATAATATTATACGATGGTGTAACATTGTTTGGGAATTTAGTTGGTTGTGTAATTGTTTGTTTGTTAAATTATAATATAACTTGAGTTTATATAATCATAATCAATCTGTTAAAATGAATCGTAATATATATATGATTTTCAAATACGAAGAAATGGAAATGTTGCAATTTTGGAACCGATGAGTTAAAAGTTTTAGTTAATTAAGTTTTAATATCTATATTGAAATTGAATGTTATAAAAAAATTTAAAAAAATTCACAAAATTATCATTTAAATTACTGAATGATGAAGTGGAGTTAGAACGATGTCGGATCTTGAGCACCGAATCCGAGGTAAAAGAGACTTGGATTTGGTGGCGTCACAGTTCTCGTTTGGGTATTCATTATTAGGCTCAAACAACTTTGAAGAGATTACAACAATTATTTTACTGGCCTGACATGACAACCGATTAAGTTAGGGATTGGGTAAAAACTTGTCAGGTATGCGAACAAAATAGAAATAGATTTGTTTCCTACTTCCAAAGTCCTAGAGACTTCTATATCCTAGGTCTCTATACCTTATCTATTCGATTAGCAGCGATATATGCCAAAAAACATGAAAGTGGTTAACTTAATTGTTCCAATTTTATCTAATGTTGGGAATTTCATTTCACTTGTGTTAGCAATTTAGCTTTTGACATGCTGTCATCAGTGGACCCATATATAAAGGGTCTATTGCATATGCTGAAATGACAACATGTGAGTGGCCTGGGACACCACGTGACAATGTCCCAGGAGCACTGAATAACTTCTCGTTCACAACAGGCCCAACTCTCATCCAATTTGTTATTATTATTATTCCATAGTTACTACTTAAACCTCAGCAGATGTGTATAGACTTCATTGAAGGAGTACCTTGATCTAAAAGGAAAGGTTATGTCATGCATGGTGATGGTTGATAAGTTTATAATCAAGCCATTTCATTGGCTTATCACATCCTTACAATGCTCTAACAGTAGCACAACATTTCATGAGAAACATTTACAAACACTACAAGAAAAAGTTTCCTTAGAATTAATATATTTTACAAAATATTCTCTTGGAAATAATTCTCTTGAAAAAATATTTTTTGAGAGAATTTCGTCAAAAAAAGGGATATTGTAACGACCCCAAATTCGGACTCCTTTAGCCCTGGATCTGGCTGGTTAAAAGTAACCTCAATCCTGAGTTTAAACTAATTATATTAAACTCATAAATATTAAGTTAATACATTTATTACTATAACCTAGGTATTAAACCTTAAATAAATACAAACGGTACGTTTGAATACAACCTTCAACTCTATTCCATTGCAGAATCGCAATCTTTAAACATTCTATTACAACTTTGAGATCATATGTATAGTGACTCAATTACCCCATCTATTATCCTTATATATAAAGGACAACCTCTGCAAACGATCTTAAATAATCTATACATGTTCTTTTAACATTTAGGTTTGCTATTCTGTAGCACATTAAAACATTACCTAATCGCAAATATTACATAAGGAATGTAATTTAATATATCGTAAGTTTTACTATAAAGGCACCTACGCTTCAATCTTGATGACTCGTTAGTAAATCTTCATCTGCCTCTACTAGAGTAATCCGCTTTCCCAAGCTGCTTTGTAATGTTTTATTTTAAGCAAGAGTGAGCATGACGGCTTAGTAAGTCTAACAGCTTAACACATAACACGTAGGTCACATTTAATTCATGTTTTATGCTTCATGCTTTGCATTTATATAGGCATCATGCGTATCATGCTTTGCATTTATACAATTAACTCATGTCTACCATGCATGACAATATTTTCAGGTTATATAATTCATATAACACATTTCAACTCATAGCATTAAATATATATCAGCTATTACCATCATATGTCTGTACACAAGCATCTTTAGAAATCAGTTAGCACATAAAATAAATGCACATGTAATAATTTATGCATATAGCAAACAAGTTCACAAGTATAACACATAGTACTGAAAAACTTGCCTGATATGCGCATTGACTTATGCTACTAGTCTGAAATCTGCGTTCCATCACTAACGCTTATACAAATCAAATTACCACCTCGAAAGATCTAATATACTTATTTGTCAATTAGTAAAGCGCATAGGGACTCAGTTGTCATTCACAAAAGAATTTACTCTACAACACAGAATTTCCTGTTTATTAACTCATAAATTATAAGACAATATTATCCTTTTTGGATAATATGTTAATTACCAATCAGTAATATTATACGTTAATAATACATCACTAAAATACCAACGTTACTCAAGTACTGAACAACACCCTAATTGGTTACTAATATTATTAAGCCCTTAATAATATTCACCAAATTATCCATATTATTAATCAATTAATAATATTTACCCACTTACCATTAATTATAAATCATTTAATGATAAATTACAACCTTGGTAATAATTAAAGACTTAAACAATTAAATGTAAATTGTTTAATGACTTCATTATTTCTTTAATTCCTTAACATTATTTATTTAATATAAATTAAATAAGTAATTAACTCAATTGCCTCTAATTGTTATTTAGCATTACATAACAATTATCTCATTAACCTTAATTCATTCACATTATTTATTTGATATTAATTAAATAAATAATTAACTTAATTAACTCTACTTGTTATTTACAATTACATAACAATTATCTCATTAACCTTAATTCCTTTAATGATTATTGAATATTAATTACTTAATCATTTCTTAATTAATTAACTTCATTTATTATTTAATATTGATTAAATAACAAATGATCATTTTTTTCACTTCATCTCCCTTTAATTATTATTTAATATCCTTTAAATAATAATTAAATAATTAATCACCCTTATTTGTTCAATAATAAATAATTACCTTCATAGCTTTATTTTTCTTTAATTATTATTTAATATCCTTTAAATAATAATTAATTAACTAATTATTCTCATTTATTAAATAATAAATAATTACCTTATTAACTTCATCTTTCTTTAATTACTATTTAATATCCTTTTAATAATAATTAATTAACTAATTAACCTTATTCATTATTTAATATTAATTAAATAATAAATAATTATTTTATTAACTTCATCTTTCTTTAATTACTATTTAATATTCTTTAAATAATAATTAACTAACTAATTATCCTTATTTAATATTTAATATTAATTAAATAATAAATAATTATTTTATTAACTTCATCTCCTTCTTTATTTATTATTTAATAATAAATAATTAACTTATTATATTTATTTGCTTTAATTATTATTTAATATCAATTAAATAACAATTAATTATAATAATGACTTTTATTTACTTTATTTATTATTTATTAAATAAATAATAAATAATTATTAAACTTGGGTCCCAAATTAATTATATTAATTTTTAAACATTTTTACCCAATTTGGACTTAAATGACTCGAACCGACCCGAACCAAATGGCCTAACCCGACCCGAAACGAAAAATGTACTGCCTATGAACAGTGACTAGGGCCCCGGCCCCAAAATAACGAAGGAAATAGGGGCCCCGACCTCTAAGTGGCAGAATCTGCTGAATCGCCATTTTAGATTTTCCAACTTTTACTCCTTTAATTAAAACTTGCATAAAATGAAATCTACAAATCCAAATGACCTCAAATTGGTATCGATGGTTTCGTATCTTCCTAAACTACAATATTCCATCATTGGATCAAATTTTTGGAAAAGTTTTGGTTATGAAAAATAGCCACAAAGTGGACTATTTGTACATTGGGTTCTTAAATGAGCTTCATTGGTTTAAAAATCATATCTTAACCATAACAACTTACATGAATATTATACCAACTAGGTTTTGTTCTTAACTTATATATTTACCATAACCAAGAAGAAAATCTCATACACAACCTCTAGCTTTCAAAATAAAAGCTATAAATTACAACCCCAACTAGGGTCTACTAGTAAAAATCTATTTTCATACTTTTGACCAATATTTCAACATAAACACCTATAAATATTCATGTTAAACTCATTTAACCCTAGATCTACCAATCTAGCATGGATCTAAATATTTAGAGCTTGAAAATAACTTTTCTACCATAAATATTCAATATAAAACATAATGAATTCCAAAATTAGGGTTTAAGGTTAGTGTTATACCTTCTAGACTTGTGAGCTACTTTTCTCTCCTTTCTAAAATAGAAGATGGAGTTAGATGACATCCAAGAGCACTCCTCTTAAAGAAATGGACTTGATTCACTTGACTTGATAGTAACTCACTAACTCGCTACCTTTTTCTTTAATTCACCGAGTTAACTCACTCCACTCACTAACTCTCAATCTCAAGAACTCTAGCAACAATTTTGTAAACTCTAACTCAAATGTGTTAGCCTTTATTTATAGTAGTATAAAATTATACGTATAACACATATATATATAAAATGGGCATCAACCATTTCTATAAATTGCTAGCAATTACATTGAGTGTTCCATACACTAGTTCAAGCAAGCAAAATTAACAAAAATTTGGAGTCCACACTCCTCCATTTCACCGGCCATACTCCATTTTATTGCCCCAATTTTCATTTATTTTTATTCCACAATTTATAAATTAAAGTCTTTTAGAAGCTCTTTCAAATGGGTCAATGTTTGGGCTTTGGAATTTAATTATTTGGGTAAACTTTACTCCTTTGATCCATTGAAAATGTTGGTCTACTAAATTAATTTACTAGACTCCCAATGAATTAAAACATTGGGCTAAATTAATAAAATACCCAATCATATAGAAATTTCCACAAGTTTAACTCTTAATTTAGTTAATTGGCTTGTTTAAATAATTAAGGAACAATTTAATAATTAAATTAATTTTAATTTATATAATCCAATTAAACTTGCCATATTCAATATTAGTCGAATATTTAATTAGGGTTCATCACAAAATAATCTTAAGTTAGTCCGTTAATTTAATAAATTCATTAATCGGACTTCATTTACTAAAATTAACCGAATAGTCAAATAGTCAAACCATCACATAAATATTTAAATTAATTCACACAACTTAATTAGAAATTAAATTCTTAATTTTATTTATAATGTAAGATAACTCAACAATCTTGACTCATTACTGATTACAACTAAAGACTTAAATAGAAAAAGATAAGTAAAAGACTGTACAAACACACGTACATAAATAATTAACTTTACTATTTACTTTTAAAAAAGTAACTTGAACATTAAAAATTGTCTGGGAATCTTAACTGATTGGTGTCTTTCCACTGGAAAGCATATTGAGTGGTTGAATGCTTTTGACTTCTTTCACTGAGTGGTTAAAGTATTGGCATACGTCATCTTTGCTTTCGGTTTGAATTGATAGCTGATTTTGACTACTTTTGACTTCTTTTGCTGGGTGGTTAAATTATTAGCAGACAACATTTTTGCTTTCGGTTTGAACTGATGGCTGCTTTTGACTAGAGGGTCAAGACTCATAATGCGCATGGGGTCCTGAGCAGCTTGCAACGATTGGCTATCATATGGGTCACTGGTAGCTGAGTTGTGACTGAAGACTGAAGAATTTTCTCTTAAAGCCTCTTTATGGAGGTCACTGACTCTATTGTTAATGGTTGAAAGTAACAACTTTAATTGTAATATTCCGAACTTCCGAGAGAGTTGTAATTCAACTTTATATGAATAAATAAAGCTTGAATTACATCTTATATTTGTTATGGAATCTTCGTTATTGTTTCTTTATGTATTTCACTTCAAGTATCCAACCTTAGCACGAAAAAGGAGAATAATTTTTTTTTTCAATAATTTGAAAAGAGGATAAAACCTAAACCCTAAAAAATCTAACCTAGGCCCTCGAGCATTATGTATACGTCAAAATGACATTCTGTTTCAGGATTTATCTTTCTCACGCTTTGAAAACACATTATAGCCGATAAAAGTTTTTTTCAAAAAGCGCATCGGGAATTTCTGTATTTCACTTCAAGTATCCAACCTTAGCACGAAAAAGGAGAATAAAAGTTTTTTTTTCAATAATCTACAAAGAGGATAAAACCTAAACCCTAAACCCTAAAAAATCTAACCTAGGCCCCCGAGCATTATGTATACGTCAAAATGACATTCTATTTCAGGAATCATCTTTCCCACGCTTTAAAAACACATTATAGCCGATAAAAGTTTATCTCGAAAAGCGCATCGGGAATAGGACGAAATAGGAAAAAGACAAAAATTAATTTTTTGCCTTTTTGGTCGTCTAACCATTTTTTGAGAAATGGTCGCCAAAACACTATTCACCAAAAAACGTGCCAAGTCTTTTGAACTTTTCACTTCACAGAATAGTTTTTATATGGAACAAAACTCAATAATATCAAAATTTTAAATCAATAGAAGTTAAACATTTAGTTGGAATACGAAGAATAATAAAAGAATACTGTAATGTATAATATGAGAATTATACGAAAGATTAATACGATAATAATACGATGTATAATACCAGTAGAATACGAATATTATACAATGTATTATAAGAAAGAAATACGCATAAATACTAATGTATTATACGGAAGAAATACGTATAAATACTAATGTATTATACTATTTAATTAATTAGTTAAAATCAAACTAGGTTATGTGTAACTAAGTTACTATAACCAAAAACTAGCACGATTACACTAACTGAAAAAAAAAACTAACACGATTTGTTTGGAACTAAATCCAAGTGAAAATGAATCGACCAATCAGAAGAAGGGTGATGTAAGCGATGATGCAAGCACTAGGGTGCAAAGTGTAATAAGCCGAGGTAAAAATGCGATTAATGAAACTTGGTTTTTTCTATAAATAGGAAGCTAACCTTTTCATTTTTTTCATCATTTTCCAAAGCAAAAATTCAAGTATCAAAGCTATACATATATTGAGAGAGAGTTTTAGTGAGTTACTACCTTGGAAATTGTAAAGAAATAGTTAAAGCTTGCAAACACCAAATGTACAATCTCTAGTAGTTATTATGTTCGATTTTTTTTTTTTTGTCTTTAATTTTTCAAAAGCTCAAGAACACGATTTTTGGCAAAGCTGAAAATTTTTCAAAGGACGTCAAAGCTGAAAATTTCTTAGTGACCCTCAGATTTTTGGCACCAAAAATAAGGTTTTGAGTTAGCCATACCTCCTAAACATTCCGCCAATGAAAATATTCTAGTTTAGTTATAAACTTTGTTTACTTGCTTTTTATGTGATTTATACATTTTGTACATGTAACGTGTTATAAATTTTTGATACGAGAGTTATTACTTCTTATTTCGGCATAACTTGCAAAATGAAATGCTTATTCGTGATATATTTCAAGTCATGCTTTATTTTATCAAACCAAGTTGTCTTGGGGCGATCCTGACATGTTAAGTAAACTGAGATGAACGAATACGTATCATTGTTCATAATCTGTCCAGTGTATAGTGTGTTATGCATAACATAGGATGTCGTTAGGTTGATCCCCTTTTTATATCCACTGTAAAAGGTTCTAAGTCGAAAGACAAAGAACAGTTCAAGGTCTAACCACCACTCAGTTTTACTATGTTAAGAACATTTGTTATATCAATTGTTGTGCCAGGAATTCTTACAATTCATATCGGTGTGAGTTCACTTATATGCTATGTGTTTAAGACTTGCTGAGCATCTTAGCTCACCCTTGCATAACCTAAATTGCAGATATACCATAGAGCTTTGGCTCAAAGAAGAAATGCGTAGACTAATTTACTTCTTTCCTTAACTGTTCTTAACTGTAGTCATAATGACATTTTATAATAAGAACAAGTTCCATATATGTAATCAAATATTATATAAATATTATCAGATTTTATCACAT
Organism: Hedera helix; assembly: GCA_947179155.2. Taxonomy (NCBI): domain Eukaryota; kingdom Viridiplantae; phylum Streptophyta; class Magnoliopsida; order Apiales; family Araliaceae; genus Hedera; species Hedera helix. The sequence continues at coordinate 29,762,739 of OX359264.1, read as the reverse complement.
TCTATTGTTATGTCTTTACTTTAATTAAACTTAGAATTGTTTAGAACTTAACATAGTATTAATAATGATCTATTTATCTGAATGAGGATCGGTAAATAACTTGTGAATGTTGTATATCAAAGATAGGACTAAGCGATGTTAACTGGTCAAATCCATCGTTAAGGTTCCTCGGACCCAGGTATAACTCGTTATTACTATTCTGAATGTCGAATAAGTAGGATTATTAATATGAAAAGATATCATTATAAATAAATATGTTTCAAATGAGGGTTTTAACTAATTGGGTAATGTTCTGTACGGAAAGAGAATTTTGCACTGGACAAAGATACAACCATTTGTCACGGATAAAGATGCAAACATTTATCACGAGTGAAGATGCAAACATTCACCGCAGGATTCTCTGTTCCCAAGAGCCGTCTTAATGATTTAATGTCGTGGATGTTGGAACATGTAGAGTTATAGAATATCTAAATATTAAGGATAAAATGTTACGATTGAGTATTAAGTCTCTTGTATCGATTGTAAGGACTTGATATATAATAATGAAAGATATTTGGGAATTAAGATGAGAAAATTGTTTATGAACAAAGAAAATCATTCATAAACCTAATGATTTAGCATTTATAGTGAGCACCAAGTCAGCTATAGTAAGTATAGTGATTTGGGGGCGTCACATTAATTCTGACTCATAATAGTTTTTGACTGCAGAAATATCAAAGGAAGATGAAGGGCTGGAAATAGGCTCTTTATCCTTTAATGGGATGACTTTAGGAATTTGGACTAGGATGACTGGAATTGGAGGGAATTCTTTTTAAACTTGTCATACAATTCTGTTTATATCAAATTTATCCCACCATTTTATGAAAAATATGCGGGTGACAAGGTCAATTTGACTATGATGAGTAATAATGGTAGATTCCAATCCTGTGGCTTGGTTAATAGTTTCAGTAGGTTTTTAAGGTTATACAACCATTTTAAAATCCAAGGGATTTTATATTTACTAGTGAATTGCAGCAGTAGTGGGATACCTTCAAATTTAGGATTAAGTGGTAGTTTACTGAAGTGATCTACTTGACTTTGGAGTAAATCTGGAAATATAGCTTTAGTAGGACCATACCTAATCCACCAGATAATAAACCGAAAAGGGATATGACTCTTAAATTTGTGTTGAAATTGTATGAACCACGAATGACTGAATAAATGATTTTGGTACAAGAAAACCTTGTGCCAAGCTTTAATATAATCGTAATAATAAAAATTATTATTATGATTATTAAGTGACTAAAGATCTGATGGGTGTTTACCCTATTCTGATTGTGACAGTAACTATTTTATGTATGGGGAATGATAGAGGACTTTGAACTCATCTTTCTTGTCATAAATGAGCTTAATAGTAATGGACTCAGTTTGGATTAATATATATTTGTAATAGGTTAGTAACTTGTATGGAGCAAAACTGGGAGGCAAGTTGGGCCGAATCATTTTTGGGCTTCATACATGGCTCAATATAAAATAGGTTAACTTCAAAATTTGGGGTATATTGGGCTGACTGTTGGGTTTTAACTTGGATCTGTGGTTTACAAATGTCAAAAGGCCCAAAGGGGTCAATTGGCTTGGGTTTACTAGCTAAGACTGAAGAAAAAGGCCTTAGGACTTGACCCAAAATATGATACCGATTTACTAAGTCCACAGAAGGGACTGGATTAACTGGATGAGGAACCATATTTCCTTTGAGTTTACTGGATTGACTGGACTGGCTAACAGTGGAAGAGTTACCTCTTTCACGACTACTACTGCCTCCTTTCTCACTCATTTTGGTGAACCTGTTTGAAAAAACTTTCGAGTAAGAAAATCGAGAATTGAATTTTGACTGCCTTTAATATACTCAATATCAAAATAAAAAAATACTTAATATAGCTTGCCATCTATCCAAAATCTGTTTAGATGCAATATTTTCTACATTCTTTTCTAAAACATATTTTGCAGATTTATAATCAATTCTGACTAAAAACTTTTGATTTAATAAATCACTTTGAAATTTATTAATACATAAAACTAAGGATAAAATTTGCTTTTTAATAGTAGAATAATTTACTTGTGTATTATCCTATGCACGAGAATAGAAAGAAACAATATGTTCTGGCGAATTAGGGCTTAACTTTTGTTTGAGTATACCTCCTAATCCAATTTCAGAGGCATCAGTTTCAATAATTTTAAATGCATCAGGATTTAACATATGATAAGACAGGGAAGTGTCTTAACAAACTTCTTTACTTCCTGGACGATTGAAGTATGAATTTCAGTCCAAGGAGGGGGATTACTTTGAAGTCGTTCAAATAACGACTTACAGACTCTTCTCAGATTCTTATGAATTCACCTATGTAATTAAGAAAACCTAAAAATCTTTGAAGCTAATATTTGTCTAAGATTTTATCAAGGAATTTACTAGCAAATTGAATAGCTCTAACAACAGCTGAATTTGACCATATTGAATAACATGACCAAGGAAATGAACTCTAGTTTAAAAAAGAGAACATTTTGACTGAGAAAGAACTAATCCATTGCTTTGAACAGTTCTAAAGAATGAATTGAGGTGTTTCCAATGTTCGTCTATGGAATTGGAAAAAATAAAGACATCATCTATAGACAATGACAAAGTGACTAAAAGGGTTTAGAATTCACTAGGGACATTTTTTAATCCGAACGACATTACATTTTATTCATAATGACCGAAGGGGGTGCTAAAGGTTGTCTTATACCTATCCTCCTCATGGATCTGTATTTGCCAAAATTCGCTCTTAAGATTAAATTTACTAAAAATAATTGAAAAGAGAACATTTTGACTGAGAAAGAACTAATCCATTGCTTTGAACAGTTCTAAAGAATGAATTGAGGTGTTTCCAATGTTCGTCTATGGAATTGGAAAAAATAAAGACATCATCTATAGACAATGACAAAGTGACTAAAAGGGTTTAGAATTCACTAGGGACATTTTTTAATCCGAACGACATTACATTTTATTCATAATGACCGAAGGGGGTGCTAAAGGTTGTCTTATACCTATCCTCCTCATGGATCTGTATTTGCCAAAATTCGCTCTTAAGATTAAATTTACTAAAAATAATTGCTTAACTTAGCCTATTAATTAAATCCTTCTTATTGGGCAATGGATACCTAATCCATTCAAGGACCTTATTTAAAGGTTTGTAATTAATGACTAAGTGAGGGGTTCATCTTTCTATTTCAGCGTTTTTATTTACATAAAAAGTTGGACAAGACCTAGGGTATTTACTCTTTTTAATTAATCATTTTTTCAATAGATCATTAATTTTATTTTTATAATAACTCATTTGTTCATGATTCATTTGTATAGGTCTAGCCTTAGTAGAAATTAAATGTTCCTTAAATTTCTTAGTATAAGGGAGCCTAACAATATGTCTTTTTTTTATGCCAGAAAGCATACGGTAAATTAGAACAAACATTCTTACTTAATAAATCATGAAAATCTTTTATTTTCTTTTGAAGATTATTGTTTTGTAATTGATTTTCTACTTTCTTATACATAATTTCATTTTAGGTATTTTAAATGATTTCTTTTATTATTTAATATGTTTAAATTTTTTGAAATTAGTTCTGGTTGGATAAGTCTTAGGTCTTTACTTTTAGGTTTAGATATAAAAGCAAATGTTACCTCTTAACCTAAGTGTTTACTTGTTAAACCATTTGTATTAGTAGTAAAAGGGTGTAATAAATATATAAATGGTAAACCTAAGATAATCTTATCTGTCCTTTTTTTTTATTAAAACAAATGATGTTTCAAAATAAACATTGTCTTAATAGATATGGGCTTTAGGCAATTTATATTTTATTTTATTTCACTACCATTAGCTAAAGTCATTCTTTCACTAGTCTTTCCATTATACTTAGTTAGGACTAAACCTTCTTGAATACAATTCAAGTCAGCACCAGTATCAACTAAGATTGAGATTTCTAAAGTGAATATTTTGTTAATAATTATAGTGACTTTAATATACCATTTCTTATTGGCAAGAGATTTTAGTATTTTTAATGACAATCTTTGTTGACTAAGAGTTTTATTTTCACTATCCGAGTTATTAATTTTAGAAGTTTCAGCTTCTTCATTATTTTCACTATTAGATGAATTATGGACTAATAATGTAACCTTTTTGATTTTACTAATTTCTTCTCTTAACTGTGGAATTTCTTGTTTTAATTTAAATTTTTGCTTTTTTTGGTATTAACTTCTTGGTTTAATTCAGGTAATGTGATTTCTTTTATCGGATTTTTAAACCTTTCTAAAGTTTTGTTATTACTAAAAATAGGTTTGTCTTTCATTTTATTGATCTTACTAGTTGAAATACCTTTATTAAAAAGATCTTTTAATTGTTTAGTATATTGTATTTTTAAATGAGGATCATATATTTTACTAATTAAATCAATTAGTAAGCTTTGTTCTTCTTCATTTAAACATTTAGTGTTTTAGTGTAACAAGTATCTGTACAACCAAAAGTAATTTTAGGGTTATGACTAGATTCACTATCTGATCTATTATTAAGATCACTAGATGAATTAAAATCATCATAGTCATTACTACTGTTTTCTATCCTTAGTAATTCTAATATATTTTCAGTACCTTCATTAAATATGTTTAATTGTTTAAGTTTTTCTTTTACTTTACATGCGTTCTTGTAATCACCAGATTTACCATAATTATGACAGATTACTTTACTTTTGTCAATTTTTTTATAACTTTTCTTTTAGTAAGTTTTTTTATAACTTGTATTTTTGGGTGGTGACTTCTTATAATAGCTTTATTTATATTTTTTTTATATTTTCTTCTTTCATCATGTCTATGTTTACTTTTCTTTCTAGAAGGAGCAATAGGGGTAAATCATATTATTCACAAAAAGTACCTAACTCATATTTTGCTTTATGTTTATCTTTACGGGCTTGTTTATTAATTTTTAAATCAATACACATTTTAAGACCTGTTTTCTGTATTTGACTAATTATATCACCATAGGTTAAATTATCATAATCAATAAAACCTAAGTCTTTACTTAATTCTTCACGAATTTATATGCAAATAAATTAGGCAAACCATTTACAATTTTTTCTTTTCAAAATGGTTTATTACTATCATATCATAACTTTAGATGTAAAAACATTTTTGTAGCACCTAAAGTCACTCAAGGTAGGACAAGTAAGATTACTTAACTGATTATGAATCCTATCAGTTATATTACTAGGAGTTCCAATAAAATATTTTATTATTGTGAAAATTAAGGTATTAACACTATCAGAGGGTCCTAGACCAAAGTCTTCATAAAAAATAGGATTACCATCATTATCACGTTGAATAGCATGGATAATAGAATATCTGGTTTCATTAGTGATATATTTTTTCCACCAAGATCTAAGAATATCAGTAAATCCACTAGCAAACAATTCAACAGATTTTTGCTAGATGGCTAGATCTGTGAACTGATAGGTATATTTACTAAATATACCTATCAGTTTTGTAACGTCCCCAAATTCGGGTCCCTTGAACCTCAAATCTGTTTCCCCACTGTATAACCTTTTCCTTATTATTTATGACTTACAACAATATTATAATTGCTAAATAATCATTTATTTAAAACTTTATAACATCTCTTTCTATTCCAGAATTACAATATTTACAAATTCCTAGTATATCCCAATATCATACATGATACGACATTCTATTACAATCAATTTGAGTATTTAAACACTCACAATATATACTAATCATTTATTTAACTACACAATCATTTTATCTGTCAAATCCGGACTCATAACTACATCAATCACTTATCTAAAAGTGTTGGTTTTATAGCAAGAGTGAGCACGATGGCTCATCAAGTCTAACAGTTATACATAACACATTACATACTTCACATGTTATACATATTTTGCATTTTATTCTTACATCATGCATTTCATGCTTTTCATTTTATGAATGCTTCATACTTCTCATGCATCACATATAATAAATAACTAGTCTCTAGCAAATCATGCTTCATGATTTGTACATATTTTACATATAATCATACCTCATGCCTTTCACATATCATAAATATCATCAATATATCTTCATATTAATAATTTAATATCACACTTGTAGCATAACAATGCACATAGGAGACAGTTCTGAAAAATTTGTTTGGTTAACTTATAACATTTACGCTTATTTTGTGTATTTCGTTCAACCTACAATTTATATATGAAATTGACATCATCATTAGTTACAATGACTATTACTTAGTCTTTATATAAGACTCTAACTTCAAATTATTAACTCTTAAGATGTTCGACAAATGAACCCTTGAGTTTCGGACAAAAGCCTTAGCCCAAAATATAGTTTGGATATGTCGGATACGCTTAATCATCTTACGCCTTCACTACACGTTCTTAGTATGACTCACTTTTAATAAGTTGTTTAAATTAGTCACAAATGGACTATTTACATTGGTTTAATTCAATTAAATTTTCTTCTTTTACATAACTTAATGATTTGGATATTTAATAATGTACAAAATACTTCAAAATATTATTTACCTTTGATAATATACAACTATTGTGAGGACCCGAATTTTCGAGAATATTGTAATTATATTTTAATCATTAAAATTAGCAAGATTATGTGAATTATTTATAAAGGGAAAATATTATAAGATTAAGTTATGCAATAAGATTTAATTGATAAATTAAATTTATGATGAGTTAATGATTAACTAGAATGAATAATTGTAATTGTAATTAAATAAATTATTCGGAAACAATTTAGGTGGAAGATATGTAATTGTACAACATTGTACAATAAAAAAATTATACGATTTATGTTGGTCTTTTAAATCAGGTCAACATGTTATTTTTAAGGTGAAATAATAAATTATTTTAATGGAAAAATAATATTATGTATATTTATTTATGTAAGGATTATTGAGGTATAAAATTTTAGAGTATGAGTGAGTAAGTGTAAATTTTATTTTTTATATACGTGTGTGATTATTACATTTATTATTATTTAAGTTTACACATATTTATTTAAATATATATGTGTGTGTGCAAAACAGATAGTATATATATGGAATGAAGGTCAAATTCGAATATAAGTAATATATTATGAAAGTGAATAAGTGATATATAAATTGAGTTATGTAATTTTATTTTAAATTAAGTGTATATATGTAATTATATACATATAAAGGAAGTGCAATTACGGAGAAATTTAAGTGATGGAAAATTTATGTGGATTAATATTTAATTAATCCATAATTTTATGTAAAGAGTTATTATAAAAAATGTGGTGGATTAACAATTAGATTAATCCGAAATTTAAATAAAAGCTAATGAGCGAGTTAGTAAAATTGTAATTATTGATTATAGAATTAATCAATAATTATGGAGGAAGTTTGAAAATTAGTTAAGAAGAAAAAGTAATTATATAAATTATATAATAGTAAATTATATAATTTATATAAGAAAATTAAAGTAAAGTATTAAGAAAATAATAATTATATAAATAATTATATAATTTATGTAAGAGGATTAAATTAATTGAGAATGGAAGGATAATTATATAAATTGTACAATATTTTATTGTATAGTTTACATAAAGTGTAATAAGTAATGAAGAAAATAAAAAATAAATGAGAGAAATGATTATTTTAAATTATTAAGCTGTGAATTACGTAAAATGGAATTATTTTCAATTTTATGGGAAATAATATTTTAGAAAATTAAATGGGTTGGTTAAGTAATTTTAATTCATAATATGTATATATAATAGTTTTTATATATGGGTTACATGGTATGTGTATGAAATATCCATGTAACAAAGTGAAAATGTAAGGGAAAAAATTAATTTTTATAAGTTGTATGTGTTATTTAAGTAATTTTGGAAGTATAAAATATTTCATGTAACTACATGCACGTAATTATGCATGTGCAAAATTATTCAAATATGGTACATTAAAATGTGCAAATAATGTTTATAAATTATGATATGATTTTTGGTTAATTAAAATAAAAAATTTATGTACATTACGTAAATTATTTATTAAACGAAATAATTACGTAATGTATTAAATGATGTAATTATGCATGAAAGTTTCCAACCGTAAGCTATGTAGGTGGATAGGATGATTCTTAAGTCGGTGGACTTAAGATATCATCCAAATTGGTTTATTTTTGGAAATAAAAGAATAAAAGAGAAAAAATAAAATACACCAACCAACACACACTCTCTCTCTATTTTTTTCATCTTCCACCCGAAACCACCATCAAGGAGGAAGAGTTTTTTTACAAATTCATTTTTTAGTGCTAGCAAGGTTTATCAAGGCTCAAGAAAGGTTTACAAAGCATTAAAAGGTATTTTTATGAATTTATTTACTTAACTTAAAGAATTATGGAGTTAGTTTTATTTTGTAAAAAAAAAAGTGAAATTATTGTTAATATATATGAATTAATGTATAAGGTGATGATATATAGTTTTATTTATGATTTGGGGTATGTTTAGCATAATTGTTAATATTTATTTTGAGATTTGGTGATGGTTTTAATGGTGAAATTTGGGAAGAAGAAGAGCAAGCCAAAACCGATAAAGAGAGAGGGGGGGGGGGGGGGGGTGTGACGACCCCAAATCCGGGTTCTTTAACCTCGGGTTTGGTTCTCACTGTACAATACATAACAACAATGAAATACATATATTGTATTCAAACTTCGCGGAATAATACAAAAGGTTCCTTAATAAAAAGGCTACACTTCCCAAGGTCTATTACCTTAATCTTAACATTACATATCTTAAGGGAAATACAAAATATGTACAACAGTAATTACATAACAGTAATATAAACTAGCATGCAATTACTAAAACTAAACATTCGCTTTCCCCTTGCCTTTGTCCGATTTAGAGCTTTCGGGAATGGCTGAAATATAGTCATGATATAGCAAGAATGAGCAACTAAATGGCTCAACAAGTTTATAAACAACAATCATACGATATATCATGATGAAGGGAAATAACTTCAAGGTTTCAACAATAGCAATTGTGAAAGATAACAAGAATCAATGTTCAATAAAAGAAGGAATTGACTCTTTACTGCTGAGTGGTCTTTAATGACCATGAACTGCTACTAAGGTAGAACAGACATACAATGTCTGACTCCTTGTTAAAATAACGGGACACTTGAGGGGATCAGTCCTCTCATGTCCTGTGTATATGCATCACATTTAGTTTTCTTGCGCGCTGTCGGGTCTCCGACAAATAAAAATCCCCTTTAACTAGGGTTGTTCTATCTCAGTCTTACTATAAGAATCCGCACCAGCCAATGGTTTGGATAAGCTTTTATAATATTCAACTAAATGAATTTAACATGCATTTGTCTAGCCGAAACAATTAGCTTAGACGTTCTTAAACAGTTTGCAAAAGCACTATGTGCGAATACAATAATCAATAACGATGTGAAGTAATTTTCGATAATTAATTCACTCAAAGGTCTGTCAAATATCTACGAGTGTAGATACTTGCTCAACAATAATTGAATTGCTCAAAGTAATTAAAGTTGAATAATAATTGCAACAATAAGTACAAGTTAAAGGTAGAAGACTTGCCTCGTGCGTCGTTTACTGCTAACCAACTTAATTTAACAATCCTTGAATGGACCTAACAATTAAATCAGTTTGATCTTAAATTAGTATCATATACTTGTAAGTATAATGACCTTTATAAACCTTACGAACCACATAATTGATTAATTATGGGTAACTAAACACTTAGGAAATATTATCACTACTTGATAATATTTCAAACACAAGGAACTTATATTAATTATTTAATATAGTTCAAATAAATATCTAATATTATTAATCATTTAATAATATTTTATTCATTACCTAATATTATTAATCATTTAATAATATTTTATTAAGTATCTAATATTATTAATCATTTAATAATATTTTATTAAGTAACTATTATTATTAATCATTTAATAATATTTTATTCATTACCTAATATTATTAATCATTTAATAATATTTTATTAAGTATATAATATTATTAATCATTTAATAATATTTTATTAATTATTTAATATCTTTTTAATCATATACTTAATATTATTCATCATTTAATAATATTTTAATATTGTTCAAACAATACCACTATTTAACCTTTTAATTGTATTAAATTAAGTCTTTATTTTATACATTTAGATACCATTAAGTCACTAATAAACTTTACATATATGGTTTAGTATTGAAATACACTCATTTTACATGTATTTCAACTTAAATTTTCATTAAAAACTCAACCCGGACCGACCCGACCCGACCCGACCCGGACCGACCCGACCCGGACGGCTAAAACTGGTTTTTAACAGAATGTTTGACCGCTGCGGCGGTGGTTTCTGTAATAACCCAAAATCCCGAACTTATTTAATTACCCGATTACCTCTGGAAATCATATTCATTAACTTTAAATTCATATTAACCTGGAATTTCATGCATCAAACTTAACCTTTAACTTTAATTGACCGTAATTTGGTCCCTATTTTTTTTAAAAAAAAAAACTTAATCTTATAATCCTTACCTGTCTCAGGATCGCAACATTCATTTACCTTTCATTAGAACTTAAGTCACCCATTAATAGTTTGTGACCTATTATAACATACATATATATAATTATTTCATCACTTGTAACAAAATTTCGCCATAGTTTCATCTATATATGGCCCTGTTTATATATTCCTGTATTCATACATTTGCATCATATATACATATATATCCTGTTTACACAACTCTATGCCATACATACATACATTTTTTTTTATTCTCCGATAACACAAATTAGCAAATCATACTGTTCTTTCTACCATCTAGGTTTAACATTTAAAATCGGTTATTACATAACTTGCATATATACAAATTTACATACATCTGTTTTACATGAATATCTCATAAATACAATTTTAAATCTCTTCACGTATCTCCATGCATTCACACTCTTTACCTTAGCATCACCGGAACCTCCGGCCTTCTTGTACTTCACCTGAAACGTTAGTTCATAGCAAGAATGAGCACATAGGCTCAGCAAGTAATTCAGATAACACCTTTCATGCTCACATTTTATAATATGCATCATGCTTCTATTACTTTACCATGTTATATTCAATTAACACGTATTGCATTTAACAGTTAGATCACGTTGTGGCACAGAGTGCCCATTTCAACTATCACGTAATTCACGTAGTTCAATTAATACTTTTAAGTCTGAAACACTTGCCTGGAATGCATTTATTTAGCTTAACCTTTTACCACCTCGTTTGGCCGTTCTATCCTTCTTCGCTTCGGTTCGCTACATCGAGCGTTATCTGTAACATACAATCTATTTTTATCAATATAGGATCATTAGCTTATATAAATCATCAAACTTAGTCCAACATCTCTTAACTATTATTCTCGATTCATATCACGTTTGTTGTATTAGTTTATAATACATCTTAATTCACTTCCGACATTTTTCATAATTCAACATACTCTTTAACTTAACTTAAGGCATATTATGTTATGCCGTATATTATTTCATTTCTCCTTGACATCCTTTATAGCCCACTTTTATTTATTTAGGGTTTACATAACCCATTCTTATCGTTTTATATCAAAACATAGCGTTTCGGACACTTTAAAAATTTCTTCCTTGCTACAGTAACTGCGCCCCGGCGCCGAACATCTCGCTGGGGGCGAGATGTTCTCGGCCACACCGCGCCCCGGCGGCCTCTGAACTCGCTGTCCGCGATTTCCTCGCAGCTATGAACAGTAAATGCGCCCCGGCGCAGTGTTACGTGCAAAACACTGCGCCCCGGCGCAGTGCCTCCGCACCAGAATCTGCTGAATTTTTCTGCCAGTTTGCTGATTTTTAACTTCTAATCCAGACATCCACTGAGACCAAACTTGGAACATAACTAGACCACACATCAAAGTATTTTACAAAATTTTCACTTAGCACATTTGACTTTATTAAACCATAGATAAACTAACTCGTAGGGGGCCTGTTCAACTTGTTCAAGACTTAGAAAATTTTCAGATTTTCAAAACTTAACTTTTGCAAGCTTGTGATTTTTGGCCATTTGCTTCTAAATTTCATTTCAACACCCAACATAGCTCACATAACCTATATGTGACATGTCCAAACTTTCAAAACCTTAAAACTTCGCACGAGGCGATATTTGTCCGTTAAAATCCAATTTGAATCGAAACGATCGATTTCGACCGTTTGAATCGCCATTTCATTCAAATTTAATTCCGTTGATTACCAAATCAACCTAGACACGTGTATTAACATAAACATGAGTCATTTGACTCAATTTCATCTTTAATTTCTCACAATTGCCAAAAATCACATCCTTGTAGGATTTTCCTTAACTTTTCAAAACTTCCAAATTTCAAACTTAAACACTACTTGACATCTAAATCTCCATACACCACAAGGGTTATCACCAACACATTTTTACGACTTTACAAGTCCATATAACTTCTAACTGCATATTCTAATGCACTTTACAGATTATTACGAAATCTACACAAAAAGTATAGCCTAATATTGTAACTTTCTTTACAAAACATGGTTTTCTATTTTCAAAGCATTCTTGTATGCTATCTAACATAAACTTTATGTAATTTCTTCATGATCAATCCTCTATTCTAGGTTTCTATCAGCTTTAGCCACATATGACACTTAATCATGCCTTAAATCATTGTTTTTAGTCTTGAACATAAACTTGAATTGTATATCATCTTGACTCTATGAACTTAAGTTTAGGGTTTCATAATTTACCACACAAATAACACATATACCATATAATCAACATGTCTAGCCAAAGTTTCATGCATGGCTTCTACTATTCTTGAACTTAAGTACATAAAAGATGAATTTCATAACAAAGACATGCTTATACCTTCTTCAAGCTCTTCCATATCTTGTTAAAAGACTTGCTAAAGCTCTATCTCCCACTTTGATGACTTATGAAGCTCCTTTTACCACTCTTGATCTTGAATCTTTCATGATTCTCTTGAATTATATTGAACCCTAGCTCTTGCTTCTCTCTTTTCTCTCTTAGCTCTTCCTCCTTTCTAGCATCTTCGAATGAGAAGAAGAAAAATGACCAACATGCTGAAAAATACTACACACATATGCTTTGTATACTCATCCAACACTTAACCAACTTTGGTTAAGGTAAACTTGCTTAGTTAGGGGCGTTTTGGTCATTTCACACTTTAAGTAAAGGGTATTCTCGTCATTTCACCACTTGGGACATACAAGTCATTATCCAAATTGTCAAGGGTATTTTGGTCATTTTACCCTTTAGGACATAATGGTCATTATTTAATTTGTTGAGGGCATTTTGGTAATTTGCCAAATTATCTAGATTTCCATTTCTTACAACTTTTCCCCCACAACTAAACTTTCTTACATTTTCCCCCCACATTGATTCATTCTTTGCTCATTTCTTATCCAAATCAAATCCTTTTTGATCCAAATTCGTTTCATCATACTTGAATTTTATTTCTTCATCAAATAATGTCCAATTGGTTTGTCCCAAATTACTTGTCACATTTAGAAACTTAATTTTCTTTAATAATTCATTAATTTATAAAATTTGCCACAATTGCGTATTATTCCCTAAATTCCAATTTCATTGAACCTTTTGATTCCACAATAAATCACTTCCAATTTCCAACATCTCAACACCATCAACTTAATCACTTGTCCAATAAACTGCCTTCTTGAGAAGCGAACCTCGACCAATTTATCAAAAATCCCTTATCATTTAATCATTTATACCTTTTCAACGACTTTTCGCACTTTTACTTATTTACTTCACATCAATATGCCAAATTTACCCCATTCTTACATTCACATGCTTTTGACCTATTCTCGGAATATTACATTCGTTATCCGTACATCATACACACGATTATATTATTTTAATCATTCAACATTATCAATTTCTTGATAACTTTAACATTCTAAAATCATTGTTCATATTATTCCTTAAATCCTTAATATACCATTTAGGTACCGTAGTTCCTTCTTTTCTACACATACATCTTTACCTTACCATTCTCATATCATCGCCTCTCCAGGCCTACTCATTTAGCTTACCATTAATTCTCATAACTTAAATTCTATTTACAAACACATATATACACATATTCATGTATTCAATCCATAACTTGCTGACACATAAAATCGTGTCTTACAATAATTCCCATTTAAATTGCCTTAATGTAGGCATTACCATCAATCATTTAACTATAATCATCTATATTACCATTAATCCTTAAAATTCATTTTCACTATACTTTCATCATCTACTACCCCACTATTGCACTTTAAATAACTAGTTGATCCTTAAACATTTCATAAATCCTTATTCATCAAAATTCACTTGTCAACAATTTGACCACCTAGGTCCCTCTTTAATATTTCAAACACACTGGTCTTTTCTAACATATTGATCACATCATACTTCAATTTAATCACATAATAATCACATTTAATTATTTAACTAGGTTTTGTTTTATAACCTTCACTTAATTATCCATAATCCTTATTTAGAATTTCTGTAAAGTCCTGGGGTGTCACAGTTTCCACCGCTGCGGCGGTGGTACAAATTTTCTGAAACCCGAATTTGAGGACTGCCCGACCCTCCGACGCTCCGACAGCCATAACTTCTTCATTTTAAAACATTTTGGGGTGATTCTTGAGTCCATTATCATCAGAATTTCCCCCTCTACAATTTCTCGTTAGATCACAAATCCAAATTCCAAACAGAAGTGGACTAAAAACGGCTCACAAGGATAAGGTGAAAACTAACTTCACAAATCCTTGGTTTTATTGGTTCAAACTTGAATAAGATGTGATCTATATGTCCAAATGACACAAACTCAGTTTTGTTAACCTTGTAACGTTTTGTTTTACAATATTCCATGGTTTAATCACATTTTTAAAACGTTTTACACGAAATTTACGGATCGAACCACTTAGGGTTTAAAAACGACATCTTTTGTGGTTAAAGCTATAACTTCCTTGTTATTCATTATTTTTGAAAACTTCCAAAAGGTTTTATCTTTAAAACTCATAGATCTAGCTTTCTAGCCATAAAAATCCATTTTTCGATTTGTACATTTCAAAATACAACCATAAACCTAGCATGCATAGTTAGGGTTTACCGGTAAAATTGTGTTACACATATTCCTTTAACTTCTATGCATTTCTAACCTACCAAATCATGTTATAAACACATAGATCTATGAATATACATATATTACATAGTTAAATACATCTAGATCATCAAAACGAGTTTTGATCGGTTAAAAATTAATTTTAACCGATCAAAAGCTTTCTAGACTACAAAAATGAAATAAGATGAAGTTGAGAGCACTTTTAAACCTTGAGGTCTTGGATGCTCTTCTTCTCCTTCTACCAAAGTAAGTTGTGTAGCTTGAGGACATCCACCAAGACCTTTCTTAGCTTTTTCTCTCAACACTTAGGTGTTTTGCTCTCAAATGCTCTCAAATGCTCTCTCTCTTTTTCTTTCTAGCAACTTCAAATGAACTAACAAACATTGAACAAGTGTGGAGTGTTTCTTTTATAGCCAACCACTAACACACCATTAACTCACTAATTCACCCATGTTGGTCAATTTAATTGCTAATCATGCTTACTATTTGATTGAATGACCATTTGATTGACTCATGGAATGACTAGGGTTGTTCAACCATTATATGACATGGATGGATTTCCAAGCAATCTAAGAAGTCAAGTTATCCATGTGGGGCCCCCAAGAATTCAGCAAATTGGATTATCCAAGCCATTTTTCCTTTATTTTTAATGCAAAAATGTGCATATATACATCTATATATATATATATATACATATATATATATATATATATATATATATATATATATATATATATATATATATATTGACCAAAGTTTGACCCTTATTGGACTTCACATTGGGCTTGGTAATAACTTCTATTGGGCTCATTCAATTAAATTGTTTGGGCTCAATTTAAATAACACATTGGGCTTATATTAAATAGTCTAGGTTACATTTAATTAAATCAAGCATTGGGCTTGTTTAATTAATTACATGGGCTAGTAATTAAATTAATTACATGGGCTACTAGGTTAATATCTTTAACCTAGTTTATCAACTTATTTGGATATAAAATATAATCCAATTAGATTTGCTTTAATTAATTATACACTTTGCTTTAATTCTTTAAATAAATATACAAGCACATAAGTACATTTATTTAATTTATCTAATGCACAATTAATTAATGAGAAAAATTTAAATTCATTGCTAAATATTTATTAAGTATATTTACAATGACTAATGAAATTCGTGGTAATTACAGGGGGGGGGGGGAAGTCGCACCATGCGCGGTGCGGACATCACTGCTGGTTAATTACCAGCGTACCCCTGTGTTTCTTAGAAATTTTGATTTTGTCCTAGAAGCTATTTTTTAAAAATAAATGTTTAAAAATTATTTAGAAATTATATTAAAAAATACTAAAAATATAAAAATGATATTTGGGCATTAAATTTAATATTTTTGCAAAAATATTAAATATATGAGAATAATATTTAAATATTTTAAATATTAATCTAGTAAGTTTAAAATTTAGAAAAATTGTTAAATAAAAGTTCGGACAATCGAATACGCTAAATTTTATCCGACGAGTTGGTTTGTCCGTATTGAATGTTTCTTATATTAACTAAATTAATATATTGGAGTGCTAATCAAATATTATTTAATTGGTTTACTATAGGTTGTATGAGAAGAATTATAAATTGATTATTTATTAATTCCGACACCAAGGCAAGTTCTTCAGTACTTGATGTTAATTGTTTATCTGTTAGTAAATATTAACTTTTGTTCAAATGTATATAAACTAATGTGTTATGTGATCCATTGTTAATATGACCGGGATGTGCATTCGGTGCAATTATGTGACTATATGTGAAGTTGTTCAATGTCTTCTTTAGGTAATTGTTAATCTGAGTTAGATATGTTGCACGTGAAATATATTGCTTTAGTAGAAGCACAACACATGATGTATGACACACACAAGGCATGTTATGTTATGTGCTACATGAAGTATGAAATGTGTAAACTATTAAACTTGCTGAGCCGTTGTGCTCATCTTTGCCAATATTAACATTTTGCAGGTGAAAATGAGAATCCTAGAGTATCGGGATATAATAGAGATATTGCGACGACCTCAAATCTGGGTTCTTTAACCTCGGTTTTGGTTTTTACTGTACAATACTTAACAACAATTAAATACATAAATTGTATTCAAACTTCGCGGAATAATACAAAAGGTTCCTTATTAAAATGCTACACTTTCCAAGGTCTATTAACCTTAATCGTAACATTACATATCTTAAGGAAAATGCAAAAGATTTATACAGGAATTACATAAAAGTAATTTAAATCTTGCATGCATCCACTAATCTACGCATTTGTTTTCCCCTTGCCTTTGTCTGGTTTAAAACATTCGGGCTTAGCTGAAATATAGTCATGATATAACAAGAATGAGCAACTAAATGGCTCAGCAAGTTTATAAACAACAATATAAGATATATCATGATTAAGGGAAATAACTTCAAGGTTTTCAACAATAACAATTGTTAAAGATATCAAGAATCAAAGTTCAATATAAGAATGGATTGACTCTTTACTGCTGAGTGGTCTTTAATGACCATGAACTGCTACTAAGGTAGAACAGACATACAATATCTGACACTTTGTTAAAAGTAATGGGACACTCAAGGGGATCAGTCCTTTTATGTCTTATGTATATGCATAACATTAGTTTTCTTGCGTAAATTCGGTTACCCGACAATATAAAAATCCCCTTTAACTAGGGTTGTTCTTTCTCAGACTTACTATAAGAATCCGCACCAGCCAATGGTTTGGATAAGCTTTTAAAATATTCAATTAAATGAATTTAAACGTGCATTTGTCTAGCCGAAACAAGTAGCTTAGACATTCTTAAACAGTTCGTAATTTACTAAACTATAACATTTGCAAAGGCACTATGTGCGAATACCATACAATAATGATGTGAAGTAATTTTCGATAATTAATTCACTCAAAGGTCTGTCAAATAACTACAAGTGTAGATACTTGCTCAACAATAATTGAATTGCTCAATATAAATAAGGTTGAAGAATACTTGCAACAATAGATACAAGTTAAGGTGTAGAAAACTTGCTTCGTGCGTTGTCTACGGCTAACCAATTTAATTTAACAATTCTTGAATGAACATAACAATTAAATCAGTTTAATCTTGAATTAGTATCATATACACATAAGTATGATGACCTTTATAACTCTTACGAACCACATAATTGAATAATTATGGGTATTTAAACACTTAGAAAATATTATCACTACTTGATAATATTTCATACACAAAGAACCTATATTAACTAATTAATATAGTTCAAACAATTATCTAATATTATTAACAATTTAACAATATTTTATTAGCATTGTAGTATTATTCATCATTTAATAATACCTTATACATCTTCTAAGATTAACTATTATTATTAATCATTTAATAATATTTTATTCATTATCTAATATTATTAATCATTTAATAATATTTTATTAAGTATCTAATATTATTAATTATTTAATAATATTTTATTCATTATCTAATATTATTAATTATTTAATAATATTTTATTAATTATCTAATATTATTAATCATTTAATAATATTTTATTAGACTTCTAATATTATTAATCATTTTAATAATATTATTTGATACTTTTTGTTCAAACCTTGATTAAATGAAATCTATACATCCAAATAACACCAAATCGGTGTTGATGTGTTCCTAACCTTTTGTTTTATAATATTCCATGGTTTGATCGTCTTTTTGAAAACGTTATACACGAAAATTATGGATCGAACCACCTAGGGTTTAAAAACGACATCTTTTGCGATAAAATATATAACTTCTTCGTTTTTCAATATTTTTGAAAGCTTCAAGTTGGATTTTCTTTAAAACTCCTATATGTAACTTTCTAGCCATAAAAATTCAATTTCTAACTTGTACATTTCAAAATACAACATTAAACCTAACATGCATCGTTAGGGTTTTACTGGTAACATGTGTTATGAACATTTCTACTAATTTTATGCATTACACACCTACCAAATCATGATATAAACACATCAAACTATGAATATACATATATTACATAGTTAAATACTTCTAGCACATCAAAACGAGTTTTGATCGGTTAAAAATAAATTTTAACTGTTCAAAATCGTTCTAGACCATAAAAATGAAATAAAGAGAAGTTAGAGCACTTTTAAACCTTGAGGTATTGGATGCACTTCTTCTCCTCCTACCAAAGTATGTTTTGAAGCTTTGTGTCATCCACCAAGCTCAACCCCTATCTATTTTCCTTAAACTCACAAGTGTTTCTTCTATTTCTCTCTCAAATGCTCTCTATTTTTCTTTCTAGGAATGCTTCAAATGAACTAACCAACCAATGCAAGAGTGTGGAGTGTTCTATATATAGCCATATGGTATTCACCAATGTTGGTGAATTTAAAGCCTAATTATGATTACTATAGCTTTGATTGACTAGTTGATGGACAATGTGATTGACTAGGGTTGTTGACCAACTATGACATTGTGTAAATTAGAAGCAACATGAAGCAAACAAGACACCCTTGGTGGGCCCCATGAAGAGCCGGCCAAATGGCCTTTTTGTGGCCATTTTCCATTTATTTTTCCTACATTTAATGTGCATATATACATCTATATATATATATATATATACATGTGTTAAATTGTTGACCAATTTTGACATCCTATTGGGCTCCATATTGGACTCTAGGATTAAATATATTGGGCTCATCCATTGAATTAGTTTGGGCTCAATTTAAATAACACATTGGGCTTACATTAATTATACTATGCTACCTTTAATTAAAATAAGCATTGGGTTGTTTAATTTATTACATGGACTAATAATTAAATTAATTACATAGGCTACTAGGTAAATTTAATTGACCTAGTTTAACAATTCATTTGGATTTAAAATATAATTCAATTAGATTTGCTTTAATTAATTATACACCTTGCTTTAATTCTTTAAATAAATATACACATAAACAAGTACATTTATTTAATTATCTAATGCACAATTAATTAGTACAAATTTTTTAAATTCATTGTTAATTATTTATTAATTATAATTACAATGACTAATAAAATTCGTGGTCATTACATTCTCCCCCCTTATAAGAATTTCATTCCCGGAATTACAAATTTAAACTACTAAAAAGGATTCGAATAGTTAGCCCTCATATTTTCTTCAAGCTCCCACGTAGCTTCCTCAGCGTTGTGGTTCCTCCATAGGACTTTAACAGAATGTATAACCTTTATTTCACAATTTCTGCTCTTTTCTATCTAGTATCTGGACAATAACTTTTTCATATGATAAGTCTTTCTCGACTTGTATCGGCTCATAGGATATGTCATGTTTGTAGTCTGGCTTGTATGGTCGCAGCATTGACACATGAAACACATTGTGAATATGCTCCAGTTCAGGAGGTAAAGCTACCTCGTATGCCACTTCACCCACTCTCTTTAATATCTCGAACGGTCCTATGAATCTCGGACTCAGCTTTCCTTTCTTTCCAAATCGGATCTTCCCCTTCCAGGGAGATACCTTCATGAACACAAAACTCCCCACTTCGAAGTCTCGCTTATGTCGATGTAAATCGGTGTATTTCTTCTAACGGTCTTGAGCTGCTACTAGTCAAGCTCTTATTACCTTGATATTTTCTACAGTCTATTGAACCAATTTCGGCCCCAACGGTCAACGTTCTCCTACCTCATCCCAATATAGAGGTGTTCTCCATTTTCTGTCATATAAAGCTTTGTAGGGCGGCATGCCTATGCTTGCATGATAACTGTTGTTGTATGCAAACTCAACTAGTGGTAGATGGTCTTCCCAACTGCCCTTGAAATCCATCACGCAGGCCCTGAGCATATCTTCCAATGTTTGAATCATTCTCTCACTTTGCCCATCAGTCTGCGGATTATACGCTGTACTCATTCTCAACTATGTCCCCAATCTCTCCTGAAGACTTCTCCAAAATTTTAACGTGAAGCATGGATCTCTGTCTGACACAATCGATACCGGCACCCCATGTCTCGAAACTATCTCCTTAATGTACAGTTTAGCTAACTGATCCAAACTAAACTTAATCTTAATCGACAAAAAGTGCGCTGACTTTGTTAGTCGATCCACAATCGCCCATATTACGTCATATCCCTTCTGTGTTGTTGGAAGTCCTACCACAAAATCTATTGTGATATGCTCCCATTTCCACTCAGGAATTTTTAACGGTTGTAATAATCCACTTGGTCTCTGATGTTCGGCCTTTACCCTTTGACAAGTTAGGCATCGACTGACACATTCTGCAACCTCCCTTTTCATATTCGGCCACCAAAAATGCTGACGTAGATTTTGATACATCTTCGTACTACCCGGATGTATCGAGTATCTCGTACTGTAAGCCTCTTGGAAAATCTCCTCTCGTAATTCAGGCAATAGCGGTACCCAAACACGATTTTCAAACCTTAGCAATCCCCTTCTATCCACTTTGAATTTGACTTCTTCTCATTCGGTCATTCTCATCTTTATTCTGACACACTTTTCATCTTTGTCTTGAGCCTCTTTCACCCTATCTAACAAGGTTGGACTTGCTTCCACTTCTATTTACTCCTTTGAATTTCTCACCTCCAACTCCATTCGAGTCATCTCTTAAACCAATTATTCTTGACCTGTCAATAAGAACAATTTCTCCCTGCTCTTTTTACTTAGAGCATTTGCTACTACGTTGGCCTTGCCGGGATGGTATAAAATTTCACAATCGTAGTTTTTGATCAATTCTAACCATCTCTGTTGCCTCATATTCAACTACTTCTGTGTGAAGATATACTTCAGACACTTATGGTCTGTGAATATCTCACATTTCTCTCCATACAAATAATGCCTCCAAATTTTAAGGGCAAACACTACCACTGCCAGCTCCAAGTCGTGGGTAGGGTATCCCTTCTCATAATCCTTCAATTGTCTGGACGCATATGCAACGACTTTGCCGTTTTACATAAGCACTCAACCAAGTCCCTTGTGCGATGCATCACTGTACACCGTAAAACCTCCCGTATCATCCGGTAAAGTCAATACAGGTGCTTCACTAAGTCTTTTCTTTAGCTCCTGAAAACTTTCCTCACACTTCTCCATTCATACATATTTCACTGTCTTATTTGTTAAATTAGTCAACGGTGTTGCTATCTTAAAAAAATCTTGAATGAATCTCTGATAGTAACCCGCTAACCCTAAGAAACTCTAACCTCCGTCGGCGTCCTTGGTTGTTCCCAATTTATCACCGCTTTCGCTAGATCAACTGAAACTCCCTCCTTGTCAATAACATGACCTAAAAATTGAACTCTCTCCAACCAGAATTCACACTTTAAAAACTTAGCGTACAACTGCTCTTTTCGTAGAATCTCCAACACCAATCTTAGGTGTTCAGCATGCTCTTCCTCCGTTTTAGAATAAACCAAAATATCGTCAATGAACACAACAACAAATTTATCTAAGTATTGCTTGAATATTCTCTTCATCATGTTTATAAATGCGGCTGGCGCATTCGTTAGTCCAAATGACATCACCAGAAATTTATAATGACCATATCAAGTTCTGAATGTCGTCTTAGGTACATCCTCCTTCCTGACTTTCAACTGATGATAACTAGTCCTTAAGTCAATCTTTGAAAAGTACTTCGCCCCTTTCAACTGATCAAAAAGATCGTCAATTAGTGGTAACGGGTACTTGTTCTTAATCTTCACTTTGTTTAGCTCCCTATAATCCATACAAAGTCTCATTGATCCATCCTTTTTCCTTACAAACAGCACATGTGCTCCCCATGGAGAAACACTCGGCTGAATGTACTTCATATCCAATAACTCCTGCAACTGAACCATTAACTCCTTCATTTCTACCGGAGCCATCTTATATGGTGCCTTTAGTATCGGTGTTGTCCTCAGTACTAAATGAATCACAAATTTTATCTCTCTATCTGGCGGTAAACCTAGCAGTTCATCTGAAAAAACATCCATAAACTCCTTAACTACTGGTATTTGCTCCATCTCGGGATTCACCATTTGTGTATCCACCACATGAGTCAAATACCCTACACAACCTTTCTTCAACAGTTTCTTGGCCTGCATCATCGTCAGACATAAAGATTGTCTACACGACTTGTTTCCATAATATACGACCTTAGACTTGTTCGGTGTCTTAAAGTGTATACACTTCTTTTGACAATCAATTACCGCTCCGTGGTTAAACAACCAATCCATTCCAAGTATAACGTCAAACTCCCCCAAACATATCGGAATTAAATTTACACTCAACTTCTGACCCCTGATTTCAGCACAACAATTTCTATGTATATACTCTACAGGAATCACTTCTTTATTTGGAACTTTTATGTTCATTAGGTTCTCTAGTTTTTCTCTAGGCGAATCTAACCGTCTACCTAAATCATCAGACACAAATGAACAGGTAGCACTCGAATCAAACAATACATAAGCATTTATATCATTGATTGGAATAATACCTGACATCACGTCCTTAGATTCCACGGCATCCTGCACCGTCATGTTGAAAGTTCGTGCTACTGGTTTGTTCTGTGGCACCGGGCTTCCAATGGTAATTTTGTTGTTATTATTTCCATTATAGCCAGAACTCCCTCCGGTATTCTTCCTCTTTGGACAATCCTTCAACTGATGGTCCATGGCTCTGCATGAGAAACAACCATTCCTCTTAGGTGTGGGACAATTAGGTGCAATGTGTCCTTCTTGCCCACAGTTGTAGCAGACGTTTCTTCCTTTCATGCACTCCCTCATGTGGTTTTTTCCGCACTGACTGCATTTGTTCGCTTTCCTTGGTTAGCTTCCCTGGGGTGTCCCCGAACTACTGTTGTTGTTGTTCCATTTTTTTTTGTTCGAGTTACTGCCCCCACTGTTGCCTTCTCGGTTTCCTCCATCGTTTCTCTTCTTATTCCGTTCCTGGTTGTGCTTGTTTAAGGCTTCATTTCCACCTTCAGCTATGATAGCTTTCTTCAGTAACGTTGTGAAATTTATAATCTGGAGAACAACTACCCAACTGTAAACCCATGGTTTCAGCCCCTACTCAAATCTTCTGGCGTGTCTCGCCTCAGTGTCCACTTGATGTGAAGCAAATCTCGCCAATTCATTGAACTTGGCGGCATAGTCGGATATGGACAAGTTACCCTGTTTGAGTTCCAGGAATTTGACTTTCATCCTGACTTGTGTACTTTCTAGGAAGTAGTTCTCCAAGAACACTTCCTTGAATCGCGCCTATGCGATCATTCCCTCCCCTGCTCTACTTTTGTTTTCCTTCCACCAGTGGTTGGCCTCCCCTTTCATTATAAAGGTAGCAAATGAGGTCATTTGCTCCTCCGCGACTCGTGCGACCTCGAAGACTTTTTCCATCTCCTCTAACAAGGTCTGTGCTTCTATAGGATCCATTGTCCCTCAAAATTTGGGTGGTCCTATCAGTTTGAAATCTTTGAAGTTAGATAGTGGAGCCGGCAGGGTTTGGTGCTCTAGCAGTTTCTGCGTTTTGTCCGCGGAATGCTCCCATTAGCATCTCCACGAACTCTTGGACTGGGTTTGGCTATGCCCCACCATCGTGGTTAACTAACTCTTCTACTCCTTGATTTCCTCGTAGTTGTCTACGTGGCGGCATTTTCTGTATAAAGAAAATTTAATTATTAAGTTGTTTCATCTTTTCACTTTTGTTTTGTAGCTTAAACAACTAAACTAAAGTACAATTAATCATCTCGACATATATAAACATAAACGGAATTGCATTTATATTCATATTCTAAAACCATAGTGCATAGCACTTTTATATCATAAGCATACTGCTATAAATTCTACTATCCCTAAAATACTACAATAGACGGGATCTAACTAAAAACATTTATATTCATATTCTAAAACCATAGTGCATAGCACTTTTATATCATAAGCATACTGCTATAAATTCTACTATCCCTAAAATACTACAATAGACGGGATCTAACTAAAAACATATCCCACAACTTCATAGAGTTGGGATTTACATCAAACTAACCCTCTGTCAAAACAAAAGATAGGTTTCTACTGCATCTATATACAATACGTAAGGAAACTACTACTACTACTACTACTACTGACTGCGCATCCCTCGACGCACAGCGTCATCGTACTCCTCATCTCCAATAGCCCTCACTACACTCCTGCTAATGGTGTGCATGGTATGACCCTCCTTAGCTGGGTAATAGTACACCCTGCGTTGGAATCTATCGAATGATAAGCAATAGACATAACTGAGCTTATCTATCTTCATCCTCTTCTCTCTGACCTCATCCTCCAACTCTAGCATCTGCCCGTGAGCTGCATCCCTCTGGATCTCCATATCAACCCTCGCATCCATTGTCTATTGTAACTGGCCTCTCATGGCCTCCTTGTCTGCCTGTGACTGCTGAATCTTCAGCTCAGCTGCTACTAATCTGTCCTCCATCTCGGCCATCCTCGCCTTCAGCTCCCTGTTCTCGCCAAAGAACATGTAAGCTATGTCCCTATACTGGTTCTCTGTCTGCTGATGAATTTGGTTCTGCTCCTCCAGGTGCTGAACCCTATTCTCTAACTTGTCGTTCGCCGCAGTCAGCGTATCAATGATGTCACTGGCAGTAGTGCCCATGGCATCAGCGTACTCTGCTGGCTCCTCGTCCTCGGACTCCTCAAACTCCTCGGCCTTATTCGCACTGTATGGCCTCATCATTCCGCTCCAGACGGGCTCCTCGTGGTCTCCCTCCTTAAGATCTGACTTAGGCTCCTAGATAGGTGCAGCCACCAGCGATTGTGCGGTATGCATATGGATATCCATGTAGATCACCTCCTCCACAGCATTACTAGACTGTTTAATCTCCGTCATCCTATATCATAAAAATAACACATGTTAGTATAGCAATAAAATATATTTATTGATGAAATAAAATGATATTTTATCATATACATCTCGGCTCGATGGATTTTCTCAATCCACCTCCAAAAATACACAACATGATGAATCTCCCCGATTCATCTCTTAACGCACTCGATATAAGTTTAATACTAAGGTTATAACCTAGGTTTCGCAATCCTAATGTTTCTAACCTAAACTCTGATACCAACCTGTAATGACCCCAAATCCAGGTTCTTTAACCTCGGGTTTGGTTCTCACTGTAAAATACTTAACAACAATTAAATACATAAATTGTATTCAAACTTCGCGGGATAATACAAGAGGTTTCTTATCAAAAGGCTACACTTCCCAAGGTCTATTAACCTTCATCGTAACATTACATATCTTAAGGGAAATACAAAAGATTTATACAGGAATTACATAACAGTAATTTAAATCTAACATGCATCTACTAATCTATGCATTTGTTTTCCTCTTGCCTTTGTCTGGTTTAGAACATTCGGGCTTAGCTGAATTATAGTCATGATATAGGAAGAATGAGCAACTAAATGGCTCAGCAAGTTTATAAATAACAACATAAGATATATCATGATGAAGGTAAATAACTTCAAAGTTTCCAACAATAACAATTGTGAAAGATATCAAAAATCAAAGTTCAATATAAATATGGATTGACTCTTTACTGCCGAGTGGTCTTTAATGACTATGAACTGCTACTAAGGTAGAACAAACATACAATATCTGACACCTTGTTAAAAATAACGGGACACTCGAGGGGATCAGTCCTCTTATGTCTTATGTATATGCATAACATTTAGTTTTCTTGCGCAAATTCGGTTACCCGACAATATAAAAATCCCCTTTAACTAGAGTTGTTCTTTCTCAGTCTTACTATAAGAATCCGCATTAGCCAATGGTTTGGATAAGCTTTTAAAATATTCAATTAGATGAATTTAAACATGCATTTATCTAGACGAAACAATTAGCTTAGACATTCTTAAACAGTTCGTAAATTACTAAACTATATCATTTGCAAAGACACTATGTGCGAATACCATACAATAATGATGTAAAGTAATTTTCGATAATTAATTCACTCAAAGGTCTGTCAAATAACTACAAGTGTAGATACTTGCTCAACAATAATTGAATTGCTTAATATAAATAAGGTTGAAGGATACTTGCAACAATAAATACAAGTTAAGGTGTAGAAAACTTGTCTCGTGCATTGTCTACGACTAACCAATTTAATTTAACAATCCTTGAACGGACCTAACAATTAAATCAGTTTGATCTTGAATTAATATCATATACACATAAGTATGATGACCTTTATAACTCTTACGAACCACATAATTGAATAATTATGAGTATTTAAACACTTAGAAAATATTATCACTACTTGATAATATTTCATACACAAAGAACCTATATTAACTAATTAATATAGTTCAAACAATTATCTAATATTATTAACAATTTAACAATATCTTATTAGCATTGTAGTATTATTCATTATTTAATAATACCTTATAAATCTTCTAAGATTAACTAATATTATTAATCATTTAATAATATTTTATTCATTATCTAATATTATTAACTATTTAATAATATTTTATTAAGTATCTAATATTATTAATCATTTAATAATAATTTATTAATTATCTAATATTATTAATCATTTAATAATATTTTATTAGACTTCTAATATTATTAATCATTTTAATAATATTTTATTTATTTAATATTACTAACTCTTTAATAATATTTTATTCAGTTTGTAAAATTATTATACATTTAATAATATTTTAATGATTTTATAATATTATTATATTAATAATAATATTTATTAATTTAATTATATTATTAAACCTTTAATAATATTTAACTCTTTTTACCTATTAAATCAATTATATTTAATTTTTAAAAATATATTTATTAAGTCCAAAAATAATAAAATAATTTTTGGAAAATTTTTCATTTTCGGATCCGTACGAACCCAACTCGCCCTGGTTTGGTTTTCATGTTTTTCTGGTAACAGTGCACTGCGTTGCGACGCAGTGATTAACACTGCAACACGGCGCCCCAGCGCTGTACTATAGAATGTTTTCTTATTTTTTCTTTTTATCTTTGACAGTTTTGATACTTTTTGTTCAAACCTTGATTAAAGGAAATCTACACATCCAAATAACACCAAATCAGTGTTGATGTGTTTCTATCTTCTTGTTTTACAATATTCTATGGTTTGATCGTCTTTTTGAAAACGTTATACACGAAAATTATGGATCGAACCACCTAAGGTTTAAAAACGACATCTTTTGCGGTAAAAGCTATAACTTATTCGTTTTTCAATATTTTTGAAAGCTTCATGGGTTTTCTTTAAAACTTCTATATGTAACTTTCTAGCCATAAAAATCAAATTTCCAACTTGTACATTTCAAAATACAACATTAAACCTAACATGCATCGTTAGGGTTTTACCGGTAAAATGTGTTATGAACATTTCTACTAATTTTATGCATTACACACCTACCAAATCATGATATAAACACATCATACTATGAATATATATATATATATATATATATATATATATATATATATATATATATATAATACATAGTTAAATACTTCTAGCACTTCAAAACAAGTTTTGATCGGTTAAAAATAGATTTTAACCGTTCAAAATCGTTCTAGACCATAAAAATGAAATAAAGAGAAGTTAGAACACTTTTAATCCTTGAGGTGTTGGATGCTCTTCTTGTCCTCCCACCAAAGTATGTTGTGAAGCTTTTTGTCATCCACCAAGCTTAACCTCTAGTTATTTTCCTTAAGCTCACAAGTGTTTCTTCTATTTGTCTCTCAAATGCTCTCTATTTTTCTTTCTAGGAATGCTTCAAATGAACTAACCAACCAATGCAAGAGTGTGAAGTGTTCTATATATAGCCATATGGTAATTCCTTATTAGCTTTACTAATTCACCAATGTTGGTGAATTTAAAGCCTAATTAGGATTACTATAGCTTTGATTGACTAGTTGATGGACAATGTGATTGACTAGGGTTGTTGGCCAACTATTACATTGTGTAAATTAGAAGCAACATGGAGCAAACAGGCCACCCTTGGTGGGCCCCATGAAGAGCCGGCCAAACGGCCTTTTTGTGGCCATTTTCCATTTATTTTTCCTACATTTAATGTGCATATATATATATATATATATATATATATATATATATATATATATATATATTGGGATCCATATTGGACTCTATGATTAAATATATTGGGCTCATCCATTGAATTGATTTGGACTCAATTTAAATAACACATTGGGCTTACATTAATTATACTATGCTACCTTTAATTAAAATAAGCATTGGGCTTGTTTAATTTATTACATGGACTACTAATTAAATTAATTACATAGGCTACTAGGTAAATTTAATTGACCTAGTTTAACAACTCATTTGGATTTAAAATATAATCCAATTAGATTTGCTTTAATTAATTATGTTAGTTCCCAGAGGCACACAAATGATCTAGAAGGGGGGGGGGGGGGGGGTTGAATAGATCACTTAGAAACTTTTTACTTTAAGAGTTCATTACCAAATAATTTATTTGATCAAGATTTGTTTGCGCAGCGGAATATTAGTTTGAAAAACACCCCTTAAAGTTTTGTAAAACTTCTCAGTTGAGTTTAAGATTAAGTTGAAGAAAGTCACTTGTTAAGTAAACTAATTCACAGTCATATGTATATATATATATGAAGCAAAATGTAAATGACTGAAAGTAAATAACACCAGAGAGTTTAAAGTGGTTCGGAGACTGAAAAACTCCTACTCCACTCTTCTACTACAACGAGTAAAAAATCCACTAGGAATGGTTCATACGGAACCCTTCAAGCTCATTAGCTTGGAAACTCTGGTTCACTAAGAACCCTTCAAACCCAGCAGGTTTGGTTAGTTTAGTCACAAAGACAAGGACATTACTGCCCTCTTCAAGTCCAGCAGACTTGGCTCCTTTAGTCACTATGACAAGGACAACTGCCCTCTTCAAGTCCAACAGACTTGGCTCCCTGATTGTTTGAAAGAGGTTGGAGTTGTGCTGCTAAGTAGAACATTTTCTCTTCTTCATCTTTAGGTACTTAGCAGCTGCTTGTGATCAATCTTTAAATGCTGCTGATATTTTCGTTGATGTTCTTCTTCTTTCTGTATTCAGCAACTACTCATGATCACCCATTGTGCTGCTAGGCTTTTGCACTTTAGCTCCTTTGATACTTGATAACTTCTCGAGATGAACTCCTGAGATGACTGTGATGCTTCTTCCTTTTGGTACTCAGTTGCTACAATGAATGTATCAAATTGGCGTTTAAGCTTCTCTCTTCCATGTGCCTAACAGCTCTTAACACTTCTCTTGTAATAGAGTTACTTATCTTTATGTCTCTCTCAATTCAGTGTTAGTGTTCTGATGGATCGTAGAGTCCTTCAGCATATTCATTTTCTGTTTTACTCTACGATTGGTTGTTGTCTACCATCATCTCTCTCATATTTTCATCAACTGCAACAACCACCACTTCTGTTTGTTATGTAAGCCTTTATATCTCAGAGCAAATTTTACCATTGAAAGAAATCCCGTTGGTTTCATTTGGCTTTGTGCAGATCCTTAATATCTTTAATGTTGACTTTCTTGCTGCTTGTGTCAGTGCTTTTCCCTTTTCTGATATGTTCTGATATATTGACCTGTAGCTCAGCTTTCTCTGAATTTATAGTCGTTGCACTCCCAGAGTTGTTCAGCAAGGATTATTATTTCCTTTGTTAATTAATCTTTTGATACAACATTAAATACCTTCTTTGACTTTTAGAACCAACTGTTCTGATGTATTCAGAGATGTCCCATTGGTCTGACTTTATTCACCATCTTCCTGAGCAGTGGGTCCTGACTTATAGTCGTTTAGGCACAAGGTCTTCTATGGCTCTGACATGCATCTAATCTATCAAGAGCACTTACTCTTCCTTGTATCTGGGTGAGGAGTATTCTCTTTTCTCTCATACTATATTGCAGTTATGATTCTTTGCTGTTTATGGTTATCGTAGAGTGACTGTCTGCTCATCTGGACTCTACGAATTCATCTCCACTCGTTATTTAAAGTATGTCGTGTAAATGGTGGAGATGAAGCGTACTTCTCTTTTACTCTGCGATCTTGCTTTTGTGAACAGATCGTAGAGTTTGTCTGCAGTGCTTTTTGCTTTATGATTTCGTTCTACGATCTTGTCCTTTTGTTCAAATCGTAGAGTTTGTGAACTGTCGTGCTTCTTAGTGAAATCGTTGAGTTGTAGTCTTTGTTGCTTCATCCTTTAATTCTACTCAACGCTTGTTCCATGTGTAAAGCAATCTTCTGTATTGCCTTGTCATTCTGTTCCACTCTACGACTTCTTCTATCTGTGCAAAATTCGATTGTATGTGAGCTCTTCAAGTTTTACTCTACGATCTTGCTAGAGCGTGTATATCGTAAAGTATATCTCTTCTTTGGTTCAACGTTATCTGCAGGCTCGCTTGGCTGTCTATTCGACGATCGTAGAGTTCAGCTCTACGATTTGTACTTGAACAGTTCTTTAATTTTACTTGTATATCCATCCTGTAGACTTCTTGCACATCTGACTCTCTTTGATGATCGTAGAGTCGACTGGGCTGAGAGTCTTATCTTTCACTCTACGAACATGCCTAATCGTTGAGTCTTTTTTGCTTGGAATCGTAGAGTCCATTCTACGATCCTATAGACTGATCAACCTAACATATTTGATCTTTTCTAACTAAGTCCTTTCTTTCATTATTACATCATTACATATTGAAAGGACTTTTACAGACTCTGACATGCACAAATTCAACACTGATTCATTCTACTTATATCATACAACGTTTATGCAGAGTGACTTCTATTGAAAGATCAACCTAACATTTCTGATCTTTAAAAATCTAAGTCCTTTGTACACATGTATCTAAAAAAGGACTTTACAACATTCTAATCAGATAACTTTCATTCTCTTTAATAAGCAACAGATAGTTTATAACAAGATCATATTTGTGCTATACAAGTGTGTGCACAACACAGTATTTGAAATAGGTAATATATATCATACACCCACAACAATGTAAGCACATAATTAGATTAACATATAATCACTTTGTCAAATAACCACATAAACACTTTTAGACAAACTGTGCACATAAACAAGTAAGCACATAATTACATTTAGAACATCTACGCACTTTTTCAGATACACATTATATATCAACCATGGCAATCAATCATGTAAGCACATAAACACTTTCAGAGTATCTAAGCACATAATCAATTAAGCACATAAGCACATTAACACATATAATCAATTATGTAAGCACATAAACACTTTCAGAGTATCTAAGCACATAATCAATTAAGCACATAATCACATTAACACCTATGCACTTTGTCAGATACACATTGACAATCAACCAAGTAAGTACATTTACCACAGTCCTTTTTGCACAACAGTCATCATCATCAAATCAAACAACCTTCAACAATCTCCCCCTATTTGATGATGACAAAACTAATAGACTTATCGATATGACATTCATATAATGCATCTACTTGACAGGTAAATAATGTCTTACGATACAGTGAAATACTGTATGGCTAGTGCAAAAGGATGATTTCATTAAATGAGCATTCTTACAAAAGGTTATACATACTTACAGCTGCTCTTCATGTTTTAACTTTTCTCCCACTTAGTTTGCTAGCTATCTCCCCCTTAGTTGCTTGATCCTCCTTCTTCATAGCTCCCCCTTAGTTCAGCTCTCCCCCTTAGTTCAGTGATTCTCCTTCTTCATAGCTCCCCCTTTCTGCTGTATTCTCTCCCCCTTTTTGACATCATCAATTATGATATGTATGAAGCTTGCAGAGTTACTGCGGATTTAGAAGGATATTTTGAAGTCTAACACAGAGTTTTGAGACTCTACGAGACTAAGAGTAAGTACATTTTCATGGTCCATAGAATGTTGGGACTCTATGACTGGAGAATTGGTGTTTTGAGAAATGTTTGCAAAGTTTTGGGACTCTACGAACAGGGAGGTGGTGCAGGGTGACTAAGAGTATAGTAAGTCACAACCGATGACTTTCTGATTTCTGCATTTTGATTTTCCACAGATTGGCTAGAAGATTTAGAGCTGGACAGATTCTAGATGGATATTTCCTGGCAACTTTGGTAGTGAGAATAGAAAGGTTCACTCCTTATCAGTGTGGTTGCAAGGGTCATTGCCTTTGTGAAATGTTGAGCTACTAATGAAAGATTTGGAAAAGTTGAGTAGCTCCAACTGATAGAACTTTGATCATTCATGAATGCCCTTAGAAGTGGTAAAATGGGAATGAAACTCAACAGATGATTATGATCTCCAAGTAATAGAGCATCTTTCCATCTGGCTGACATGCTTCCTTCTTTCTCTACGTCTCCTTTTGATTTGCTTCAATCGATATGCTTCAAATTTCTGCTTTTCCAGTTTTCTCAGCAGTCTTACTTTCTTCAGCTTCTTTTCAGCTTTCATCCTTATTTGTCTCTCCTTATGACTTGTTCTTGAACTCCTGCCTATTTTCTTCATAAAGCCACTTAATCCTCTTCTTCTACTTGACCTTTTTGACCCGTCTTTTGATTCTTCCAAATCATGAGTGCTGGTCACTTTTTGAAGGTGTTTATCTTCTTTCACCACAGTTTCTTGACAGTCTCCTTTCTCATCTGATTTAGTCTTTCCAGCTTCAGAATTTTCAGAGCATTGTTCCCTTGGTACATCATCTTCTTTGTTGAACTCAGGTGTTGAGTCTTTTTCAACTGGTTCAATTTCCTGATCAGAACCCAAAGAGACTTCCTTTTCAGACAGGCTATTTTTATGACATTCTGATCTTTCCTCTGAAGAGCCTGTAGATGTTTCCTCTTTTGAACTGTCAGAAGTTCTTTCTTCAGAATCCGAACTTGCTTCATCATCATCAATTTCTATCACCTGCGGTGGTCCTGTAATGATTGAACTTCTCCACTGTTCTCTGATTCTCCAACTTCTTCTTGGAGTAGTGTGAGGAACCTTCTTTTCTGTCTTTTTCTTCTTCTTCCTCACTTCAGATTCTTTGGGATTCATCTTTTCCTTCTTAGCTTTCTCTGAACAGACATCTTTCACTTCTTGAGCCTTCTCTATTTCAATAAATTTTCTTTTATTCTTTGATTCCTGACTATCATAGATTACAAGGGTTTTGTTTCTTGATTGTTCATTTTCCTCATGTACTTTCTCCTCAGATATTTCTTCCATTTCCCTTTTTCCTTTTCCCTTCGATTTCACCTCCATCTTGCTGCTGAAGCTCATAGAACCTCGTGACTTCTTACCCTTATTTGCATGAGGGTTCTTTTTCCAATCTTCAAACAACCTTGGAGTAATTCTTTTATTGCAGTTTAGAACTTCTCCTTCATCTTCCCCAATTTCATTTGCCAGCAATTTCTTCAAAATGATGCTTATGAATCTCCCATAGGGCATCTTGGGAGTTGGCTTTCCAGCTTCAGCTTTTGTCTTTGTATCATCTATCCATTTCTTTATCCATCCTAAGAGAACTGCTCCGAAGTTGATTTTCTTTCTTTGAGCAATAGCAGTCATCAGCCTCAGTTGATCTTCACTGATAGTATCATATGCAGTGTCTTTGCACATAATACTCTTTCCAACAATGTCAGCCAGAAACTCATACTGCTGAGGGAAATCTTTCTTCTTGATTCCTTTGAGATGAGACTTCTTTTCATAGCCCATCAATTCCAGTCCAAGTTCAATGTTAATCTTGTCAAGAGAAGTAATTCCTCCGCTTGGAATACCTAGACTGAGATTAATTTCAGAAACTCCTATTTGCACTGCAATTTCTTTAACCCTTGAGAACAGGGTGTTACCTCGATAATCAGCGTTTGAATAGAATTCTTTAACAAGTGTAGAGAAAATCCTGGTGCTGGTTTCCAAACATTGGGTGAAACCAGCATTCTTGACCAGATGAAGAATATCTTTGAATTTCTGCTCTGCATCTCCGAATTTTTCAAAACAAACAAGATTTCCCAGAATGACTTGAAGAGATGCCATGATTAAACTGATTTAGGAATAGCACAGGGAGAGATACCAATATCGGTTTTTAGAAGAGTTTTCGATTTCTAGGGTTTTGATGAGTTTTGGGAGAATGGGTATTGATAACTGACGAGAAATGACCATTGTCAGTTTAAAAACAAGACTTATGCTAGTTCCCTCTTATTTTTGCAGAGTACACGTGTCAGATACTCATTTGAAGAACGTGGGTTTAACCTTTTTATTTTCCATAAATGAAGCACATCAAGTATTCTATCCCACTTGAGTTTGTAGGGTGTGTGGTTCACTTTCTCTGTAGTAAGCTTGATCAGTTCGAAGAGTTGACTGAAAAACACTCAACCATCATCCTTTCAATAGATGGCCTTGAAGACTGGTGTGAATTGTATGCTTCTGATTTCCTTCTGAAGAAGTAGAGTTGACAATAATTATCCCAAATTGCCTTTTGACGAGTTTTGTACATCTGAGCTTGCTTTCTTACTCTACGACTTGGCTCAGCCATTTTACGATCTAGCCTGAAGTGCAATCGTAGAGTTATGATTTGAACTGCTCTACGATCTTTGTTAAGACTGGAGACTTTAGATGAATTTAGAGATCTTTGTTAAGCCTGTTTGACAGCTCAAGGACAGCCTTCTGAAAGGATTATATAAGAATCGTTGGTGTGATGTCGCAAGCACTCAAAAATAAAATCTTACTTTGGAAAAATAACTATGTAGTAGTGCAAGTAAGAGTCGATCCCACATAGAATGATTATTTAATTTTATGTTTTTGCAAACAAGAATTGGGGGGTTTTTAATTAAAGAAATAATAAAATTAAAATTAACTAAAATAATTAAGCAAATAACTTAATAAAGTAAATGAGAAGAAAAAGCTTTGGTTTAAGTTAATATCCACCATCAAGAATTTACAACTGATCACTGATGCAAAAATAAATCAATTAATATTTTGAAGATTCACCGTAGAAAGAACTACTCGCAGGTGGAATAATTTTTCTCATCTCCCCTTAATTTTAGATAAGTAGAGCCACGTGGTCTAAATACCCTTACTATTAAACAACCTCCGGCACGAGCTAAAGATTTAATTTTAATAGCAGCATCAATAATTAGAGAGACCGTTGAACTAAACAACACAAGCCACGTGTTTGCATTTAATTTAGATGAATATTCTTCCTAAGATAAAATAATCTTTTGATCTGCAAAACAATTATTAAACTTAGTTGCTTCATTAATAGCAGTAGATTAATATGAATAATAAACTAGTAGTACTCCTAGCAATTAAACAAATTAATCATAAAATTAAGCATAGAAGAATATTCAATAATCAAAATATAAATTGAACAATTAAAATAAATTAGATCTCACAGTGGATAAATCTTGATGGCTTCAATCACTTAAACCAAGAAAAATAATTTAGCTACTCATAATTGTAGAGAAAACTAAATAATAGAAGAGAGAATTTTTATTCTAATAAAAGAGTTGTCTATTACAATGTGTGTCAAGCCCTCTATTTATAGGCTCCAAAATCCTCCTAAACCTAGTTGGAATTAATCTTTCCAAACCCTAATAGGATTTAAAATACAAATAAAAATAAAATAAAAATAATTATTATTCTAACCCTAGTTGGAATTAAAATCCAATTTGGAATCAAAAAGTAGCAAAATTCGCGAATAATTCCGTTTTGGGCCAATTTCCGCGCAACCAAACGAGGCGCTCGCTACAGTGACCATTCGTCAGCCCGCGCATTGCGCGCATCATCTCCAAAAACGACATCGTTCTGTTCCTTTTTGTGGCACTGTTCGGGGTCTCCGCGCGCATTGCGCGGCTGCCTTTAACTAATGTCTGAAACGGCGTTGTTTCATCCGCTCGCCAGACTTATTACACGCGCGCATTGCGCGGAAATCCGGATGACTTATTTACGATTCTGCCACCGTGCGATTTAATTACCAAAATGCCATCAGAGTTTGCAGAACTTACAAAAATGCCCCCAAAGCTTATTTTTCCTACAAAATCAAATATAAAAATAATATAAAAATACTAAAAATAAATATCCTAAATCCCTTCCCCCACACTTAAAATTTACATTGTCCCCAATGTAAACTAAAATGCAAAGAAAAAGTAAAAATACTATAAAAAGAAAAAGGAAAAGAAATGCAAATCTGATTTTTTTGGTTGCCTCCCAAGCAGCGCCTTGGTTTATCGTCATTGGCTCGACATCATGCTTACTACGTTACTCCTTCTTCTTGAATTTTGACCATTTCATCCATCTTTACTCCATTTATCATGGTCTTGTTAGAACTCCCTTGCAGTGGATATGAAGGTTCTACTCCCTCTTCAATGAACATATATTCGAGACGATTAGGGAGAGGCTTCAAATCTGGAATGTAATCCTGCAAAACAAAAGGTAAAGATTTCTTGTTAGGAACTGGTAAGTTAAAATATGGATCATTACCTGTGTTCAGAGAATCATTCACAGCCGCAACAGTTTTCTTTAAATCAGCACTCAAGACTAACTCCTCTTTCTCTTTCCCAAGATTTGGACTAAATATCGTTTTCAATTCACCCTTTCCATCAGTTTTAGAAACTTTTGCTGCTAAAGAATCAATCACATCAACAGAGTAAACAGGATCATGACATTTCATGGCATCAAAAATATTAAATTTAACAATTTCGCCATCAAACTCCATTGTCAGTGTACCACTATGAACATCGATCTTAGCTTTGGAAGTCTTTAAGAAAGATCTTCCCAACAAAATAGGAGCATTTTGATCACCATTTTCCATATCAAGCACATAAAAATCAGCAGGAAGAATTAAATTATCTACTTGCACAAGAACATCCTCTACTATACCCTTAGGATAAGTGTTAGACCTATCAGCCAACTGAATCACAGTACCAGTTCTATTTAAAGGTTCAAGTTGCAAAGAAGCATATATAGAATATGGCATGACATTAATAGATGCTCCTAGATCTAACATAGCCTTTTCAAATCTCGTGTCACCTATCTTGCAAGGGATAGTAAACATTCCTGGATCTTGGCATTTTGTAGGAAGTTTTCTTTGAATTACGGCAGACACATTTTTTCCTACTTGTACCTTTGCATATTTTTTAAGTGCTTGTTTCCTCCTATGTGTACACAATTCTTTTAGAAATCTAGCAAAGCGAGGTACTTGTTTAATTGCATCTAACAATGGAATTTTGACCTCGCATTGATGAAAAGTTTCATACAAGTCTGAGTCTTTCTCGTATGTCCTTTTGTCTGTTAAAGCATGAGGGAAAGGGGGTACCGGTTTATACTCAGAGAGAGGTGGAAATTTATGCTTAGGAGTACCATTGTCGACTAGAACATTGTCGTCCTCTTTGTTGTCCATTCCTGTTTTGCTTTGCTCTTTTAGCGCAGACTCTGTCTTTGTTGGAGTTTCGATCGTTTTACAGCTTTTCAACGTGATTGCACTAACATTTGCTTTTGGATTCGCCATTGTTGGCGAGGGTACTTTTTCAGAATTTTGCGCCTCCAATCTACTTATGGCAATTGTCATTTGTCCCATCTGTGTTTCCAAATTCTGCAAATTCGCCTTCGTTTCCTGTTGAAATTGCAAAGTGTTAATGCTAAGTTGTGTAATTATATCCTCCAAAGACATATGAGAATCAGATGTTTGGCCCTGTTGTTTGTTAGGATATGGTTGCTTGTATTGTTGGTAGCTTGAGAAGTTTTGAGTCGCAGACAGATTCCCTTGCGGATTTCCATAGCCGAAATTCGGATGATCTCTCCAACCTAAGTTGTACGTGTTTGCGTAAGGATCATATTTCCTTTGTGGTTGACCAGGGAAACCACCTACTGCATGAACTTGTTCGTGGGACTCCTCTTGAAGAGTGGGGCACATATCCGTCGGATGTCCTACGACCGCACAAATTCCACAAGCTTTGACTTGTTGTGTATTACCTACAGCCATTTGACGAACAAGAGAAGTTAGACTAGTCATTTGTTCTTTAAGTGAAGAAATTTCTACCTCATCGACATTGTGAGACGTAAAATTAAGTCTAGTGCCGAATTTTTGGGAGTTAGCCGCCATGTTCGCAATCAAGTTCCTTGTAGCTTCGGGCGTTTTGTCCACTAAAGCTCCTCCACTAGCAGCATCAATCATGCTTCTATCAGTAGACATGAGTCCTTCATAGAAATATTGGATGAAGAGTTGCTCGCTGATTTGATGGTGGGGGCAGCTTGCACATAGTTTCTTGAAACCTTCCCAATACTCGTACAAGGATTCTCCATGATTCTGTCTCGCACCACAAATGTCTTTTCTGATATTGGCTGCCCTTGAAGCTGGAAAATATTTCTCTAGGAATAATCTTTTCATCTCGTCCCATGTAGTGATACTGCCGGAGGGTGGGTAGTAGAGCCAATCCTTAGCCAAATCTTTCAAAGAAAATGGAAAAGCTCTTAGATTGATTTGCTCTTTAGTCACTCCAGCAGGTTTCAAACTTGTGCACACCATATGGAATTCCTTTAAATGTTTGTGAGGATCTTCACCTACAAGGCCATGAAAATTGGGCAATAGATGGATTAGACCAGATTTTAATTCAAATGAGGTGTTAGCATCTAAATTTGGAAAAGTTATGCTTAAAGGTTGTTGATTCAAATCAGGGGCCGCAAGCTCTTTCAGAGTTCGATTTCTAGCCATGATTTCTATCTTTAACCTGCACAACTCAAATAAAATATAAAAACTAGAGAAAAGAAAAAAAAATAAAGATAATAAAAATAAAAATAAAACTATATTTACTAAATTAAATAAATATTTACAAAAGCACAAAATTAAATTAAAATCATTCCCCGGCAACGGCGCCAAAATTTGGTGTGATGTCGCAAGCACCCAAAAATAAAATCTTACTTTGGAAAAATAAATATGTAGTAGTGCAAGTAAGAGTCGATCCCACAGAGAATGATTATTTAATTTTATGTTTTTGCAAACAAGAATTGGGGGGTTTTTAATTAAAGAAATAATAAAATTAAAATTAACTAAAATAATTAAGCAAATAACTTAATAAAGTAAATGAGAAGAAAAAGCCTTGGTTTAAGTTAATATCCACCATCAAGAATTTACAACTGATCACTGATGCAAAAATAAATCAATTAATATTTTGAAGATTCACCGTAGAAAGAACTATTCGCAGGTGGAATAATTTTTCTCCTCTCTCCTTAATTTTAGATAAGTAGAGCCACGTGGTCTAAATACCCTTACTATTAAACAACCTCCGGCACGAGCTAAAGATTTAATTTTAATAGCAGCATAAAGAATTAGAGAGATCGTTGAACTAAACAACACAAGTCACGTGTTTGCATTTAATTTAGATGAATATTCTTCCTAAGATAAAATAATCTTTTGATCTGCAAAACAATTATTAAACTTAGTTGCTTCATTAATAGCAGTAGATTAATATGAATAATAAACTAGTAGTACTCCTAGCAATTAAACAAATTAATCATAAAATTAAGCATAGAAGAATATTCAATAATCAAATTATAAATTGAACAATTAAAATAAATTAGATCTCACAGTGGATAAATCTTGATGGCTTCAATCACTTAAACCAAGAAAAATAATTTAGCTACTCATAATTGTAGAGAACACTAAATAATAGAAGAGAGAATTTTTATTCTAATAAAAGAGTTGTCTATTACAATGTGTGTCAAGCCCTCTATTTATAGGCTCCAAAATCCTCCTAAACCTAGTTGGAATTAATCTTTCCAAACCCTAATAGGATTTAAAATACAAATAAAAATAAAATAAAAATAATTATTATTCTAACCCTAGTTGGAATTAAAATCCAATTTGGAATCAAAAAGTAGCAAAATTCGCGAATAATTCCGTTTTGGGCCAATTTCCGCGCAACCAAACGAGGCGCTCGCTACAGTGACCATTCGCCAGCCCGCGCATTGCGCGCATCATCTCCAAAAACGACGTCGTTCTGTTCCTTTTCGTGGCACTGTTCGGGGTCTCCGCGCGCATTGCGCGGCTGCCTTTAACTAATGTCTGAAACGGCGTCGTTTCATCCGCTCGCCAGACTTATTACACGCGCGCATTGCGCGGAAATCCAGATGACTTATTTATGATTCTGCCACCGTGCGGTTTAATTACCAAAATGCCATCAGAGTTTGCAGAATTTACAAAAATGCCCCCAAAGCTTATTTTTCCTACAAAATCAAATATAAAAATAATATAAAAATAATAAAAATGCATAATGATTAATAAAACACCTAAAACACTAAGAATAAATAAAAATTCCTAAATAAAAAGAAATATAAAAATACTATAAAATTACCTAAATTAACATAAATTAACTAAAATCCTATAAAACCTATAAAAACCAAAATAAACTAAATAATTAAACATTTAAGCACACAATAAATATAAAACTTGAGTATTAGGGAGTAAAAATATCATATAATTTAACCCTATCAATCGTTGTCATGATTTTGACTGCACAAGTAGAGGCTGCTCTTTGATTCTTAGACTGGGTTTGTCGTAGAGTGACTGACTGAGTTGAATCTACGATCTCGAAAACTAGCTTTCTGATGCGGAGACAACTCTACGATCTTTTGAGAAGACCCTTTAATTTGTCAAGACCTATCTACGATCGCCTGACAGACTCTACGATCCTCCTTTGCAAGATGAACTTTCTTCTGACTTGAAAGATCTTTTACCTTACCATGATATTAGTGACAACAGTTTTGACAAGTTTCACTAAATCAATAGGTGAGTTCAAAGAATAATAGATTCCTTCCTTTATGACCAGCTTCTTTCTCTTCTAGAGAATCCCAAGATTCAAGTCTTCTTTATGCATCAATAGTCAGACTTCATTCAATCTTTCAGAGATTGACTTCCTGCAAATTCGTTGAGTAAAGTATTCTATGAAATACATCGTTGAGTCTCAGAACACTTTTCTCCATCTTCTTCATATCGTAGAGCTTTTCTCTTGAGGCTTCAGCATGTTTCCTTTTTGTTGATTTGCTTGGATTATCTTCATCCAGAATGACTTGTGAGGATGTATGCTTTATTCAAAGACTTCCGGTTTAGCATTTCATAGAGCTGACTTCTTCATGGAATCAAGCTGATAAAACTTCAACCATCTCAAACTTAGAGCTTCTTCTGATGCGTTTAATTTGGAGAGCCTACTGCCAAAGGTTATGAGAGTGAACTTTTCTTTGAGATGAACTTTTCCTCTTTTCACAGATTGAAGGGTGATTTCTGAAACTTAGGGTAAATCATTCATGATTACTCATTGTTGCCTTGATCTACTCACCCTTCTCATTCATAGATGGTTTTGAAGAATTTTGACATTGAGAGCATTTGCCTTTTAAGTCTGAACAAGTACACATGGTGTGTCTGGCAAAGACTTCTTCATTGTATGAGTTGCTTTGTACATGAATGAGGTTCTTCAACTCTTCTTGATCTTTAATGATCTACAGAATGAATCTTAGATCCGGTGATCATAGATATACATGTATGTCCATTCATCTGTGCTGAGTTGATTTCCAGGTCCCGGGCCTGATATCTGTGATTTAGGGAAATGTCTTTGAACTTTATCACCAAGGATATTGCAGTGAAGTATACAACTGTAATTTGATCTACCTCTCAATTTCAGAGAAGTAGTTCCATAAGACCATTGAAGACTTTTGAATTAGATCTCTCAAAAACCAGTTAAACTAGAGATCATCCATTAGAAGAAATTAGAAATGCTGGTCGTGGATTTCATCAAAGATTGCCACACAAAAAAATGGCTTGACAGACCTCTTGATGCTGCTTCAAAATAAATGAAGCACTTCCTTTGACACACATCTTCAGATAAGATCCTTAGAATAAAAGTCCTTAAGCTTATCGGAAAGCTTAATGCTGAGCCCAACGAGTGAATATAGATTTGATACTGATTCCAGCTGCTGACATATGGTGGATAGAAAAGTTATTTAACAATTTAAGCATAGATTTCTGTTGGGCTTACTTCTGCTTCAAACTTTTAGAACCGGTGAGAAGTAGATTTGTTAGTGCTTGGTTCAGTGATGCTTCCTTAGAGAAGAATAGGATCTGGTGTCCTTTGGCATCAAGATATAAACTTCTCAGTTTGTTTGAAGGAAAAAATACACGTTTGTATTCTTCGAGTGAATCAATTAATAATTCTTGTCAACAGAACATCCTATTGATTTCTTCAACTTGCAGCACCAGATTAACTTTGAAAGTTCACTCGATAGCTTATTCGCTGATATCATCTGAATTTGTATTAGGAAGTATTAATGTCAATTAATATTCAGCATCAGACAGGGAATCACTCAACATTCAATTAGTACCTGAAAGAAAAACATTATTTTGTAAGTTTGCTCATACGAAGTGTTTTACTTTAATACTTAAACTCAAAAACAGAAATTTGCTAGTGTCATAGGATCTACTCAAAGCGTAGCTTTAAAAGTTCGTGAGAACCTGCTCTGATACCAATTGTTAGTTCCCAGAGGCACACAAATGATCTAGAAGGGGGGGGGGGGGGGTTGAATAGATCACTTAGAAACTTTTTACTTTAAGAGTTCATTACCAAATAATTTATTTGATCAAGATTTGTTTGCACAGCGGAATATTAGTTTGAAAAACACCCCTTAAAGTTTTGTAAAACTTCTCAGTTGAGTTTAAGATTAAGTTGAAGAAAGTCACTTGTTAAGTAAA
This sequence comes from Hedera helix, assembly GCA_947179155.2. Taxonomy (NCBI): domain Eukaryota; kingdom Viridiplantae; phylum Streptophyta; class Magnoliopsida; order Apiales; family Araliaceae; genus Hedera; species Hedera helix. The sequence continues at coordinate 29,718,690 of OX359264.1, read as the reverse complement.
CTAATTCACAGTCATATGTATATATATATATATGAGGCAAAATGTAAATGACTGAAAGTAAATAACACCAGAGAGTTTAAAGTGGTTCGGAGACTGAAAAATTCCTACTCCACTCTTCTACTACAACGAGTAGGAAATCCACTAGGAATGGTTCATACGGAACCCTTCAAGCTCATTAGCTTGGAAACTCTAGTTCACTAAGAACCCTTCAAACCCAGCAGGTTTGGTTAGTTTAGTCACAAAGACAAGGACATTACTGCCCTCTTCAAGTCCAGCAGACTTGGCTCCTTTAGTCACTATGACAAGGACAACTGCCCTCTTCAAGTCCAACAGACTTGGCTCCCTGATTGTTTGAAAGAGGTTGGAGTTGTGCTGCTAAGTAGAACATTTGCTCTTCTTCATCTTTAGGTACTTAGCAGCTGCTTGTGATCAATCTTTGAATGCTGCTGATATTTTCGTTGATGTTCTTCTTCTTTCTGTATTCAGCAACTACTCATGATCACCCATTGTGCTGCTAGGCTTTTGCACTTTGGCTCTTTTGATACTTGATAACTTCTCGAGATGAACTCCTGAGATGACTGTGATGCTTCTTCCTTTTGGTACTCAGTTGCTACAATGAATGTATCAAGTTGGCATTTAAGCTTCTCTCTTCCATGTGCCTAGCAGCTCTTAACACTTCTCTTGTAATAGAGTTATTTATCTTTATGTCTCTCTCAATTCAGTGTTAGTGTTCTGATGGATCGTAGAGTCCTTCAGCATATTCATTTTCTGTTTTACTCTACGATTGGTTGTTGTCTACCATCATCTCTCTCATATTTTCATCAACTGCAACAACCACCACTTCTGTTTGTTATGTAAGCCTTTATATCTCAGAGCAAATTTTACCGTTAAAAGAAATCCCGTTGGTTTCATTTGGCTTTGTGCAGATCCTTAATATCTTTAATGTTGACTTTCTTGCTGCTTGTGTCAGTGCTTTTCCCTTTTCTGACATGTTCTGATATATTGACCCGTAGCTCAGCTTTCTTTGAATTTATAGTCGTTGCACTCCCATAGTTGTTCAGCAAGGATTATTATTTCCTTTGTTAATTAATCTTTTGATACAACATTAAATACCTTCCTTGACTTTTAGAACCAACTGTTCTGATGTATTCAGAGATGTCCCATTGGTCTGACTTTATTCACCATCTTCCTGAGCAGTGGGTCCTGACTTATAGTCGTTTAGGCACAAGGTCTTCTGTGGCTCTGACATGCATCTAATCTATCAAGAGCACTTACTCTTCCTTGTATCTGGGTGAGGAGTATTCTCTTTTCTCTCATACTATATTGCAGTTATGATTCTTTGTTGTTTATGGTTATCGTAGAGTGACTGTCTGCTCATCTGGACTCTACGAATTCATCTCCACTCGTTATTTGAAGTATGTCGTGTAAATGGTGGAGATGAAGCGTACTTCTCTTTTACTCTGCGATCTATCTTTTGTGAACAGATCGTAGAGTTTGTCTGCAATGCTTTTTGCTTTATGATTTCATTCTACGATCTTGTCCTTTTGTTCAAATCATAGAGTTTGTGAACTGCCGTGCTTCTTAGTGAAATCGTTGAGTTGTAGTCTTTGTTGCTTCATCCTTTAATTCTACTCAACGATTGTTCCATGTGTAAAGCAATCTTCTGTATTGCCTAGTCATTCTGTTCCACTCTACGACTTCTTATATCTGTGCAAAATTCGGTTGTATGTGAGCTCTTCAAGTTTTACTCTACGATCTTGCTAGAGCGTGTATATCGTAGAGTATATCTCTTCTTTGGTTCAACGTTATATGCAGGCTCGCTTGGCTGTCTGTTCGACGATCGTAGAGTTCAGCTCTACGATTTGTACTTGAACAGTTCTTTAATTTTACTTGTATATCCATCCTATAGACTTCTTGCACATCTGACTCTCTTTGATGATCGTAGAATCGACTGGGCTGAGAGTCTTATCTTTCACTCTACGAACATGCCGAATCGTTGAGTCTTCTTTACTTGGAATCGTAGAGTCCATTCTACGATCCTATAGACTGATCAACCTAACATATTTGATCTTTTCTAACTAAGTCATTTCTTTCATTATTACATCATTACATATTGAAAGGACTTTTACAGACTCTGACGTGCACAAATTCAACACTGATTCATTCTGCTTATATCATACAACGTTTATGCAGAGTGACTTCTATTGAAAGATCAACCTAATATTTCTGATCTTTAAAAATCTAAGTCCTTTGTACACATGTATCTAAAAAAGGACTTTACAACATTCTAATCAGATAACTTTCATTCTCTTTAATAAGCAACAGATAGTTTATAACAAGATCATATTTGTGCTATACAAGTGTGTGCACAACACAGTATTTGAAATAGGTAATATATATCATACACCCACAACAATGTAAGCACATAATTAGATTAACATATAATCACTTTGTCAAATAACCACATAAACACTTTTAGACAAACTGTGCACATAAACAAGTAAGCACATAATTACATTTAGAACATCTACGAACTTTTTCATATACACATTATATATCAACCATGACAATCAATCATATAAGCACATAAACACTTTCAGAGTATCTAAGCACATAATCAATTAAGCACATAAGCACATTAACACATATAATCAATTATGTAAGCACATAAACACTTTCAGAGTATCTAAGCACATAATCAATTAAGCACATAATCACATTAACACCTATGCACTTTGTCAGATACACATTGACAATCAACCAAGTAAGCACATTTACCACAGTCCTTTTTGCACAACAGTCATCATCATCAAATCAAACAACCTTCAACAAATTATACACCTTGCTTTAATTCTTTAAATAAATATACACATACACAAGTACATTTATTTAATTATCTAATGCACAATTAATTAGTACAAAAATTTTAAATTCATTTTTAATTATTTATTAATTATAATTACAATGACTAATGAAATTTGTGGTCATTACAGATATGTTACGACATCGATTAAGGTTATAATGTAATTATTTTAGATTTCTGATATAATGATTCATTGTAGTTAAAATTATTAAGGCTTCTGGTATTTATTAATATATCAATGGTGTTATGAGTCATGATCGGACCGTTAAAGGGGTTACTTAAGCATTTTGATTGTACAAGTGTATAATTATTGTATTGATTGAATTATGCCAAAATTTGTAAGTAGATAACAATCGAAGTCCGAAGTTATATTAAATTATAAATTTTGAATTATCATACGTTTACAATTGGGGTGATGAGTCAAACCAGATAATAAATGAGATTGACAACAAAAGTAAAAAAGTAAAGGTTGCAATTTAGGGACTAGGATCGAGATGTAAAGATTTTAAATGCCAAAATATTTGGTAATTAATGATGTAAGGTTAATTAACGAATTAAACAATGTGATTAAAGATTTATTAACAAAGCGAAATTTGGACGTTAGGAAGATAATGAATAATAAATATGAAACTTAAAGTAATAAGGTTTGTCGAATTTTAGGGTCGTTATAACTACATTCAAATATTATTAACCATTTAATAATATTTTAATCACTTATTAATATTATTAATCATTTAATAATATTTTAATCATTTATTAATATTTTTAACCATTTAATAATATTTTAATCACTTATTAAAATTATTATCCATTTAATAATATTTTAATTTCTTACTAATATTATTAAATATTTAATAATATTTTAATCACTTATGAATATTATTGACCATTTAATAATATTTTAATCACTTATTAATATTATTATCTATTTAATAATATTTTAATCCCTTACTAATATTGTAATATCTCATATATTTTCAAGATTTTAAATAATATCTTAATTGATTTTATTAAAGGTTAAGGTTTAAAACCTATAATTTTAGAAGTAAGATGTGTAGAAAATGGGTGAACATTTTTTTTAACATAATTTATTTGTTAGAAATTAAATATGAGAATACTGTAATGATGCATGTAGAGAATATATATATATATATATATATATATATATATATATATATATATATATATATATATATATATATATACCTAAAGCGTTCTGGTTAGCCAAATAAGAAGATGAGTAAGTCAGTACTCAATTAAATTAATAAATTAATTAGTTTAAATATGAAGTAAGAAAGAAAGTCATGAAATATAATTAATTATGTTAATTATATTAGTTATGAGTTAATTATGTTAACATAGAAAATTATAGAGAAATACTAAAAATATAGAAATGATATTAGGGCATTAAATTTAATATTTTTGTAAAAATATTAAATATTGGGGATTAATATTTAATTATTTAAATATTAATCTAATAAGGTTACAATATAGAAAAGGTTAAATAAAAATTTTTGACAACCAGATATGCTAAATTTTATCCAATGAATCGAGTTGTCCGTATTAAAGATATTTGAGATTAAGTTATATTAATATTTCACGGGACGAGGTTAATATAATTAACCATATAAATTAATGATTGACCCAAAGATGATATTAATTTATTAAATTAATATCATAAAGAGATAAATAATTATTAGTTGATTATTTTATAATCATAAGTTGATCGAGTAAAAGGTTTGAGCTATCAATTAATTAATTGGGCATACAGGCAAGTTCTTCAGTCCTTTTATGTTAAATGTTGGACTGTTATCATATGTAATTCTTGTTTTAATTACATACAAATTATGTGCTACGTGATACGTGATTAATATGACCACAATGTGTACTTTATGCAACGATATGAATATATATGAGATATATTGCTATAGTAGAAGCACAAGCACATGATGTATGACACACACCAAGCATAATAAGGTATGTGCTACGTGAAACATGAAATGTGTTAACTGTTGAACTTGCTGAGCCGTTGTGCTCATTACTTGTTTAATAAACGTTTTTGCAGGAAAGAAATAAATTTCAAGAATTTCAGATTATATAGAGATGGTTTACCAATGAAGGTTGTGACTGTTATTATATATTAATGTTATAAATCAATATGAATATATTTGCCAAGTTACTTTGATATGTTATATGTACAGATAAGTGGGATTTGAATAAGATGTGTATAGTTAAACTGTGAACTAAAATTGTTCAACATGAATATTATGATAGAGACTATTATATATTTAATGAGGAATCATGAAACAAGGAATATTTGTATGTATATGAAAGATAATAAAATTTGAATGCCGAGCTTTATGATACAAGAAAAGAAAAGAAAGGTAAAGGTTACGATCCAGAGACTAGGATCAAGATGCTAAGTTTTTAAATATCCAAATATTTTAATACAATGATTGAATTGAGAAAAAGAAAAATTTATACCGAAAATTTGGTAATTGATGATTTTGAAATCAATTATTGGATTAAAGAAGGGATTAAAGATTTATTAACGAACCGAAATTTGGACGTAAAGCAAGATAATGTATAATGAATACAAAATTTAAGGTAAGAATATGGGTCGAATTTCGGGGTCGTTACACCGGGCGTACACTTCGGCGTCTAGACGCCGTGTACTTTGACTGTCGGAATCTCTCTCAGTAGTTTGGCCATAACTTTGTCATAAAGAAATATTTTGAGGTGATTTTTGAGTCTAAATTCATTAGAATTTCATGATCTACAATTTCTCTTCAGATCACAAATCCAAATTCCAAACGGAACTGGACTAAAAACTGCTCACAAGGACAAAGTAAAAACTAAAATTACAAATCCTTGGTTTTAAAGGTTCAAACTTGAATAAAATAAACTCTACACCTCCAAACGACATCATCTTAGTGTTGTTATCTTCCTAACTTCTTGTTTTACAATATTTTATGATTCAGTCATATTTTTGAAAACATTTTGACAATAAATTTAAGAACGAACCGCTTAGGGTTTCAAAACGCCCTATTTTGCGATAAAAAGCCATAACTTACTTATTTCTTCAAAATTTTCAATCGTTCAAGTTAAGTTATCTTCACAATACATAAACCTATCTTTCAAGACTCTTAGATCATAAATATAACCCACACATCTCAACTCATAATCATCATTTAACTTTTAATGGTTTAGGCTGCATAATTTACTTTTTATTGGGCTCTCTTATTTAATTACCCACTTCATGCAAATATTCTCATATTGAGCTAACATCTATAATCTTTTTGGGCTAGTCCACTAGTAGTAAATAAATTACTTGGACTCTACATGGAATTAAATTCTTTAGTTATTTGAACATCTCTATAATTAACAACAAGACTTACAACAATTAAGATATTGGGCTTTAAATTCACTTTTGAATTCTATACAATAATTTAATAAATAAGTTAATTACTTAATTAATTTCTTAATAATGTCATTCTAGACAATCATTCTAGTTTCTCTATAACTTTAACTCATAACTAATATAATTAACATAATTAATTATATTAACATAATTAATTTAGTAATTTCCGCGGCTTTTGGACATAACCGGAATTTTTCGGAAAGTCCAAGAACATTTCCGTAATTTTCGTGCGTCAAGGGACACAGTCGATATTAACTGAAAAAGGACAGGGGTACGTCCGTAATTTCCTTCGCGTACGTCGGCCGCGCATGGCGCGCGGCCTCCCCTCTCGCAGCTGAACGACGTCGTTTAGCATAGCGAGGAATTGGCTGTCGCGCATGGCACGGCCTTCCCCTTTCAGCGCCTCAAAACGACGCCGTTTTCAGCCCCTGTTTCCGAAAAACCGCGCAATGCGCGGCATGCCCAGATTTTTTTTTCTTCCTTCCGCGAATAGTAAACCAACTTAAGCCAAAAATACCAAAATTTCTTCACAATTTTTACAACATAATCATTCCAAAAATTATATAACTCATAGATATACATCCAAAAATTATTTGGAATAATTATTTTAATTATTTACTAATTTTCCACAAATTTATTTTATCACCATAATTACACAAAATAAACTAAAAACAAAGATTTATACCTTCCAAAGCTTTGAAATTTCTTCCTTGAAGCTTGTTATTTCCTCTCCTTGGTGGTGGCTATGGTGGTCTTGGGTGGCATGGTGGTGGTGTCGGGTGGAAGAAGGAGAAGTGAAGGGAATTGTGTTTTATTTTCTTTCTTTTCCTCCTTAGTCTTTTCCTTCCACACACACACACACACACACACACACACACACACACACACATATATATATATATATATATATATATATATATATATATATATATAAACTATCCATGCATAAATGAGTATTAACACTCATCTTAAGTCCACCGCCTTACACCCACCGACCTTGCCTTTTCGGATAATTAACATGCATAATTACATAATTTAATACATTACGTAATTATTACGTGTAATAAATATTTTATATAATAAATATAAAATATTTATTTTAATTTACCAAAATTCATAAAATAATTCATATGACTTATAAAAATTATTTTTCATAATTTTTCACTCCGTTACTTGGACAACATGTTATATCAACATGTTCACGTTTCCGAAATACTATTCTTCATAAAAGCCATAATAATTCCATTATACATAACCATAATTTTTAATAACTTAAAAACATTCATTTTTCCTCATTTAATCTCATTTCTTTACATTTCATATTAATTTCTTTATATATAAAAATTATATCATTTAATATTATATAATTTATATAATTACATTCTCCTTTTAAATAATTTCTTAAATTCCTCCATAATTATTAATTAATTATATAATCAATAATTATACATTCATTAACTCTCTCATTATTTTATTAATACTTTTATATAAATTATATAATTATCCTTACATAATTTATATAATTATAATTTTCTTTATACATCACTTTAATTTTCTTATATAAATTATATAATTTATTATTATATAATTTATATAATTACATTTCTTCTCAATCAATCTCTAAATTTCCACCATAATTCTTAATTAGATATAAATTCAATAATTACAATTTTATTAACTTCCCCATTCGCTTTTCATTTAAAATTGGATTAATTTAATTATTAATCCCTTAATTTCCATAATTAATAACATTTATAATTATCACTTAAACATATATATATATATATATATATATATATATATACACACACAAATGTATATATATACATATCTAATTTCATATATTTCACATTACCACGTAACCTCAATTAAATTATAATTTCTGCATTTCCATAATAATTTTTATTGCTTTTACAAGAAATTTCTCTTATTCTTCATAAATTATTTTTAAATAATTTATTTACTTTCCAATTATTTTAAATTGACACAATTCGTCATGATCTCTATACAGATTTAATTTACTAATTAAATCTCTTCACATACCTTAAATCGCATAAAATAATAATTAATTTAAACAATCTTGATAATTTTATCAATTAAATTCTCATTTAATATTATTAAGGAAATCCGAAAATTCGGGTCCTCACACTCGGCCCTTGTTGGTTTCTGCCTATGGGCGTCTAGACACCCCAGAAAGGTTTTGAGGCTGCGTCTAGATCCCCGTGCTTATTAAAAAAAAATTAAAATTTAATCTAGATTTGTTCGGAACTGAAAGTTTCGTTTGTTGGGTATTATAAAACTTAATAAAAGATAATTTCACTATTGAAATAAAGATAAGCTATTGTAAGAGAGACTATTAGTGACTAAATGATAGCTAAATATTTAAGTTAAAGATTAAGGTTAACACAATTAAAAGGTTAACTATTAGTATTGATTGAAGATTATTAAAATATTATTAAATGATCAATAATATTAGTATATGATTAAAAAGTTATTAAATGATGAATAACATTAGTAAATGATTAAAATATTATTAAATGAGTAATAATATTAATATGTGATTAAAATATTTTCAAATAATTAATAATATTAATAAGTGAATAAAATATTATTAAATGGTTAGTAATATTAATAAATAATTAAAATATTATTAAATGATTAATAATATTAATAAGAGAATAAAATATTATTAAATGGTTAATAATATTAATTAGTGATGAAAATATTATTAAATGATTAATAATATTAGTAAGAGATTAAAATATTATTAAATAGTTAATAATATTAATACGTGATTAAAATATTATTAAATAGTTAGTAATATTAATAAGGGATTAAAATATTATTAAATGGTTAATAATATTTGTAACGACCCCGAAATTCGACCAATTTTATTGTCTTAAATCTTGTATTTATTAAACATCAATTGTCTTATGTCCAAATTTCGGTTCGTTAATAATTCTTTAACCTCTTTCTTTAATCTATTAATTGATTTTAAAATCATCAATTATCAAAAATTCTCATATAAATTTTTCTTTTTCTCGATTCAATCGTTGTATTAAAATATTTGGATATTTAAAATCCCTACATCTCGATCCTAGTCCCTGGATCGCAACCTTTACTTATTCTTTCTATTCTCATTATCATGAAACTTAATAAAGTTCAACATTCAAATTTAATGTTGTTTATATTCATCCAATATTCTTTGTCTCATGATTCATCATTTAAACATAGATATATAATCGTCTCTATCATAATATTCATATAGAACAATTTCAGTTCATAGTTTAACTATACACATCATATTCAGATCCCACTTACATGTACATATAGCATATACAAGTAATTCGGCAAATTATCCACATTGCAGTATAATATAACAATCACGTTTTCTACCTTCTAGGCAATTCATCTTTAACAAAATCCAATATTCTTGAATGTCATTTCTTTCCTGCAAAAATATTTATTAAGCAAGTAATGAGCACAACGGCTCAGCAAGTTCAACAGTTATAATTCACGTAGCACATACCTTATAATGCTTGGTGTGTGTCATACATCAAGTGCTTGTGCTTCTACTATAGCCATATATCTCATATATATTCATATCGTTGCACAAATTACACATTGTGGTCATATTAATCACGTATCACATAGCACGTATTTTTTTATGCATTTAAAACAAGAATTACATATCATAACAGTCCAACATTTAACATAAAAAGGACTGAAGAACTTGCCTGTCGTCCAATTAATAGCTCAACTTATTAAATTGGTAGTTCATACCCTTTACTCGATCAACCTATGATCATAAAATAATCAAATAATAATTATTTATCTCTTTATTCATCTTTGGGCCAATTATTAATTTATATGGTTAATTATATTAACCTCATACCTTAATAAATTAATTTAATTTAATATTAAATACATTCCCTGCGGACAACCTGACTCACCGGATAAAATTTAGCATTTTCGGTTGTCCGAAAATTTTCTTTAACCATTTTCTAAATGGTAACCTTATTAGATTAATATTTAAACATTTAAATATTAATCTCCAATATTTAATATTTTTACAAAAATATTAAATTTAATGCCCAAACATCATTTCTATATTTTTAGTATTTTTCTATAATTTTTTAAATAATTTTTAAACATTTATTTCATTAAAATCAATTTCTGGGGGCAATATGGTAATTTCCACGCCCTTAAGGACCCATCCGGCATTAACAGAAAAGGTCCGGGGCATTTTCATAATTTCCGAAACTCTAGGGGCATATCCGGAATTTCCCGAAAAGTTTGAGGGCATAATAGTAATTTCCGTAGTTAAGGGACATGACTGGCATTAACATAAAAGATTAAGGGCATAACCGACATTTCGCGTTGCCAAAGGACACGTTCGTAATTACAGAAAAAGACCAGGGACCTTTCTGTAATTTCTCGCCCAAAACGCGGTTGCGCGTGGCGCGCGTCCCCCATTACGCTGCCAAACGACGTCGTTTGGTCGTGCCGCTCGGAAATTGACTTCCGCACATTGCGCGACCCGGCCTTTCTTTCTCCGAAACGACGTCGTTTCTTTCTCCTGTGCGCGAAAAAAATCAGCGCCGCGCAATGCGCGGGCGCCCCTTTACTGTTCACTTTCTTCTTCCCGAAACAGTAACCACCTTCTTCCAAAACTAAACATTTTATACCAAGTTTTCACAACAAAAACTCTCCAAAAATTATAAAATTCATAGATATATACCTAAAAATTATATGGAATCATTATTCTAATTATTTATAATTTTTTCCACACAATTTATTTAACATCATAAATACCAAAATAATTCAAAATAAATTAATTTATACCTTCTATGGCTTGTTCTTCCTCCTCTTGGTGTCACCTAATCTTCTTTTGGTGGTGACCATGGTGGGTTTGGTATTTTCCGGTGGAGGAAGGTGGCGGTGATGTTGTCGGATAAAGGAGAAGAGAGAATATATATATATATATATATATATATATATATATATATATATATATATATATATATATATATATATGTTGTTTTGATTCCTTTTCTTTCCTCTTCTTGGTTTCTTTTTCTTTTTATACCAACACTACCCACCACGTTGGCTAAAAAATTTCACCGCCTTTGAAATTTCTTGAAACTTCCGGATTTAGCAAAAATTAAGCATAAAAAAATGTTTTAAACACATTACGTAATTATTTCATGTAATAAATATTCTATATAATAAATATAAAATATTTATTTTAATTCACTAAAATTCATATTATGATTTATAAATAATATTACACCCCTTTTGGGTATTTTTCTTGACAAATTTTGTACACGCAAAATGACATGCATGTAATTATATGAGATAATTTTTACCTCCAAAAATTATAAAATAATTCATAGGACATAAAAATTATTTTTCGTAATTTTTCACTTCGTTACTGTAATATCCCGGATATTTAAATGAATTAGAAATAAAATATTTAATATTTAATAAAGGTTGGAGTTTGATAATCTAGTAGTGATAGATAAATAGAGGTCCAAATTTAATTTAACGGACTAACTTAGATATGGTGATATCAAAATTTTTGATAAGTTAGCAAGTAAAGTGATAATTCAATAAACTTGACTAACAACAAGTCTAATTAAATTAAGAGAATTAATTAGTGGAGTTATGTAATTATGCGACGTGGTTGCGTGTAAATTAAATATGTATTTATATGAATATATATATATGCGTGCATATTTAGTAACATAATTTAATGGTTAATTAAATTGTGATAAATAGATAGATTAATATTAAATTAATCCGAATTGAATTAAAAGGTTTATTGTGGAATTAAGTTATTCATTAATCAACAATTATGCAAATTGTTGATAAATTATTTGTGAGGAATAATTATGTAAATTATATAATTATAAATTATATAAAGTAGTTGAATTAATTAAAGGAGATTAATAATTATATATATTGTACAATATTTAATTTCATATATATGTACATATATATAAAAGGGTTTAAATTAATTAAGTAATTTTAAATAGTAATTGAATATATTAAATGAATATATTCTATAAATCATTATAAATGATTTATGAGAGTGAGAAATTGAATTATACAATTATTTGTGTAATATTAATTAAATAATTTAATAAATTATTTAAATAAGAAATTGAGTAAATATATTATTATTTCAATGTATTTTTGGGTAAATGGAATTATTTCCATAATTGATGAGAAATGAATTATTTAATGTAAATGTATTAAATAATTTAATTTATGGCCTAAATAATATATATTAAATTATATATTGTATTTATTTTAATTTCATAATTTATTGTGAAATTATTTTTGAGGTAATGTAATGTGTATAAATAATATATATAGTTTATATATATTATTATTAGCGAACACACTCTAAAGTTTTAAATATCAAAATAATTGACAAGTTGTCATTAATTAAATATTCAATTAAATTGAATATAATGAGTGAATTAAATTTTTATAAATTAATTAATATGATAATTAATTAATGTAAATAATGTAAAATATTATTAATAATATTATTAGTCCATTTAGTAATTTAATATTAATGGGTTAGAGTATTTAATTAATTAATCAATTCAATTATTATTTAATTATGGATTGGATAATTAATGTGTAACAAAATTAATAATTAATCATTTGGGATATAATTAAATAGCCCAATGATAAATTAAATGGACTTGACAATTTAGTAGCCCAAACAATTTAATAGAAGCCCAATTGGTATTTTAAATTAAAGCCCAATGATTGGCCCACTTGGAAAATACTTAATTTAACTAATATTAATTAAAAAAGTGACTTGGACAATCAAATTGGGACAAGAAGAAAGAAAAGTCAGCCGCATGGGAGGAGAGAGAAAAGAGAAAATGAGTTTGTTTTTATTTTCTTTTATTTTTCATTTATTTAATATTTAGGTTGCTTGTTTTGATTTTTGGTGAGTCATTTCCCATAAAATTCTCACCAACTAAGGCATGGGTTAGCTTTCTTGAACAAGTATCCAATAGCTAACTTGTGTTGGTCTAAATTCATAGATATAAAATATATATCTATACATTATGGAAGACTTAAGTAATTAGAGAGAGAGAAATGTTAGTCATTTTCTTCTTCTTTCACTTTTCAAATTAGAGAGAAAATTATTTGAGAGCAAGAATATGGAAGGAGAAGGAATTCTTGGTTCATGTCATCCTCCTTCACAACCCATTTTGAAAGAAAAATGAAGATAGCCATTAAAAGGAGGTAATGGTTATTTTAAATGAAGTTTGTTTATTTATTTATTTATTAAATAAATTATCATGTTTGTATAAACATGTTATTATAGTTAATAATGTGTAGTAGTAATATTTATGCCATTCTTGAGTTTAATATGCTTGGTGTGTATTTTGGTATATTTTGTATGCTAAAATATGTGTTTAGTAGTGTATAAACAAGTCTTGGAATTTATGACCAAAAAAATAATTTTTATAATATTTAGATTTAATGTTATAATATTATAGAACATTAAATCATGAGAAAAACAAAGTTTGAATCACTTAAAATGGAGTTATACACAAAAAGTTATGATTTGTGGTAGTTTATGTGATGTAAAAATTTTTATAAAAATTTTTACTATTAAATCATGAAAAAATTATATTTTCATGTTATAAATTGATATTAAGTGTTTGGTAATTTTTTTGGATTTTTATTGAGGACTTAAAGATTTCTTGAAGGTATAAATTTTATTAAGTTGTGTATTAAAATAGTACTGTTCACAATCTGCTTAAGGAAAAAAAAAAAAAAAAAACAAAGGCTGGTCGCGCAATGCGCGCCTGCTGTTTCTCGCCAGACCGCGGTAATACGACGCCGTTTTGGCGTAACGAAAACAGTCCTCGCGCGTTATGCGCGGAATCCAGAAAACAGTGCTCCAAAACGGCACCGTTTTGGAGCCGGTTAAAGTTAGGCTCGCGCCATGCGCGGGAGACAGTTTCCGGGTGAAATTACAGTTTTGCCCCTCCGTTCGTTTTTCGACTTAATTACAGAATTGCCATTCTGGATAATTTTAATTAATTTAAATGTTTAAAAATTAATTTTAAATTATAAAAAAAAAATAATAATAATACAAAAATGATATTTAGGCATATAATATTATATTTTCCAAATATAATAAGTATTTAGGATTAATATTTAAATGTTGTAAATATTAATCTAGTTAGTTTAATATTATATTTTTCAAATATAATAAGTATTTAGGATTAATATTTAAATGTTATAAATATTAATCTAGTTAGTTTAATATTATATTTTTCCAAATATAATAAGTATTTAGGATTAATATTTAAATATTAATATTTAAATATTAATCTAGTTAGTTTAATATTATATCTTCTGAATTTATGATTAAATTAATTATTATTTAATTAATATTAAATAATAAACAAGGATGATAAATTAATTAATTATTATTTAATTACTATTAAATAATAATTAAAGACAACTAAGATTGATTACTTAATTATTTATTATTTGATTAACTTTAAATAATAAATAAATTTAGTTAGTTATTATTTATTATTAAATAATAACTAATGATATTTGGGTATTTACTATATAATTGTATTATTTATTATTTAATTTACTTTAAATAATAAATGAATCTAGTTAGTTAGTTATTATTATTTATTAAATAATAACTAATGATATTTGATTATTTTAATTATTTATTATTTGATTAACTTTAAATAATAAATAAATCTAGTAAGTTATTATTTATTATTAAATAATAACTAAAGGTAGTTAATTACTTACTATTTAATTAATGTTAAATAGTAATTAAATGAAATAAAGAAAGTGTCTTTTAACTCTTTTGTTTAAACAATTATAATAAATTGTTTAATAGTTTAATAAGTGTTTCACACATGAGAAAATTATTTTATAACTTATTAAATTATTAACCTAATATGATTGAGGGTCTATAAGGTTAATGATATTGTTTTGACTGATGTATATCATGTGTTAGTACTTATGAGTGGTAGATAAGTTCCTTAATGAGCGTTTAGTTGTACAAATACGTTGTACTAATTATTAGACCAACTTTATTAATGTTAGGTCTTTCAAAGCCAGTTAGTTAAAGCTAGACATTTATTGTAGCTGAGCAGACAGGCAAGTTTCCTAACTTCGAACTTTATTTTGTGCAAGTTTCCTAAACCCTACTCAAATTATATTCGAGCAGGATATATTATTTTATTGTTCAAGTTCCTAACTCAAATTCAAGTTATTACGTTTCAAGCATGCTATGGTTTAATTCTGTATAATTATTCCACATCGTTAAATTGTTGATTCGCACATAGTGCTTGTTGCATGTGTTCATCAGGTATGAAAGGCTGATCACCTTCATTACCATAGGTTCAGTTAAATTTGTTCATGGTCATTATTGACACTCAATATTACTTGATTCAGTCATTCAAATTATTGAAAATATGATTCGTACTCTTTCACAATTATTACATTGTTGAAAATCCAAAAGCTTGTTCTTTCTTTCAATCATGATATATCGTTATTGTATTTAAACTTGCTGAGCAAAGTCGTTGCTCACTCTTGCTATATCATGATAATAAATTTCAGAATAATACGAATGTCCAAGGAGAGACGGAGACAGAAGCAAAAGACAAGATTATAGTGATATGCATTATAACTAAATTGTTATATGACGTAAGTAATTTTGTAAACCTTTTTATGAATCTAAAGGTATATATGTAAGTTAAGGTTAGAAACCTTGGGAAATGTTGTAGAATAAACAATTTATGTTTATATATTCCGCATTAGTTATAGAACATGTATGATGATGATGTATAGTGATGAACCAGGTCCAGGGTTAAAGGAACCCGGATTTGGGGTCGTCACAGGTTGGTATCAGAGCTGATAGGTTATAGTTCTTAGGTAGCAGTACCTTAGGCTATAATCCTGGAAAGATAATGAAGACATTGAAAGGATAAACTCAGATAGAGTTTAGAAATGAACATATACAGTTCATAAAGGAGGAAATAAATCTATATAAATACATAGATATATGAAAAGATTCAAAGAAGGATCTTCAATGAGTGTAATCCAAATAAATGGAATAAGAATCAGGGAACACTTGATTCAAGAATTTAAAAAGAGAAGGATCGTACAGTAAAATGATCATAGATGAATGATAAGATGATAGACGATCCTAGAATAAAGGAAAAATAGTACAGTGAAATCAATTGTGTTATAAGATCACGATGATCATAGTAAAATCATGGAATGACAAATGGTCTGTTAAATGATTAAGAGATTGTGTTGATAGCATGGTGCTATAACAATGAAGATACTGAAATAGTAACAAGTGGACTCTTGAAGTGTTGAGTGTGATAAGGTATGAATTGACAAAATTCATATCAAGTTAAGAGAAGTTAGAGGTTTGTAGGTTTTTAATTGAGGACTCATATTAGTGGCTGAGTTGTACAATTTCTTGTATGGGCAGGAGATTGTGTTTGGTTTGACGACCACTTGGCTTCCTATAATGATAATCAACTGAAACCTGGTGTCGCGCTATTCACTATATGTATGTTGAGAAGGTGATTCTTTTCTCATGTGTATAACGGATAGGTAGAGGATGTTAAGATAAGTTCGTGTTCTGAGAACTGACACGCATAGTAAGTTCGTGACTCATAGTCATGTGGTGGAGCCCCTCAGCGAATGGGCGACTTTGGCCTGACTAGGACAAGTTCCTCAAACCATATGATTGTGGTAAGTTGCTGAACCCAAATACGTGATAAGTTTGATGAACAGTAGGTATGGATAGAGTTAAGTAGCAAGATTAAAGCTATACTAGATATAGTTATTAAGCTGGAAAAGAATGTGGAGAAAAAATTTGAGGTGTTTTGAGGTTTTAGGATATTCCAAATCTTCTAGCTATGCTAGACTTTGAAATTCTTAAAATCGTGCCAAATTCGCACTTTTGTGCTTTTGAAAAGACAAATTTATTTTTGAAATCATTAATGCATTTAGTGCAGAGATGATAAACGACGGAGTCATCAATTGCAGAGTAACCTAGTGTTGGATGTTTAAAGCCACCTATGGTATGATGTAGTATGACAAAGTCATAAAATGATTTTTAGTATTTTGAAACGTTTAAAGAAGAGTCTATGCTAATTGTTTCGGCAAGACAAATTGATTTGAAAATATCAAAATGTATTTATAAAATCATCACACGCCATTAAAGCCATGGTGCAGAGATGAAAAAGACGGAATCCTCAACGCACTGTTGCAACGGTGCGGTATCATGAAGTCCTATAAATGAATTTTAGTACTTTAACTAATCTGAAATGATTTTTTTTTGAATCGTAATATACGAACAGTTCAATGATGTGAGTCTATGTCATTTATTTTGACTGGACACTTTTTGGTCAGAAATGACTCAAGTTTTATTTTCCAATCCAACTTATGCTGGAGCGGAATTTTGTAGTAAGTCTGAGGTGAACAACCCCGTAATGGGGGATATGTCAGAGCCATGAATAAAGAACCCGCGAGGGGGCGCCCAACAGTGGTGGCATGCTGATATGGGTTGGTAAATCCAAAGAGTTCGACCCCGTGAGAAGTCGTTGTGCACAACGCAGAAGTACGATAGGCTGATCACCTAGCGTACACCTATGGAATGTTTTCAGTCTTTGTGATTGATAAACACTCTGTTTATAAGTATTTACAGGGATAAATACTATTTATTCGGAATTCAGTTAATTCCATGTTCACAGTCTTGATGACCCCTCAGCATATTATGAAAGTTTTAATGAATATTTTGATTTTCAAATTATCCTTCTGTAAGATATTGATTTTCAATTTATTCTTCTGCAAGATATTCCATTGTTCTGGAATTATGAGTTTAGAAGTATGAACTTCCTAGAAAAGGGTGGTCATAGAATTTGATGAGTAAAGAGTTATACTCAGAGATGAAAATTGGTAGAAATGTGTATGAGATAATTTCGGGGACGAAATTTTTAGAAGAAGGGGTGAATGTAATATCCCGGATATTTAAATGAATTAGAAATAAAATATTTAATATTTAATAAAGGTTGGAGTTTGATAACCTAGTAGTGATAGATAAATAGAGGTCCAAATTTAATTTAACGGACTAACTTAGATATGGTGATATCAAAATTTTTGATAAGTTAGCAAGTAAAGTGATAATTCAATAAACTTGACTAACAACAAGTCTAATTAAATTAAGAGAATTAATTAGTGGAGTTATGTAATTATGCGACGTGGTTGCGTGTAAATTAAATATGTATTTATATGAATATATATATATGCGTGCATATTTAGTAACATAATTTAATGGTTAATTAAATTGTGATAAATAGATAGATTAATATTAAATTAATCCGAATTGAATTAAAAGGTTTATTGTGGAATTAAGTTATTCATTAATCAACAATTATGCAAATTGTTGATAAATTATTTGTGAGGAATAATTATGTAAATTATATAATTATAAATTATATAAAGTAGTTGAATTAATTAAAGGAGATTAATAATTATATATATTGTACAATATTTAATTTCATATATATGTACATATATATAAAAGGGTTTAAATTAATTAAGTAATTTTAAATAGTAATTGAATATATTAAATGAATATATTCTATAAATCATTATAAATGATTTATGAGAGTGAGAAATTGAATTATACAATTATTTGTGTAATATTAATTAAATAATTTAATAAATTATTTAAATAAGAAATTGAGTAAATATATTATTATTTCAATGTATTTTTGGGTAAATGGAATTATTTCCATAATTGATGAGAAATGAATTATTTAATGTAAATGTATTAAATAATTTAATTTATGGCCTAAATAATATATATTAAATTATATATTGTATTTATTTTAATTTCATAATTTATTGTGAAATTATTTTTGAGGTAATGTAATGTGTATAAATAATATATATAGTTTATATATATTATTATTAGCGAACACACTCTAAAGTTTTAAATATCAAAATAATTGACAAGTTGTCATTAATTAAATATTCAATTAAATTGAATATAATGAGTGAATTAAATTTTTATAAATTAATTAATATGATAATTAATTAATGTAAATAATGTAAAATATTATTAATAATATTATTAGTCCATTTAGTAATTTAATATTAATGGGTTAGAGTATTTAATTAATTAATCAATTCAATTATTATTTAATTATGGATTGGATAATTAATGTGTAACAAAATTAATAATTAATCATTTGGGATATAATTAAATAGCCCAATGATAAATTAAATGGACTTGACAATTTAGTAGCCCAAACAATTTAATAGAAGCCCAATTGGTATTTTAAATTAAAGCCCAATGATTGGCCCACTTGGAAAATACTTAATTTAACTAATATTAATTAAAAAAGTGACTTGGACAATCAAATTGGGACAAGAAGAAAGAAAAGTCAGCCGCATGGGAGGAGAGAGAAAAGAGAAAATGAGTTTGTTTTTATTTTCTTTTATTTTTCATTTATTTAATATTTAGGTTGCTTGTTTTGATTTTTGGTGAGTCATTTCCCATAAAATTCTCACCAACTAAGGCATGGGTTAGCTTTCTTGAACAAGTATCCAATAGCTAACTTGTGTTGGTCTAAATTCATAGATATAAAATATATATCTATACATTATGGAAGACTTAAGTAATTAGAGAGAGAGAAATGTTAGTCATTTTCTTCTTCTTTCACTTTTCAAATTAGAGAGAAAATTATTTGAGAGCAAGAATATGGAAGGAGAAGGAATTCTTGGTTCATGCCATCCTCCTTCACAACCCATTTTGAAAGAAAAATGAAGATAGCCATTAAAAGGAGGTAATGGTTATTTTAAATGAAGTTTGTTTATTTATTTATTTATTAAATAAATTATCATGTTTGTATAAACATGTTATTATAGTTAATAATGTGTAGTAGTAATATTTATGCCATTCTTGAGTTTAATATGCTTGGTGTGTATTTTGGTATATTTTGTATGCTAAAATATGTGTTTAGTAGTGTATAAACAAGTCTTGGAATTTATGACCAAAAAAATAATTTTTATAATATTTAGATTTAATGTTATAATATTATAGAACATTAAATCATGAGAAAAACAAAGTTTGAATCACTTAAAATGGAGTTATACACAAAAAGTTATGATTTGTGGTAGTTTATGTGATGTAAAAATTTTTATAAAAATTTTTACTATTAAATCATGAAAAAATTATATTTTCATGTTATAAATTGATATTAAGTGTTTGGTAATTTTTTTGGATTTTTATTGAGGACTTAAAGATTTCTTGAAGGTATAAATTTTATTAAGTTGTGTATTAAAATAGTACTGTTCACAATCTGCTTAAGGAAAAAAAAAAAAAAAAAACAAAGGCTGGTCGCGCAATGCGCGCCTGCTGTTTCTCGCCAGACCGCGGTAATACGACGCCGTTTTGGCGTAACGAAAACAGTCCTCGCGCGTTATGCGCGGAATCCAGAAAACAGTGCTCCAAAACGGCACCGTTTTGGAGCCGGTTAAAGTTAGGCTCGCGCCATGCGCGGGAGACAGTTTCCGGGTGAAATTACAATTTTGCCCCTCCGTTCGTTTTTCGACTTAATTACAGAATTGCCATTCTGGATAATTTTAATTAATTTAAATGTTTAAAAATTAATTTTAAATTATAAAAAAAAAATAATAATAATACAAAAATGATATTTAGGCATATAATATTATATTTTCCAAATATAATAAGTATTTAGGATTAATATTTAAATGTTGTAAATATTAATCTAGTTAGTTTAATATTATATTTTTCAAATATAATAAGTATTTAGGATTAATATTTAAATGTTATAAATATTAATCTAGTTAGTTTAATATTATATTTTTCCAAATATAATAAGTATTTAGGATTAATATTTAAATATTAATATTTAAATATTAATCTAGTTAGTTTAATATTATATCTTCTGAATTTATGATTAAATTAATTATTATTTAATTAATATTAAATAATAAACAAGGATGATAAATTAATTAATTATTATTTAATTACTATTAAATAATAATTAAAGACAACTAAGATTGATTACTTAATTATTTATTATTTGATTAACTTTAAATAATAAATAAATTTAGTTAGTTATTATTTATTATTAAATAATAACTAATGATATTTGGGTATTTACTATATAATTGTATTATTTATTATTTAATTTACTTTAAATAATAAATGAATCTAGTTAGTTAGTTATTATTATTTATTAAATAATAACTAATGATATTTGATTATTTTAATTATTTATTATTTGATTAACTTTAAATAATAAATAAATCTAGTAAGTTATTATTTATTATTAAATAATAACTAAAGGTAGTTAATTACTTACTATTTAATTAATGTTAAATAGTAATTAAATGAAATAAAGAAAGTGTCTTTTAACTCTTTTGTTTAAACAATTATAATAAATTGTTTAATAGTTTAATAAGTGTTTCACACATGAGAAAATTATTTTATAACTTATTAAATTATTAACCTAATATGATTGAGGGTCTATAAGGTTAATGATATTGTTTTGACTGATGTATATCATGTGTTAGTACTTATGAGTGGTAGATAAGTTCCTTAATGAGCGTTTAGTTGTACAAATACGTTGTACTAATTATTAGACCAACTTTATTAATGTTAGGTCTTTCAAAGCCAGTTAGTTAAAGCTAGACATTTATTGTAGCTGAGCAGACAGACAAGTTTCCTAACTTCGAACTTTATTTTGTGCAAGTTTCCTAAACCCTACTCAAATTATATTCGAGCAGGATATATTATTTTATTGTTCAAGTTCCTAACTCAAATTCAAGTTATTACGTTTCAAGCATGCTATGGTTTAATTCTGTATAATTATTCCACATCGTTAAATTGTTGATTCGCACATAGTGCTTGTTGCATGTGTTCATCAGGTATGAAAGGCTGATCACCTTCATTACCATAGGTTCAGTTAAATTTGTTCATGGTCATTATTGACACTCAATATTACTTGATTCAGTCATTCAAATTATTGAAAATATGATTCGTACTCTTTCACAATTATTACATTGTTGAAAATCCAAAAGCTTGTTCTTTCTTTCAATCATGATATATCGTTATTGTATTTAAACTTGCTGAGCAAAGTCGTTGCTCACTCTTGCTATATCATGATAATAAATTTCAGAATAATACGAATGTCCAAGGAGAGACGGAGACAGAAGCAAAAGACAAGATTATAGTGATATGCATTATAACTAAATTGTTATATGACGTAAGTAATTTTGTAAACCTTTTTATGAATCTAAAGGTATATATGTAAGTTAAGGTTAGAAACCTTGGGAAATGTTGTAGAATAAACAATTTATGTTTATATATTCCGCATTAGTTATAGAACATGTATGATGATGATGTATAGTGATGAACCAGGTCCAGGGTTAAAGGAACCCGGATTTGGGGTCGTCACAGTTACTTGGACAACATGTTACACTAACATGTTCACATTTCTGAAATATTATCTTTCATAAAAGTCATAATAATTCCATTATACATAAATATAATTTTTAATAACTTAAAACATTCATTTTTCTTATTTATTATTCAATTTCTTTAATATATACTGTAATGACCACGAATTTCATTAGTCATTGTAAATATACTTAATAAATATTTAGCAATGAATTTAAATTTTTCTCATTAATTAATTGTGCATTAGATAATTAAATAAATGTACTTATGTGCTTGTATGTTTATTTAAAGGATTAAAGCAAAGTGTATAATTAATTTAAGCAAATCTAATTGGATTATATTTTAAATCCAAATAAGTTGATAAACTAGGTTAAAGATATTAACCTAGTAGCCCATGTAATTAATTTAATTACTAGCCCATGTAATTAATTAAACAAGCCCAATGCTTGATTTAATTAAATGTAACTTAGACTATTTAATATAAGCCCAATGTGTTATTTAAATTGAGCCCAAACAATTTAATTGAATGAGCCCAATAGAAGTTATTCCCAAGCCCAATGTGAAGTCCAATTAAGGTCAAATTTTGGTCAATATATATATAGATATGTATATATATATATGGATGTATATATGCACATTTTAGCATTAAAAATAAAGGAAAAATGGCTTGGAAAATCCATTTTTGCTGAATTTTTGGAGGGCCCCACTTGGATTGCTTGATTTCCATGTTGCTTCTAATTCACTCTATGACAAGGTTGGCCAACCACCCTAGTCAATCACCTAGTCAATCACCTAGTCATTCCATGCAATAGTAATTGTAATTAAGCACTAATTTCACCAACATGGGTGAATTAGCAAGCTAATGAGGAGTTAGTTGATGGCTATAAATAGAATGCTCCACACTTGGTTCAAGTTTGTTAGTCATTTGCTAGACATTTTTTAGAGAAAAGAGAGAGAGCTTTTGTGAGTTAAAAGAGAGATACACTTGTGTTTGTGTGAGGAAAAGCTAGAGGAAGCCTTGGTGTATGTCCACTAGCTACACAACTTACTTTGGTAGAAGGAGAAGAAGAGCATCCAAGACCTCAAGGTTTAAAAGTGCTCTCAACTTCATCTTATTTCATTTTTGTAGTCTAGAAAGCTTTTGATCGGTTAAAATCTATTTTTAACCGATCAAAACTCGTTTTGATGATCTAGAAGTATTTAACTATGTAATATATGTATATTCATAGATCTATGTGTTTATAAAATGTTTTGGTATGTTAGAAATACATAAAAATGGTAGAAAAGTTCATAACACAATTTTACCGGTAAACCCTAACTATGCATGCTAGGTTTATGGTTGTATTTTGAAATGTACAAATTGGAAAGTGGATTTTTATGGCTAGAAAGCTAGATCTATGAGTTTTAAAGATAAAACCTTTTTGAACTTTTCAAAAATAATGAATAACAAAGAAGTTATGGCTTTTACCGCAAAGGATGTTGATTTTAAAACCCTATGTTGCATTGTGAGCCATTTTGAGTCTAGTTACGTTTGGAATTTGGATTTGTGGTCTAAAGAGAAATTGTAGAGGGGGAAATTCTGATGAGAATGGACTCAAGAATCACCCCAAAATGTTTTCGTATGAAGAAGTTATGGCTGTCGGAGCGTCGGAGGGTCGAACAGTCAAACAGTTGACTTTCGGATAAAACGGCTGACGCAGCCGCGTCAGGAGTGACGCAGCTGCGTCAGAACAATCTGCTAAGCAGATTTTTGGTGCTCCGGGTCGGGTTGGGTCGGGTCGGTCCGGGTCGGGTCGGGTCGATCCGGGTCGAGTTTTCTTTGAAAAATTAAGTTGAAATAGGTGTAAAATGAATATATTTGGGTATTAAACAAATTTATATGGAGTCTATTTGTAAATCAATGCTATCTAAATGTTTAAATTAAATACTAAGGTTAACCCAATTTAAAAGTTAACTTTTGGTATTATTTAAAGAGTATTAAAATATTACTACATGGTTAATAATATTAATAAGTAATTAAATATTATGAAATGATTGATAATATTAGTAAGAGATTAAAATATTATTAAATGAGTAATAATATTAATAAGTCAATAAAATATTATTAAATAAAGAATAATATTAGTAAATGAATAAAATATTATTTAATGATTAATAATATTAGATAATGAATAAAATATTACTAAATGATTAATAATATTAGATAATGATTTAAAATATTATTAGATGATTAATAATATTAATAAGATAATAAAATATTATTAAATGATTAATAATATTGGATATTAAATAAAATATTATTAAATAATTAATAATATTAGATAATGTTTAAAATATTATTAAATGGTTAATAATATTAATGAGGTAATAAAATATTATTAAATGATTAATAATATTAGATAATGATTTAAAATATTTAATAATATTAAATAATAAATAAAATATTATTAAAGGATTAATAATATTATGAGGTGAATAAAATATTATTAAATGATTAATAATATTATAAGGATGATAAAATATTATTAAATAATTAATAATATTATAAGGACAATAAAATGTTATTAATGGATTAATAATGTTAAGTGATTGATAAAATATTATTAAAAGATTAATAATATTAGAAGACTAATAATGTATTATTAAACGATTAATAATACTACAAGACTAATAAAATATTATTAAATTGTTAATAATATTATATAAGTGTATGAACTATATTAAATAATTAATATAGGTTCTTTGTGTTTGAAATATTATCAAGTAATTAATGATAATGTTTCCTATGTGTTTATATACCCATAATTATATAATTATGTGGTTCGTAAGGTTTATAAAGGTCATTATACTTATAAGTATAAGATACTAATTTAAGATCAAACTGATTTAATTGTTAGGTCCGTTCAAGGATTGTTAAATTAAGTTGGTTAGCAGTAAACGACGCACGAGGCAAGTCTTCTACCCTTAACTTGTACTTATTGTTGCAATTATTATTCAACTTTAATTACTTTGAGCAATTCAATTATTGTTGAGCAAATATCTACACTCGTAGATATTTGACAGACCTTTAAGTGAATTAATTATCGAAAATTACTTCACATCGTTATTTATTATTGTATTCGCACATAGTGCTTTTGCAAACTGTTTAAGAACGTCTAAGCTAATTGTTTCGGCTAGACAAATGCATGTTAAATTCATTTAGTTGAATATTATAAAAGTTTATCCAAACCATTGGCTGGTGCGGATTCTTACAGTAAGACTGAGATAGAACAACCCTAGTTAAAGGGGATTTTTTATTTGTCGGAGACCCGACAGCGCGCAAGAAAACTAAATGTGATGCATATACATAGGACATGAGAGAATTGATCCCCTCAAGTGTCCCGTTATTTTTAACAAGGAGTCAGACATTGTATGTCTGTTTTACCTTAGTAGCAGTTCATGGTCATTAAGGACCACTCAGCAGTAAAGAGTCAATTCCTTCTTTTATTGAACATTGATTCTTGTTATCCTTCACAATTGCTATTGTTGAAACCTTGAAGTTATTTCCCTTCATCATGATATATCGTATGATTGTTGTTTATAAACTTGCTGAGCCATTTAGTTTTTCATTCTTGCTATATCATGACTATATTTCAGCCATTCCCGAAAGCTCTAAATCGGACAAAGGCAAGGGGAAAGCGAATGTTTAGTTTTAGTAATTGCATGTTAGTTTATATTACTGTTATGTAATTACTGTTGTAAATCTTTTGTATTTCCCTTAAGATATGTAATGTTAAGATTAAGGTAATAGACCTTGGGAAGTGTAGCCTTTTGATTAAGGAACCTTTTGTATTATTCCGCGAAGTTTGAATACAATATATGTATTTCATTGTTGTTATGTATTGTACAGTGAGAACCAAACCCGAGGTTAAAGAACCTGGATTTGGGGTCGTCACAGGTTGGTATCAAAGCCGTAGGTTAGAAACGCTAGGATTGCGAAACCTAGGTTATAACCTTAGTATTAAACTCTCATCGAGTGCGTTAGGAGATGAATCGGGGAGATTCATCATGTTGTATATTTTTGGAGATGGATTGAGAAAATCCATCGAGCCGAGATGTACATGATAAAATATCATTTCATTTCATCAATGAATATATTTTATTGCTGTACTAACATGTGTTATTTGTGTTATTGTAGGATGGCAGAGATAGGACAGACGAGCACTGCTGTAGAGGAGGTGATTTTTACTGATATCCACATGAATACAGTACAGCCACGGGTGGCTGCACCGATCGAGGAGCCAGAGTCAGATCCCGAGGAGGGAGATAGAGAGGACGCTGTCTGGGGCGGAGTTATGGGGCAGTACAGCGAGGAGGAGGCTGGTACTGATGATGATGAGGAGGATGAGGAGCCAGCTGAGTATATTGATGGCATGGGCACTGTCGCCAGTGACATCATTGATACTCTCACTACGGCTAACGAGGAGCTAGAGGAGAGGGTTCAGCACCTTGAGGAGCAGAACCAGATCCACCAGTAGACAGAGGATCAGTACCGAGATACAGCTTATATGTTCTCTGGCGAGAACATAGAGCTGAAGGCGAGGATGGCCGAGATGGAGGTCAGGTTGATAGCCGCTGAGCTGAAGATTCAGCAGACAGAGGCAGAGAGGGAGGCCATGAGGGGCCAGATGCAGCAGGCAGTTGAGGATAGACTAGATATGGAGATTCAGCGTGATGCAGCTCACGGGCAGATGATGGAGCTGGAGGAGGAGGTTAGGGAGAAGAAGGTGAGGATAGATAGACTCAGTTACGTCTATCGCTCATCAGTTGGTAGGATCCAGAGTAGGGTGCACTATTACCCTGCCGAGGAAGGCCAGACCTTGCACACCATCAGTAGGGATGTGGTCAGGGCTATTGGAGATGAGGAGTACTACGATGCGGTTCGTCGAGGGATGCACCGTTAGTTGTATTATTTCTTTTATTATGTTGTACGTACATAGATGCAGTAGAAACCCAACTTTTGTTTTGATAGAGGGTTAGTATGTTGTAAATCCCAACTCTATGAAGTTGTGGGATATGTTAGATCCCGTCTTTTGTTTTAACTATCGGGGTTAGCAGCGTTTATAGCAGTATGCTTATGATGTAAAAGTGCTACGCACTGTGTTTTAGCATATGAATATAAATGCATTTTCGTTTATGTTTATATGTGTCAAGATGATTATTTGTGCTTTAGTTTAAAATACTTAAGCTACAAAATGAAAGTAAAAAGATTGAAACAACTTTAATTAATTAAATTTTCTTTATACAGAAAATGCCGCCACAGAGAAGAAATCAACGACTACCCCCACCACCAGTCGAAGAGTCAGTTAACGCCGGAGGGGTACCACCCAACCCTGTCCAAGAGTTCGTAGAAATGCTAATGGGAGCATTTCGCGGACGCAACGTAGAGGCTACTGGAGCAACAAACCCTGCCGCTCCACTAGCAACCTTTAAGGATTTCAAATTGATAGGACCACCCGAGTTCAAAGGAACCACGGATCCTATAGAAGCACAGACCTGGATAGAGGAGATGGAAAAAGTCTTCGAGGTCGCACGAGTTAGGGAGGAGCAAATGACCTCATTTGCTACCTTCATGATGAAAGGAGAGGCCAGCCACTGGTGGAAGGCTAATAAGAGTAGAGCCGGGGAGGGAACGATCGCGTGGGCGCGATTCAAAGAGGTATTCTTGGAAAACTACTTTCCAGAGAGTACAAAGGCTAGGATGGAAATTAAATTCCTAGAGCTGAAGCAAGGTAACATGTCGGTATCGGAATACGCCGCCAAATTCAATGAATTGGCGAGATTTACCACACACCAGGTGGATACTGAGGCGAGGCGCGCCAGAAGATTCGAACAGGGGCTGAAACCGTGGGTTTACAGTCGGGTAGCTGTTCTTCAGATTACAAACTTTGCAACGTTACTGGAGAAAGCTATCATAGCTGAGGGTGGAAATGAAGCTTTGAATAAGCACAACCAGGAGCGGAACAAGAAGAAAGGTGATGGAGGAAACCGAGAGGGCAGCAGTGGGGGCAGCAACTCGAACAAACGCAAATGGAATAACAATAGCAGTTCGGGGACACCCCAGGGCAGTGAATCGAAGAAAGCTAATAAATGCAGTCAGTGCGGAAAGAACCACACCGGGGAGTGCATGAAAGGAAGAAATGTCTGCTATAACTGTGGGCAAGAGGGGCACATCGCTCCTAATTGTCCCACACCAAAAAGGAAGGGAGGTTGTTTCGCCTGCGGGGCCATGGACCATCAATTTAAAGATTGTCCGAAGAAGAAGAACACCGGAGGGAGTTCGGGCTATAGGGGAAGCAACAGCAACAACAACAACAACGCCAAACTGACCATTGGAGGGCCGGTGCCACAGAACAAACTAACGGCACGGACTTTCAACATGACGGTGCAGGACGCCGTCGAATCAAAAGACGTGGTGTCAGGTATTATTCCGATCAATGATATAAATGCTTATGTATTATTTGATTCGGGCGCTACCTGTTCATTTGTGTCTGATGAATTCGCTAAACGGTTAGAACTGCCTAGACAAAAACTAGAGAACCCAATGAACATAGAAGTTGCAAATAAAGAAGTGATTCCTGTAGAGTATGTACATAGAAACTGTTGTGCTGAAATGAGGGGTCAGAAGTTTAGTGTAGATTTAATTCCAATACGTTTGGGGGAGTTTGACGTTATACTTGGAATGGATTGGTTGTTTAACCATGGAGCTATAATTGATTGTCAAAAGAAGTGTATACACCTTAAGACACCAAATAGGTCTAAGGTCGTATTTTATGGCAGCAAGTCGTCTAGACAATCAGCATGTCTGACGATGATGCAGGCCAAGAAACTGTTAAGGAAAGGTTGTGTAGGGTATTTGGCTCACATAGTGGACACACAGATGGTGAATCCCGAGATGGAGCAAATACCAGTAGTGAGGGAGTTCATGGACGTGTTTCCAGATGTACTGCCAGGTTTACCGCCAGATAGGGAGATAGAGTTTGTAATTGATTTGGTACCGGGGACAGCACCAATATCAAAGGCACCATATAGGATGGCTCCGGTAGAAATGAAGGAGTTAATGATCCAACTACAGGAGTTGTTGGATAATAAGTACATTCAACCAAGTGTTTCTCCATGGGGAGCACCTGTGTTGTTTGTAAAGAAGAAGGATGGATCGATGAGACTATGTATGGATTATAGAGAGCTGAATAAGGTGACAATTAAGAACAAGTACCCGTTGCCACGAATTGACGATCTTTTCGATCAATTGAAAGGGGCGAAGTACTTTTCAAAGATTGACTTGAGGACTGGTTATCATCAGTTGAAAGTCAGGAAGGAGGATGTACCCAAGACGGCATTCAGAACTCGATATGGGCATTATGAGTTTCTGGTGATGTCGTTTGGACTGACGAATGCGCCAGCCGCATTTATGGACATGATGAACAGAATATTCAAGCAGTACTTGGATAAATTTGTTGTTGTGTTCATTGACGATATTCTGGTGTATTCTAAAACGGAGGAGGAGCATGCTGAACACCTAAGATTGGTGTTGGAGATTTTACGGAAGGAGCAGTTGTATGCTAAGTTTTCGAAGTGTGAATTCTGGTTGGAAAGAGTTCAATTTTTGGGTCATGTCATTGACAAGGAGGGTGTTTCAGTAGATCCAGCAAAGGTGGAAGCGGTGATGAATTGGGAACAACCAAGGACGCCGACGGAGGTGAGAAGTTTCTTGGGGTTAGCGAGTTACTATCGGAGATTCATTCAAGATTTTTCAAAGATAGCAACACCGCTGACAAATTTAACGAGGAAGACGGTGAAATACGTATGGACGGAGAAGTGTGAGGAGAGTTTTCAGGAGCTAAAGAAGAGACTTAGTGAAGCACCTGTATTGACTTTACCGGACGATACGGGAGGTTTTACGGTCTACAGTGATGCATCGCACAAGGGACTTGGCTGTGTGCTTATGCAAAACGGCAAGGTCGTTGCGTATGCATCCAGACAGTTGAAGGATTACGAGAAGGGATACCCTACCCATGACTTGGAACTGGCAGCGGTAGTGTTTGCCCTTAAAATTTGGAGACATTATTTGTATGGAGAGAAATGTGAGATATTCACGGACCACAAGAGTCTGAAGTATATCTTCACACAGAAGGAGTTAAATATGAGGCAACGGAGATGGTTAGAATTGATCAAAGACTATGATTGTGAAATTCTATATCATCCCGGCAAGGCCAACGTAGTAGCAGATGCTCTAAGCAGAAAGAGCAGGGAGAAATTGTTCATCTTGACAGATCAGGAACAATTGGTTCAAGAGATGGCTCGAATGGAGTTGGAGGTAAGAAATCCAAATGAGTCAATGGAAGTGGAAGCGAGCCCAACCCTGTTAGATCGGGTAAAAGAGGCTCAAGACAAAGATGAAGAATGTGTCAGAATAAGGATGAGAATGACCGAAGGGGAAGAGGTCAAGTTCAAGGAAGATAGCATGGGATTGCTAAGATTTGAAAATCGTGTTTGGGTGCCGCTAGTGCCCGAACTACGAGAAGAGATCTTGCAAGAGGCCCACAGTACAAGATACTCGATACATCCGGGAAGTACGAAGATGTATCAAGATCTGCGTCAGCACTTTTGGTGGCCGAATTTAAAAAGGGAGGTCGCAGAATGTGTCAGCCGATGTCTAACTTGTCAAAGGGTAAAGGCTGAACATCAGAGACCAAGTGGATTACTACAGCCGTTAGAGATTCCTGAGTGGAAATGGGAGCATATCACAATGGATTTTGTGGTAGGACTTCCAGCAACACAGAAGGGATTTGACGCAATATGGGTGATTGTGGATCGACTAACAAAGTCAGCGCACTTTTTGCCGATCAAGATTAAGTTCAGTTTGGATCAGTTGGCCAAATTGTACATTAAGGAGATAGTTTCGAGACATGGGGTGCTGGTATCGATTGTGTCAGACAGAGATCCGCGCTTCACGTCAAAATTTTGGAGAAGTCTTCAGGAGAGATTGGGGACACAGTTGAGAATGAGTACAGCATATCATCCACAGACCGATGGGCAAAGTGAAAGAACAATACAGACATTGGAAGATATGCTCAGGGCCTGTGTGATGGATTTCAAGGGCAGTTGGGAGAACTATCTACCATTAGTTGAGTTTGCATACAACAATAGTTATCATGCAAGCATAGGCATGCCGCCTTACGAAGCATTGTACGGAAGGAAGTGCAGAACACCTCTATGTTGGGATGAGGTAGGAGAACGCCGATTGTTGGGGCCGGAATTGGTTCAACAAACGGTAGAGATTATCAAGGTAATAAGAGCTCGGCTAGTAGCAGCTCAGGACCGTCAGAAGAAATACGCCGATTTACATCGACAGAAGCGAGACTTCGAAGTTGGAAGTTTTGTGTTCATGAGGGTATCTCCCTGGAAGGGGAAGATCCGATTTGGAAAGAAAGGGAAGCTAAGTCCGAGGTTCATAGGACCGTTCGAGATATTAAAGAGAGTGGGCGAAGTGGCGTACGAGGTAGCTTTACCTCCTGAACTTGAGCATATTCACAATGTGTTTCATGTGTCAGTGCTGCGACCATACAAGCCAGACCACAAACATGTCATATCCTATGAGCCAATACAAGTCGAGAAAGACTTATCGTACGAGGAAATTCCTGTCCAGATACTAGATAGGAAAGAGCAGAGTTTACGGAATAAGATTATACATTCTGTCAAAGTCCTTTGGAGGAACCACAACGCTGAGGAAGCTACGTGGGAGCTTGAAGAAAAGATGAGGGCTAACTATCCGCATCTGTTTAAATAGTTTAAATTTGTAATTCCGGGGACGGAATTCTTATAAGGGGGGGAGAATGTAATGACCACGAATTTCATTAGTCATTGTAAATATACTTAATAAATATTTAGCAATGAATTTAAATTTTTCTCATTAATTAATTGTGCATTAGATAATTAAATAAATGTACTTATGTGCTTGTATGTTTATTTAAAGGATTAAAGCAAAGTGTATAATTAATTTAAGCAAATCTAATTGGATTATATTTTAAATCCAAATAAGTTGATAAACTAGGTTAAAGATATTAACCTAGTAGCCCATGTAATTAATTTAATTACTAGCCCATGTAATTAATTAAACAAGCCCAATGCTTGATT
This sequence comes from Hedera helix, assembly GCA_947179155.2. NCBI lineage: Eukaryota > Viridiplantae > Streptophyta > Magnoliopsida > Apiales > Araliaceae > Hedera > Hedera helix. The sequence continues at coordinate 29,685,699 of OX359264.1, read as the reverse complement.
TAATTAAATGTAACTTAGACTATTTAATATAAGCCCAATATGTTATTTAAATTGAGCCCAAACAATTTAATTGAATGAGCCCAATAGAAGTTATTCCCAAGCCCAATGTGAAGTCCAATTAAGGTCAAACTTTGGTCAATATATATATAGATATGTATATATATATATGGATGTATATATGCACATTTTAGCATTAAAAATAAAGGAAAAATGGCTTGGAAAATCCATTTTTGCTGAATTTTTGGAGGGCCCCACTTGGATTGCTTGATTTCCATGTTGCTTCTAATTCACTCTATGACAAGGTTGGCCAACCACCCTAGTCAATCACCTAGTCAATCACCTAGTCATTCCATGCAATAGTAATTGTAATTAAGCACTAATTTCACCAACATGGGTGAATTAGCAAGCTAATGAGGAGTTAGTTGATGGCTATAAATAGAATGCTCCACACTTGGTTCAAGTTTGTTAGTCATTTGCTAGACATTTTCTAGAGAAAAGAGAGAGAGCTTTTGTGAGTTAAAAGAGAGATACACTTGTGTTTGTGTGAGGAAAAGCTAGAGGAAGCCTTGGTGTATGTCCACTAGCTACACAACTTACTTTGGTAGAAGGAGAAGAAGAGCATCCAAGACCTCAAGGTTTAAAAGTGCTCTCAACTTCATCTTATTTCATTTTTGTAGTCTAGAAAGCTTTTGATCGGTTAAAATCTATTTTTAACCGATCAAAACTCGTTTTGATGATCTAGAAGTATTTAACTATGTAATATATGTATATTCATAGATCTATGTGTTTATAAAATGTTTTGGTATGTTAGAAATACATAAAAATGGTAGAAAAGTTCATAACACAATTTTACCGGTAAACCCTAACTATGCATGCTAGGTTTATGGTTGTATTTTGAAATGTACAAATTGGAAAGTGGATTTTTATGGCTAGAAAGCTAGATCTATGAGTTTTAAAGATAAAACCTTTTTGAACTTTTCAAAAATAATGAATAACAAAGAAGTTATGGCTTTTACCGCAAAGGATGTTGATTTTAAAACCCTATGTTGCATTGTGAGCCATTTTGAGTCTAGTTACGTTTGGAATTTGGATTTGTGGTCTAAAGAGAAATTGTAGAGGGGGAAATTCTGATGAGAATGGACTCAAGAATCACCCCAAAATGTTTTCGTATGAAGAAGTTATGGCTGTCGGAGCGTCGGAGGGTCGAACAGTCAAACAGTTGACTTTCGGATAAAACGGCTGACGCAGCCGCGTCAGGAGTGACGCAGCTGCGTCAGAACAATCTGCTAAGCAGATTTTTGGTGCTCCGGGTCGGGTCGGGTCGGTCCGGGTCGAGTTTTCTTTGAAAAATTAAGTTGAAATAGGTGTAAAATGAATATATTTGGGTATTAAACAAATTTATATGGAGTCTATTTGTAAATCAATGCTATCTAAATGTTTAAATTAAATACTAAGGTTAACCCAATTTAAAAGTTAACTTTTGGTATTATTTAAAGAGTATTAAAATATTACTACATGGTTAATAATATTAATAAGTAATTAAATATTATGAAATGATTGATAATATTAGTAAGAGATTAAAATATTATTAAATGAGTAATAATATTAATAAGTCAATAAAATATTATTAAATAAAGAATAATATTAGTAAATGAATAAAATATTATTTAATGATTAATAATATTAGATAATGAATAAAATATTACTAAATGATTAATAATATTAGATAATGATTTAAAATATTATTAGATGATTAATAATATTAATAAGATAATAAAATATTATTAAATGATTAATAATATTGGATATTAAATAAAATATTATTAAATAATTAATAATATTAGATAATGTTTAAAATATTATTAAATGGTTAATAATATTAATGAGGTAATAAAATATTATTAAATGATTAATAATATTAGATAATGATTTAAAATATTTAATAATATTAAATAATAAATAAAATATTATTAAAGGATTAATAATATTATGAGGTGAATAAAATATTATTAAATGATTAATAATATTATAAGGATGATAAAATATTATTAAATAATTAATAATATTATAAGGACAATAAAATGTTATTAATGGATTAATAAAGTTAAGTGATTGATAAAATATTATTAAAAGATTAATAATATTAGAAGACTAATAATGTATTATTAAACGATTAATAATACTACAAGACTAATAAAATATTATTAAATTGTTAATAATATTATATAAGTGTATGAACTATATTAAATAATTAATATAGGTTCTTTGTGTTTGAAATATTATCAAGTAATTAATGATAATGTTTCCTATGTGTTTATATACCCATAATTATATAATTATGTGGTTCGTAAGGTTTATAAAGGTCATTATACTTATAAGTATAAGATACTAATTTAAGATCAAACTGATTTAATTGTTAGGTCCGTTCAAGGATTGTTAAATTAAGTTGGTTAGCAGTAAACGACGCACGAGGCAAGTCTTCTACCCTTAACTTGTACTTATTGTTGCAATTATTATTCAACTTTAATTACTTTGAGCAATTCAATTATTGTTGAGCAAATATCTACACTCGTAGATATTTGACAGACCTTTAAGTGAATTAATTATCGAAAATTACTTCACATCGTTATTTATTATTGTATTCGCACATAGTGCTTTTGCAAACTGTTTAAGAACGTCTAAGCTAATTGTTTCGGCTAGACAAATGCATGTTAAATTCATTTAGTTGAATATTATAAAAGCTTATCCAAACCATTGGCTGGTGCGGATTCTTACAGTAAGACTGAGATAGAACAACCCTAGTTAAAGGGGATTTTTTATTTGTCGGAGACCCGACAGCGCGCAAGAAAACTAAATGTGATGCATATACATAGGACATGAGAGGACTGATCCCCTCAAGTGTCCCGTTATTTTTAACAAGGAGTCAGACATTGTATGTCTGTTTTACCTTAGTAGCAGTTCATGGTCATTAAGGACCACTCAGCAGTAAAGAGTCAATTCCTTCTTTTATTGAACATTGATTCTTGTTATCCTTCACAATTGCTATTGTTGAAACCTTGAAGTTATTTCCCTTCATCATGATATATCGTATGATTGTTGTTTATAAACTTGCTGAGCCATTTAGTTGCTCATTCTTGCTATATCATGACTATATTTCAGCCATTTTCGAAAGCTCTAAATCGGACAAAGGCAAGGGGAAAGCGAATGTTTAGTTTTAGTAATTGCATGTTAGTTTATATTACTGTTATGTAATTACTGTTGTAAATCTTTTGTATTTCCCTTAAGATATGTAATGTTAAGATTAAGGTAATAGACCTTGGGAAGTGTAGCCTTTTGATTAAGGAACCTTTTGTATTATTCCGCGAAGTTTGAATACAATATATGTATTTCATTGTTGTTATGTATTGTACAATGAGAACCAAACCCGAGGTTAAAGAACCTGGATTTGGGGTCGTCACATATACAATAATTTCTTTATATATATAAATTATATATAACTTAATATTATATAATTTATATATTTACATTTTCCTTTCTTAAATAATTCTTAATTTCCTCCAACCTTATTCCATTTAATCACCTTATATAAATTACATAATTATTTTTATATAATTTATATAATTATTATTTCCTTCATACCTTATTTTAATTTCCTTATATAAATTATATAATTTATTATTATATAATTACCTTTCCTTCTCAATTAATTTCTAAACCTCCTCCAAAATTCTTGATAAATTCTAAAATCAACACATACAATTTTACCAACTCCCTCATTCACTTTTTATTTAAATTTGGATTAATTTAATTATTAATCCCTTTATTTCCATAATTAATGAAATTTAAGATTATCAATTAAACATTCACATATATAATATACAAATGTATATATATAAATATATACATATTTAATTCATACATTTTACATTATCATATAACCTCATTTAATTTCCGTATCTCCACAACAATTTCTCAATATTAAAATTTCTCTTATTCTTAATAAATTGTCTTTAAACAATTTATTTACTTTTTAATTACTTAAATTCAATTCCATTTATCATAATCTCTGCACAGATTTAATTTACTAATTAAATCTCATCACATACCTTAAATCACCTAAAATAATAATTAATTTGAACAATCTTGATAATTTAATCAATTAAATTCTCATTTAATATTATTAAAGAAATTTTGAAAATTCGGATCCTCACAATATTAATATGTGATTAAAATATTATTAAATGGTTAATAATATTAATAAGTGAGTAAAATATTATTAAATGATTAATAATATTTGAATATAGTTGTATATTATCAAAGGTAGATAATATCTTGGGGTATTTGGTACATTATTAAATGTCCAAATTATTAAGTTATATAAAAGAAGAATATTTAACCGATGTAAATAGTTCGCTTATGACTAATTGAGACAACTTAATAAAAGTGAGTCGTACGATGAATGTATAGTGAATGCGTAAGTTAGTTAAGCGTACTCGTTATGTCCGAACTGTATTTGGGCTAGGGTTTTTGTCCGGAACATAAGGGTTCGTTTATTGGACATCTTAATTAATAATTTAAAATAAAGGTCTTAAGTTAAGACTAATTAATAGCCATTGTAACTAATGATTATGTCAATTTTATATATAAATTGTAGGTTGAACGAAAGACGCAAATAAGCGTAAACGGTAGAAGCGAACCAGACAAGTTTTTCAAAACTTGCTCCTATGTGCATTAATATACTATAATGTGATTTAAATTGATAATACGAAGTTATATTGCTAAGTGCTAGTTGATTATTGTATTTGATGCATAAGAGGTATGAAGTATTATTAATATGGAAAGAATGATGAAAGAATAAGATGCAAAGCATGTATATGATGTGAAACATGTAATGTGTTATGTGTAACTGTTAAACTTGTTGAGCCGTCGTGCTCACTCTTGCTTAAAACAAACATTTTTAGATAGTGCAAGTTATTTGAAGTTCTCGATAAAGAACAAGGAATAGGAAAGCATATTACTTTCATTGAAGATCTAAATATCTATTGTAGATATCAGTCCGAATTGGACATATAAATGATTGTGTAGTATAAGAATTAGCTGGTATATAATATGAGTGTTAAATACTCAAATTGATTATAATAGAATGTCGTATCATGTATGATATTGAGACATACGATGAATGTATAAAGATTGTGATTCTGGAATAGAAAGAGATGTTGTAAAATTATAAATAAATGATTATTTAAACAATTATAATATTGTTGTAAGTCATGAACAATAAGAAAATTGTAGTACTCGTGTTGAACCGGATCTGAGGTTCGAGGGACCTGGATTCGGGCTCGAACCTCAGATCCGGGGTCGTCACAAATATTATTAACCATTTAATAATATTTTAATTATTTATTAAGATTATTAACCATTTAATAATATTTTATTCTCTTACTAATATTATTCATAATTTAATAATATTTTAATCTATTATTAATATTATTAACCATTTAATAATATTTTAATCACTTATTAATATTATTATTCATGTAATAATATTTTAATTATTTATAAATGTTATTAATCATTTAACAACATTTTAATCTTATACTAATATTATTCACCATTTAATAATATTTTAATATTCTTCAAACAATATCAATAGTTAACTTTTTAATTGTGTTAACATTAGTCTTTATTTTAAACATTTAGCTACCATTTAGTCACTAATAGACTATATATTTATTGGTTTAGTATTCAAACACATTCATTATATACTTATTTCAACTTAAATTTTCACAAAAACTCGACCCGGACAGCTAAAACCTGTTTTTGGCAGTGTGTTTGACCGCTGCGGTGGTAATACAAAAATTCAAAACCTTAATTTGGGGACTATCCGACTATCATTCACTCAAACTGCCATAACTTCTTCATTTTAAAATATTTTGGGGTGATTCTTAAGTCAATTCTCATCTGAATTTCCCCCTCTACAACTTCTCTTTATATCAGAAATTCAAATTCTAAACGGAAGTAGGCTTAAAATCGCTTACAAGGACAGAATGAAAACTAGTTTCATAAATCCTAGATTCGATTGGTTCAAACATGATGCTACAAGCATTATTTTGCTAGACCATCATATTTTATGACTCTACAACATTATAATACATAAGATACATCATATATATCTCCACTAGTACCTTTAATAACATAAAATAAAAAGGTCTAAGTTAATAAACTTTTCAACCTTCATAGTTCCTTCTTCTTCCTTACTTGAGCTTTGCTAGAAATGGCTAGACAACTTTCTTGCTCCCTCTTTTTGCACCCGAAATGGTTAATACTTGGGAGATTCTTTTTTATTTAGCTCTCTTAGAGTTAACACGCATACTCTTTAATTTACAAAGCTCTCTCTACCCTTGGTGTAGACAAAATAACTACAATGCCAAAACTCTTGCACTAATGAACTAAGGTTCTATTTATAGACACATTCTATCATCCAAAATCTCTACATATACAATATATATCTCTACAATATCACCAATACTTGCAAAAGATGAAATCACGTTTTTTATTAAATGAATGACATTTGCTTGGATTAGTTTATGGAAGTTGAGTGAAGCAACTAGGTGGAGTAATTTTGAACCAACCATTCTCCAACACTTAACTAATGTGTGGTTAAAGCTCTTACTCTTGTAACTTATGTTAACTTAACTATCAATCATGGTCCAAGCTCATCAATTAAATATACACACATCTTCCACCAAATAACCCAAGTAAGGTTAATTCTTTACAATCAAGTATACATATATATTCAATATATTTATATATTTTCTAACACTTAACTCTAGCATTGATTAATGTTTTATTTTTTATTACCACTTAGGGTTAACAACTAACCCAACAATGGTTAGTTCTCTATAAACATAAACTCATAAGAATTGACCATCTTGATTGACTAGGGTTGGTGATAGACAAGCTTTCTTATTACTCATGGTTAATTTATTTAACCAACATTAGTTAACTTTCTACCAATTCATATACTTATAATATGCATATCTATGTTCACCAATAACTTTTTATTTAAATAACATCCTATCATAAAATAAGAGAATTGACAAAATGAATGACCAATTTAAATAGAATACAAGCAACATACAAACTACATTCAATCCCTAAGTGGGGCCCCATTTTTGGTCAACACTTCATCATTTTTTCTTTATTTTTTTATTAGTTATACATACATATATAAACAATATTTGCAATTTCTACTAACAATTAACTAAGGTATGATTACTTTTTTACAAACATGCAACTCATGATTACCTACCAATTCTATCTTGATAAATTATATAATTGTATTTATAATATTCTTCTACCAATTAACCTATGTAGGGTTAATTATCTTATAACAATTTTACCTAGGGTGAATCAACTAACTCCCCTGAATTAAGTCTCATCCATCATGTATACATATAATTATGTATCTATACATTTTGTTAGCAACTAACTTATACATAGTTAAAGTTTTAATTTATTTACTATCTAAGGTTACTCAAGTAACCCATCCATGGGTAATTCTTATCATCACCTTCATTCATCTAGCAATTAACTAATGTTTGGTTAATGCCCTTTCTTGCCTACCAACTAGGGTTATTTAATTAACCCTACAGTAGTCAATTATCTACACACTAATACTTGAAAAATATTCTTCCAACATATTGACCAACATTTGACTTTTAAGTTTGGACTCAATGTTTGGGCTACTAGTTTATTTTATTTGGGCTTATTACTTTAAATTGTTACATTAACTTTAATGGGCTTCCATATTAATCTATTTGAACTCATTATTTAAATTGGTTGGCTACCCAATACTACTAACTCATCTTCATGCAAGTATTCACATATTGAGCTAACACATATAATCCTTTTGGGCTAGTCCACTAGTATATAATTAAATTACTTGGACTATTCATAAGGCTTAATCCAAATATTTGTTTGGACATCTCTATAATTACTAACAAGACTTAAAATATTGAGCTTGTTTTAATCAATTATTGGATTCTATACTACAGCTTGATAATTAAGTTAATTACTTAATTAATTAACTAATTAACTTCTTATTTGTGACACCCAGGATTTTTAGAGTAATTTCAAATACAGGTTATGATGAATTAAGTAAATGTTAGTATTTAAAGCCTAGTGTTGAATAATAAATGTATTAAGGAATGAATTATGAAATGTGAAGAAAATTTATGTGAATTAAGAAAAGAAGGATGAATGTGCGGTGTATAAATGATGTGTAATAGAAAGTATGAAATAAAAGGAATGAAGTAAGGAGATATGCGATTAAAGAAAGGAAAGTTTTCGGAGAATGAGAAACTATTTTGATAAGTATATCCAGAAATGAATTAAAGTGTCATTAATAAATTTTTTAGAGAAATATGAAATGTAATACTACAAAGAAATTGTGAATTGAAATAAGAATTTAATATTCTGATAGTTATGACCATTATGGTGTTATCCATGTAAGTTATGGATATTAAAGAGGTAAAATATGATTACTATGGATATAGTTGTGATTTATTAGAAAAATGTATAATAACATGCTATAAATGAGATACATATAATTATTACGGTAATTATGATTCCGAGGACGGAATCCTGTTAAGGGGGGAAGAATGTGAGAACCCGAATTTTTGGGATTTCTTTAATAAAAATTTAATCGATAAAATTATCAAGGTTGTTTAAATTAATTATTATTTTATGTGATTTAAGGTATGTGATGAGATTTAATTAGTAAATTAAATCTGTACAGAGATCATGACGAATTATATTGAATTAAAATAATAAAAAAGTAAATAAATTGTTTAAGAACAATTTATTAAGAATAAGAGAAATTATATGAAAAGGTACAATAAATTGTACAATTAAAATGTTGTGGAAGTGCAGAAATTATGATTTAATAATGTACGTGGTAAGGTGAAATATAGAAATTGGATATGTATATATATATATATACATTTGTATATATATGTGAATGTTTAATTGATAATTATAGATTTCATTAATTTTGAAAATTAAGGGATTAATAATTAAATTAATCCAAAGTTAAATAAAAAGTGAATGAGGAAGTTGGTAAAATTAGAAATATTGATTATATAATTAATCAATAATTATGGTAGAAATTTGAAAATTAATAAAGAAGAAAAGTAACTATATAAATTATATAATAGTAAATTATATAATTTATATAAGGAAATTAAAGTGAAATATGAGAAAAATAATAATTATATAAATTATATAGGAATAATTATATAATTTATATAAGAAGATTAAATTGAATAAGGATGGAAGAAGATTTTTGTAAATTGTGAATTGTGTAAAATAAAAATTATACAAAGATAAGGTAATTATATAAATTATATAATAATAAATTATATAATTTATATAAGAAAAGTTAGTGTAAATTGTAAAGAAATAAAAACAAATGAGAAAAAGGAATGATTTAATTTATTAAAAATTATATTTATGTATAGTGGAATTATTATGGTTTTTATGAAGAATAATATTTCAGAAATGTGAACATGTTAGGGTAACATGTTGTCCAAGTAACGAAGTGAAAAATCTCAAAAAATAATTTTTATATGATATATGAATTATTCTATGAGTTTTGGAGGTATAAATTATCTCATATAATTACATGCATGTCATTATGCGTGTACAAAATTTGCTAAGAAAAATACCTAAAAGAGGTTTAAATATTATTTATAAATCATGTTATGATTTTTGGTGAATTAAAATAAATATTTTATATACATTATATAAAATATTTATTACATGAAATAATTACTTAATGTATAAAATACTTTATTTATGCATGATTTTTTTTATGTGGCTTATCCGAAATTGTGCATGGGCGGTGGAATTGTTTGGGGATTCAAAAATAGTTAAATGTGCAATTATAAAAGGAAGAGAAAAGAAAAAGAAAAAGAACAAAACAAAGAACAAAATGAAAACAAAAACAAAACTCTTTCTCCCACCACCACTCCCACCGCCACCATCACTACCACCACCACCACCAACCGAGAGCTTCATCACCATCAAAGATGAGAAAAGATCAAGCTTCAAAGGAGGTTTAGCTTGAGAAAGGTATAAAAAAATTAAATTATTTGATTATTTTTGGTATTTATGATGTTAAATAAAGTTTATGGAAAAATAGAAAATAATTAGAATATTTATTCCGAATAATTTTAGGATGTATATATATGAATTATGTAATTTTTGGAATGATTTTGTGGTGAAAAAATGGAGCAAAATGGTGTATTTTTGCATGTTGGAGGCTACTGTTTTCGGTAGGAAGAAGAAAAATTTTCTGGGTTGCCGCGTATGGCGCGGCAGCCATTTTTTTTTCCAAGCACGGGTATAAAATGACGGCGTTTTGGAGCGGTTAGGGCAGACCGCGCCATGCAAAAAAGAAATTTCTTGAAGAAGGGCCGAAACGACGCCGTTTTGGCGTTGGAAGCGAGGGGCCGCGCGCAATGCACGGCCGACGGCAACGCTGAAAATTACCAGCGTGCCCCTAGGTTTTTTCAGAAATACCGACCGTGTCCTTTTACCACGGAAATACCCCTGGACTTTTCAAAAAAATCCGGTTATGTCCTAAAGCCGCGGAAATTACCAAAATTCCCCCAGAAATTAGTTTTTAATGAAATAAATGTTTAAAAATTGTTTAAAAATTATAGAAAAATACTAAAAATATAGAAATGATATTTGGGCATTAAATTTAATATTTTTGAATAAATATTAAATATTGGGGATTAATAATTAAATGTTTAAATATTAATCTAATAAGGTTATAATTTAGAAAATGGTTAAATAAAATTTTCGGACAACCAAATACGTTAAATTTTATTCGATGAGCTGGGTTGTCCCTAGTGAAAGTATTAAATATTAAGTTATGTTAATATTTTAAAGGATGAGGTTAATATAATTAATCGTATTATGTAATAATTGGCCCAGAGATGATATTAATTTAGTAAATTAATATCATAAGAGGATAAATAATTATTATTTGATTATTTTATGATCATAGGTTGATCAAGTAAAGGGTTTGAACTATCAATTTATTAATTGGGCGTACAGGCAAGTTCTTCAGTCCTTAAATGTTAAATATTGACTGTTATAATATGATAATATTTGTTCACATGCATATAAATTATGTGTTATGTGGATAATATGACAATTATGTATACTTTGTGCAATGATGTGAGATATATTGCTATAGTAGAAGCACACCACATGATGTATGACACACACCGAGCATATTAAGGTATGTGCTACGTGACGCATAAACTGTTGAACTTGCTGAGTTATTGTGCTCATTACTTGCTTAAAATAAACTTTTGCAGGTTAAGAAATGAATTTCAGGAATATCGGATTATATTAGAGATGGATCAACCTAGAAGGTTGTAAATGAAATGGTTATATTCAATATGGTAAATTGTAAAGTTTATTTTGACGTTTCGTATATTCATATACATTGGATCTGTATATGATGAGTAGAGTTAAATTGTGAACCGTGAATATTCAAATTAATTGTTACGATAGAAATTATTATACGTTTGATTATGAATGATGCAACAAAGAATATTTGTATGAAAATAAATAACTGTAAATTTTGAATGATGAGCATTATGATATTGGTTACAGAAAGAAAAAGTGAAGGTTGTGATCCAGGGACAAGGATCAAGAAATGAAAATTTTTAAATGATAAAACGTTTAATACAATGATTGAATTGAGGGGGAAAAAATGTATACTGAAATATTTGGTAATTGTTGATTTTAAAATCAATTAATGGATTAAATAAAGGGATTAAAGATTTATTAACAGACCGAAATTTAGACGTAAGGAAAATAATGTTTAATTAATATGAAATTTAAGGTAATAAGGTTGGTCGAATTTCGGGGTCGTTACATTATTATTGCCATCCTAGACAATCATTCTAGCTTTTCTATAACTTTAATTAATAACTAATATAATAAACCTAATTAATTATATTTCATAACGTTATTTCTTGCTCTATATTAAAACTAATTAATTTATTAGTTTTGTTGAGTATTAATTTACTCATCTTCTTATTTGGCTAAAAAATACACTTTATGTATATATATATATATATATATATATATATATATATATATATATATATATATATTAATATAACCACATTCACTTCTTAATTAAATTTATTTTCTTAATAAATTATCCACATGCATTATTATAATATTCTCACATTTGATCCCTAACAAATAAATTAGGTTAAAAAAAATATTTACTCGTTTTCTACACATCTCACTTCTCCAGCTCTAGGTTTTAAAACTTAACATTTAATTAAATTATTTAAAATCTTATCTACAAATTTTGTAAATATATGGGTATTATAAGTTCAAACCGAAAGTAAAGAAGCTATCTGCTAATAATTTAACCACTTAGCAAAAGAAATCAAAAGCATTTAACTACTCAATATGCTTTCCAGCCGAAAGACACCAATCAGTAAAGATTCCCAGATAATTTTTACTGTTCAAGTTACTTTTGTAAAAGTAAATAGTAAAGTTAATTATTTATGTACGCGTGTTTGTACAATCTTTTACTTATCTTTTTCTATTTAAGTCTTTAGTTGTTTAAGTTGAAAGTAGGTATGGTTCTGAATTCTAGTTTTTCTCTCCACTTGTTTCTTTCTACCATCTATCTCTACTATTCTTGTAATGACCATGAATTCCATTAGACATTGTAATTATAATTAATATATAATTAGCAATGAATTTTAAAATTTCATACTAATGATTTGTGCATTAGATAATTAAATAGATGTACTTATTATTGTGTATATTTATTTAAAAGAATTAAAGCAAGGTGTACATTTAATTAAAGCAAATCTAATTGGATTATATTTTTAAATCCAAATGAGTATTAAACTAGGTCCAAGATATTAACCTAGTAGCCCATGTAATTGATTTAATTACTAGCTCATATAATTAATTAAACAAGCTCAATGCTTATTTTAATTAAAGGTAGCATAGTTATTTAAATGCTAGCTCAATGTGTCAATTAAATTGAGCCCAAACCAATTCAATGGATGAGCCAAATATATTTAATTCCTAAGTCCAACATGGAGCCTAATAGGAAGTCAAAATTGGTCAATAATTGAACACATGTATATATATATATAGGGGGGCCCACTTGGGGGGATTTCTTGATTTCTTGTTGTTTCAAAGTTACTCCTTGTCATAGTTGGTAAACCACTCTAGTCAATCAACTAGTCAATCACCATGTCCATCCATCAAATAGTAATCTTGATTAGCCTTTAATTTCTCCAACATTGGTGAATTTAGCAAGTTAATGATGTGTTAGTTGTTGGCTATAAATAACACATCCCACAGCATTGGTGATGTTGGTTAACTCATTTGTAAGAATTCTAGAGAGAAAAATAGAAAACATTTGAGAGAAGAAATAGGAAAAACACCTAAGTGTTGAGAGAAAAAGCTAGAACTAGTGCTTGGTGGATGTCCAACAACCTCATCTCATACTTTGGTAGGAGGAAAAGAAGAGCACAAAAGACATTGAGGTTTAAAAGTGCTCCAACCATCTCTTATTTCATTTTTATAGCCTATATGTGTTTTAATCGGTTAAAATCTATTTTTAACCGATCAAAACTCATTTTGCTAGTCTAGAAGTATGTATATATATATATATATATATATATATATATATATATATATATATATATATATATATATATATATATATATATGTTTATAACATGATTTGGTATGTGAAAAATGCATAAAAGTTATAGAAATGTTCATAACACCTTTTACCGGTAAAACCCTAACGATACATGTTGTGTTTGATGTTGTATTTTGAAATGTACAAATCGAAAATTTGATTTTTATGGTTAGAAAGCTAGATCTATGAGTTTTAAAGAAAAACCATTTTTGAACCTTTCAAAAATATTGAATAACAAAGAAGTTATAGCTTTTACCGCAAAGGATGTCATTTTTAAACTCTAAGTGGTTCGATCCGTAAATTTCGTGTAAAATGTTTTCAAAAAGACGATCGAACCATGGAATATTATAAAACAAGAGGTTAGGAACACATCAACACTGATTTGGTGTTATTTGGATGTGTAGATTTCATTTTAATAATGTTTGATCAAAGAGTATCAAAACTTTCAAAAAAATCAAAAAGTGGGCAACATTCTGCAGTACAGTGCCGGGGTGCCGTGTTGCAATGTTAATCACTGCACCGTGGCGCAGTCCACTGTTCTCAAAAAAATAATTAAAACCGAACCGGGTCGGGTCGGGTTCGGGTCAGAAAATGAAAAATGTTCTAAAAATCATTTTAGTATTTTTGGACTTAATAAATAAATATAAATATATATATATATATATATAAATGATTTAATAATTTAAATGTGTATAAATATTATTATTGAAATAATAATATAATAAAGGTAAGAAAATATTATTAAAAATAATAATATTAGAAGATTATTAAAATGTTATTAAGTGTATAATAATATTATAAAGTCAATAAAATATTAATAATAATAATATTTGATATATAATAAAATATTATTAAATAATTAATAAAATATTATTAAATAATTAATAATATTAGATAGTGATTAAAATATTATTAAATGATTAATAATATTAGTTTATAAGGTATTATTTAATGATAAATAATACTACAGTGTTAATAAAATATTATTAAATTGTTAATAATATTAGATAATTATTTGAACTATATTAAATAGTTAATATATGTTCTTTGTGTACAAAATATTATCAAATAGCGATAATATTTTCTAAGTGTTTAAATACCCATAATTATTAAATTATGTGGTTTGTAAGAGTTATAATGGTCATCATACCTACGTGTATATGATACTAATTTAAAGATCAACATGATTAAATTGTTAGGTCTATTCAAAGGGAATTAGTTGAATTTGTTAGCTGTGCGTCGCAAACAAGGCAAGTTCTCTAACCCTACTCAATTATTGTTGAACAAGTTTCTATACTTGTATTTATTGTCAAAGCTTGAAGTGGTTTAATTATTTAAAATTATCCCACATCCATATTGTTATAAAATCGCACTTAGTGCATTTGAAGCTTATTAGTTCTTGATTCATGAATTGTGATTAAAATGTCTAAAGCTAATAATTCAGCTAGACATTGCATTTCTAAATTCAATAACTTGAATACTTTTAAAAGCTTATCCAAACCATTGTTGGGTGCGGATTTCTTATATTAAGTCTGAGAATTGAACAACCCTAAATTAGGGGATTTTGTGTCGGGAAACCGACTTTGGCGCCAGTTGACTAAATGTAATGCATATACAGCGGGTTGAATAGGCTGATCCCCTTGAAAACCAAAACTACTAAAAGGGTCAGAGGAAACTCTATTATACCCTCGTTAGTTCAGGGTCCTTAATAGCCACTCAGCATTTTAAAATTCAAATATTCTGTTTAATAAAATTTGAGTCTTGTTCATTTCACAATTGTTTTTTCTATTGTTGAAACCATTAATGTTATTTCCCATTCATTCATGATATATTAAATTCCTATGATTGTTCTTAACTTGCTGAGCAAACTAGTTGCTCTTCCTTGCTATATCATGAACCATTTTTCAGATAGACCTGACTGCTCCAAGAAGGATAAGGGAAAAGGGAAAGCCAGAAATTAAGTTAATTTATGCTTGTTAATTAATGTTTAGAAATGTATTTACTGTTGATAAATCTTTTGTAATTCCGTATGATAGGAACTGTTTATGTTATGGTTAATAGACCCTGGTATTGTAACATTTTTGTAAGGAACAAATATGTATTATTCCGCTAAGTTTAAATGCAATGTATGTATTTAATTGCTAGTAATGTATTGATCAGTGAGAACCAAACCCGAGGTTATGGAACTCGGATTTGGGGTCGTCACAATTCTCAGATTAGTTTAAGATCAGTAATGAGCCAAGATTGCTGAGCTATCTTGTAAGTAAACTTTGTAATCTAATTCCAATTAATATACTTTTCTGTTTTCAATTATTAAACTGTTTCTATAAATATAAGAGTTTTCTTGATAGCTATACTTTAAGATATTCTCTCTACATTTAGTAATACATATATCTTTCTTGTGTTTCATTTCATCATTTTCGTGCACTCTAGGTTCTTCATTTAAATTGAAATATTTGTCAACTCCCGTTATGGTATCAGAGCCATATTGTTCATCTTGTTCTACTGTTAAACTTCGTGTCTATTTAGTAAATTCATTTACTTGTTTAATTCAAAACTTTTATTCTTAAACTCCAAACTGAGTAACCTTTCTTACTATAAAACATGAAAATTGTTCCTTATTGACAAGTCAAGTAATTAAAAAATATAGACTTAAATGATATAATTTTATCCATACGTCTTATGCAGGTTGCAGTCAAACCTTTAAGCATTAAATAAATTAATTCAAGCATACTTTTGTGTCTTCGTGATGCAAGGTATTTAAATTATGTACCAAGTATTTTAGGCATAATGGAATTTAGTCTGCATAATGAACCTATCCATTTTAACTGCTTTCCAGATTTCACATTAAGTCTAAGTGACCCACATTTATTAAAAGCTTTAACTTTAAATATTAAAACTACTGGGGAAATAATTGGCTTTAATATTTAGAATTTATTATAAAATAATGAAAACTAATTTAAATGTAAAAGCTTTAAGTAAAAGTCATAAAGAAAAAACTATTTTAATTCAAAGTAGTACCAGTGATGCTAATATCCAAGTCCCAAATACTATTCTTTGGAGAGATATAAATCTCCCTAGACAATGGATATTAGAAAATGAAATACCATAAAGACCAGCTGATAATAACATAATGAATTTAGAAAATGTTAAATAATATTTAAATGGAACTGTCAGAATAAGTTTTAATGATTTAAGACTTTGAAGGTCATTAATAATTGAAGATATTACTATCACTGTAGCATCTTTAAGAAAAGATTCAGAGTTATTAAGCAAAACTATACTTCAAAATATTAAGTTAAAAGTAATTATTAATGAAAGTCAAACTAGTCAACCTTGTTATGATAATGAATCTATTAATCAATCTGAAGAAGATGAACAACAGTTATCACAAACTCAATTTGATTTTGAAGTAAAATCTGTTAATCACCAACTTAGAGTTTTAACAAAAGAATTCAAAGTAAATTAACAAGTTTTAACTATTGATTTTTTTTAACTCTAAAGAAAATAAAAATAAAAGACATTAATTTCGTGAAAACCTTAATGAAAAAATAGTAACCAAGTGAAAAGAAATTATTTTAAAAGAAAAAATAAATATTACTTTTTATACATGGTGTGAAAAATATTATGGAAAATATAATGTTATTACGAAATTACTATTCATTAAAGAAGATAAGTCAAAAATATCGTCCAGTCATCCTCCATTAGAAAGTCTAATAATTCTAGTTAAAAATACAACTGTTATTGCAAGTCCGTTTAAGATTGCAGACAACAATAAAGATGAGAAAAAAATTATTAAACAAAATAATTTTACCAACCAATACCTAGCATCCCTAGGCAAACAGTTAGATACAATTGAAGAAGAAATTGAAGAAAAAATTTATAATAAAACTACTGACAAAATTGAGTCCCCTTTATTAAACCTACCTCAGAATAGACAAGGTCTAGTTTACCAAGTACAGATTTACAACTTACTAAAACATTATATAAGCTATTTAAAAAACTTAATAAACCAGAATCTAGTGAAACTAAGACTTCAACTGTTATGGATAAAAATGACAGTCAACGCGAAAGTCAAGAGAATAGTGAATCAGATACTAATACTAATACCATTATTCAAGAAATTGAAAACCAATTTAACAAATTAACCTTAAACAAATCAACTATTACTAGTCAAACAAAAATTTGGTACTCTAAACCAACCCCTACGGACTTACAGTTCGAAGAAAGGAATTTAGATAATCAATTTTCTGTTTCAGCTAATAAAATCTATGAATGGAACATAGATGGTTTTAGTGAACCATACCGTTATGGTATTAGAGTCATACTGTTCATCTTGTTATACTGTTGAATTTCGTGTCTATTTAGTAAATTCATTTACATGTTTAATTCGAAACTTTTATTTTTAGACTCTAAATTGAGTAACATTTTTTACTGTAAAACACCTAGTTCGTCTCAAGTCTTGTAGAGCCGTGGTAAGTCTCTAGGTGGGAGCAGTATAGGCTGAGGGAATCTTAGAACTTAGGTATGCGTTTACTTAAGGTAAGCAGAGTTGTTTAAGTAGAATGATCTAAGATAAATTTTGTTGTTTATTCAGATAATATGAGTAGATTTTTTAGGTCTAGTTCTTCAGTTAGTTCAAGGTCAATAGTCTTGTCCTTTATCCCAGACATAGTTAATCAGGAAGAACATGGTTTTGATAATTTAAGTCAAGACTTTGGTAATTAAAATATACCTTATATTTCACCGAAAGAAATTTACAAGTCAACATTTTCTAATAATTTTAAGTTAGATTATAATGTTAAACCTGTTGAAAAAGATTATGCAATTAATAAAGAACATGAAAACTGTTCCTTATTAACAGGTAAAGTAATTAAAAAACATAGACTTAAAAGATATAATTTTATCCACATAGGTTTTATTCAGGTTGTAGTCAAACCTTTAAGCATTAAAAGAATTAATTCAAGCATACTTTTGTGTCTTCATGATGCAAGGTATTTAAATTATGTACCAAGTATTTTAGGCATATTGAAATCTAGTCTGCATAATGGACCTGTCAATTTTAACTGCTTTTTAGATTTTACATTAAGTCTAAGTGACCCACATTTATTAAAAGCTTTAACTTTAAATATTAAAACTACTGAAGAAATAACCCAAATGATTGAGAGTTCTCAACCATTGGCTTTAATATTTAAAATTTACTCTAAAATAATGAAAACTAATTTAAATATAAAAGTTTTAAGTAAAAGTCATAAAGACAAGACTGTTTTAATTCAAAGTAGTACTAGTGATGCTAATATCCAAGTCCCAAAGACTATTCTTTGAAGAGATATGAATCTCCCTAGACAATGAATATTAAAAAATAAAATATCACAGAGACCAGTTAATAGTAACATAATAAATTTAAAAAATGTTAAACAATATTTAGATGTAAATGTCAGAATAAATTTTGATGATTCAAGACTTAGAAGGTCATTAATAATTGAAGATATTGTTAGCACTACAACATCTTCATGAAAAGATTCAGAGTTATTAAGCAAAACTACACTTCAAAATATTAAGTTAAAAATTATTAATGAAGGTCAAACTTTTAATGTCCTAGAATTTTCACATCATTATTAATTAAATTATTAATTTAATTTCTAATGAGTTAGTTTTATGAGGTTATTTAAATCTTTTTGTGTGATTAATTAATTACGTAATTAAATTATTATGTGATTAATTGCTAGAGTAGTAAAGGGAGTCACTAATAGAGCAATTAAATTAGTAAACAAATCCTAAGGTTTTAATATCAAAAGAATTGATAAGTTGTCCATTAATTAAATATTCAATTTAATTGAATATTTTGAGTGAATTAAATTTTGTACATTAACTAATATAATTATTAATTAATATAAACAATGGAAAATATTTATAATAATATTTATTAGTCTATTTAGTAATTTAATACTAATGGGCAAGAGTATTTAATTAGTTAGTCAATCCAAATATTTTATTTAATCATGGATTGAGTAATAAATGTGTTACAAATTAAATAATCAATCATTGTGTTATATTTAATAATCAAATGTTAAATTAAATGGACTTGACTAAATATATTCCAAGTCATTTAATTAGAGTCTAATGGATATTTATTGAAAATCTAATCATAAGCCCATTAGGAATTTAATGTGTAACACATGTTAGATATTAAAACAAGTATATGGGACACTTGATTTGGGACACAAAGTCCCAAACCAACATATGGGATGAGGAGAGAGATATTGGAGTTGATTGCATTTTTATTGTTTATTGAGGTAGCTTGTATGGCTAATAAATTGTGTAGTTTATTTTTATTATTGAAAGCAATTAAATGACATCAATCATTTTGGACACATAAGTTGGGACAAGCTTTTTGGTTCACAAGTCCTGTACATGCCGTGTATAAGGAGAGGAGGATGTCTAGATTTTTTGAATTTTATTAAACTAATTGGCCACTTGTGTGGACCTTTTTGCTTTTAATTCCTTCATTATTTAATAAAGTAGAAACAATTAAATTGGTGAGTATAAGAGGAGGACATCAGCCGCATGGAGTGAAGGAGAGAGGCTAAATTGGATTTCAAATTTAATTAAAAGTAATGTGTTGCTTGTTTTGATATTTGTGTAGTCCTTTTACACGAAATCCTCACCAACTAAGTCATTGACCTAGTTTCCTTGTGTAAGCTTCCATCTAGGTACATGATGACTTATAGATATAATATTTATATCTAAATATTATACAAGTATACTTGCATTTGTAGACATTTGCACTTTATTATTTTTCCAAGTCCAAAAGAGAGAGTTTAAGAGAAAGCTATAGTGAGAGCAAAAATATTTGGAGTCATAAAGGGAAGAAGACGGAGTTCTAAGCTAGTGTATGTCATCCACCATTTACTTTGGAAAGAAAAGGAAGATAGCCATCAAGACTAGGTAATAAGCATTTCATTTATAAAAATAAATAAATAAATCTAGTTTTACTTTTTCTTTTCATTTTATGTTAACAATATTAACATAATAATTTTATGGTTAAAATCATGCTATGTATGTTTATATAGTTTATCATGAGTTTAACTTATGTTTTATAAGCTTTAATGTTGGAAAACATGTTCAAACCTTGAAAATCAAGCTTACCGGAAAGTCCAAATCTGGATAGTCCACTCCCGAAGTTACTGTTTACGATCCGTAAATCGGATTTGTGATCCGTCAACTCTGGAGATAGAACATTCAAATATGAATATTTTTCAACTTCATTGACCTAAATCTGATTTAAAACGAGTGATATATGATTTTTTTTTTTGTAAAAGACCCTACTGTCGGAGAAACTGCATTGACAACAGGCTATTTGGCCTCTTCCATTGGTGAAACTGTAATATCCCGGATATTTAAATGAATTAGAAATAAAATATCTAATATTTATTAAAGGTTGGAGTTTGATAACCTAGTAGTGGTAGATAAATAGAGGTCCAAATTAAATTTAATGGACTAACTTAGATTTGGCGATATCAAATTTTTGATAAGTTAGCGAGTAAAGTGATAATTCAATAAGCTTGATTAATAGCAAGTCTAATTAGATTAAGAGAATCAGTTAATGGAGTTATGTAATTATGCGACGTGGTTGCGTGTTAATTAAATGTGTATATATGTACATATTTTACAACATAATTTAATGGTTAATTAAATTATGGTAAATAAAGGGATTAATATTAAATAAATCCGAATTGAATTAAAAGGTTTATTGTGGAATTAATTGAGTTATTATATTGGTTATATTAATTAATCAATATTTATGCAAATTATTGATAAATTATTTGGGAGGAATAATTATGTAATTTATATAATTATAAATTATATAAAGTAGTTGAATTAATTAAGGGAGAATAGTAATTATATATATTGTACAATATTTAATTTCATATATATATATATATATATATATATATATATATATATATATATATATATATATATATATATATAAAGGGATTAAATTAATTGAGTAATTTTAAATAGTAATATATTAAATGAATATATTCTATAATTAAATAAATCATTGTAAATGATTTATGTGAGTTAGAAATTTAATTATACAATTAAATGTGTAATATTAATTAAATAAGTTAATAAATTATTTAAATAAGAAATTGAGTAAATATATTATTACTTTAATGTATTTTCGGGTAAATGGAATTATTTCCATAATTGATGAGAAATGAATTATTTAATGTAAATGTATTAAATAATTTAATTTATGGCCTAAATAATATATATTAAATTATATATTGTATTTATTTTAATTTCATAATTTATTGTGAAAATGCTTTTGAAGTAAAGTAATGTGTGTGTGTGTGTGTGTGTGTGTGTGTGTGTGTGTGTGTGTGTGTGTATATAATTTATATATATTATTATTAGTGAACAAACCCTAAAGTTTTTAATATCAAAATAATTGATAAGTTTTCTATTAATTAAATATTTAATTAAATTGAATATAATGAGTTAATTAAATTTTATAAATTAATTAATATGATTATTAATTAATGTAAACAATGTGAAATATTAAGAATAATATTTATTAGTCCATTTAGTAATTTAATACTAATGGGTTAAAGTATTTAATTATTTATTCAATCTAGTTATTTATTTAATTATGGATTAGATAATTAATGTGTAACAAAATTAATAATCAATCTTGTGGGTTATATTAATTAGTCAAATGTTAAATTAAATGGGGTTGACCAAATATTAGTTCAAGTCATTTTATTGGACTCCAATAATTATTAAATGTAATACAAATAATAAATATAATTACAAAAGTAAATGTGTAGCACATTTAATTAATAAAGCAAGCTAAGGTCAATCTTTTTGGGACAAAAAGTGATCAGCCGTGTATGCTTAGGAGAGAGGGAGTGAGATGTTTGATATTTGTATTTTTCAATTATTTAATAATTGGATTGCTTGTATGAGTTTTTTTTAGTATATGTACACCATTCTTCTTTTCACCTAATGTATTTAGCTTGTGTAAGTATCCAATAGCTAGCTTGTGTTGGTCTAATTTCATAGATATAAGATATATATCTATACATCATGGAAGATTTAAGTCATTAGAGAGAGACAATTGTTAGTCATTTCTTCTTCTTTCACTTTTTAAATTAGAGAGAGTATTATTTGAGAGCAAGAACACTTGGTACCACAAATAAATAGAGAGTGCTATCGGGTCAAGGATAATGTAGAGAATGAGTTCTTAGTTTATATCTTCAAGCTTCACAACATATTTTGGAAAGAAGAAGAGAATATCTATCAAAACAAGGTAGTTATTTTTATAAACCCTAATCTTGTTTTTTCTTTCAAGTTCATGGTAGAAATATTAACATAATGATTTCTATAGTTAAAATCATGCTATGTATATTTATATAGGTTATCATGAGTTTAACTTATGTTTTATAAGCTTTAATGTTGGAAAAAAAAATGTTCAAACTTTGAAAATCAAGTTTACCGGAAAACTAAATCTGAACAGCCCGTTCCCGGAATTACTGTTCACGATCGGAAAATTGGATTTTTGATCCGTCAATTTTGTTGGATAGATCTTGAAGTTATGAAAATTATCCAACTTGAATGACTAAAATCCGATTTAAAACGAGTGAGATATGATTTTCCTACTAAAACACTCCACTGTCGGAAGTTTTTCGTGAACAGTCCGGTTCCAGGCTGTTTTCGGAGATAAAATCATGTCCAAAAAATTAATCCAATAATGGAAAATTATAGTTCGAGAAGATACGAACGCAACAATATAAAGTAGAGTTCCATCGGAGTTATAGAACTTAAGTTATTAAAGTTTTAGTAAGAGACCCCAAAAATAGGCAGAATCTGGAAAGCTAAAAAGTCACTGCCGGTTTTTTTTCTGGTGAACCGGTCGGAGCATTCCGGCAGCCGGTTCACCCATTTCCCGGCCGGTTCCGATGACGGCCCAAACTAGAAAGTTGCTTGGAATTTCGTGTACTATTTTCTGAAATTTAATGGTATTTTTATAATATCAGTAGCTATTTTTCATAATTATTAAATGATAAAAGCTTACTAAATATATGAAAAATAATAAAAAACATTTTTAAATTTTGAAAAAAATATGAACAAATAACCTACTGATTATTTGAAGTGTTATAGGTATTGATATGGTATTATTTCTGAAAATTGGTATTTTTCATATTATTTATGGTGTAAAGGTACACTAAATTGTGACTACCTAGCTAATATTTCAAGAAAATTATAAATAAATTGTTATTAAATCTTAAATATGTTCTTTATGTATTTAATAATAATATCAACATGTTTGGAGAAAATAAATTAATTAATTATTATTTAATTGATAATTAAATAGTAAATAAAGGAAGTAACTAGATAATTATTATTTAATTTATATTAAATAGTAACTAAATCATGAGAAAGTGTTTAAACTAATTATTTATTATTTAGTTAAGAGTAAATAATAAATAAAGGTGACAAATTAGAAATTACTATTTAATTCCTATTACATAATAATTAAAGAGAGATAAAAATTTATAACTTAATTATTTATTATTTAAATATTATTAAATAATAAATAAGGATAATTAAGTAATTAATTATTATTTAATTAGCATTAATAATGATTAATGGAAATTAAGTTATTAGATTAATAATTTATTATTTAATTTAAATAATAAATAACGATAAATAAATTGATTATTATTTAACCCTAAATAATAATTAAAATTAACTAAATAATTACCTATTAGTTAATTGACATTAAATAATAATTAAAGAGGATTAAAATTAGTAAACTATTATTTAATTTCTTTAAATTAAATAATAAGTGAGGTTAATTACTTAGTTAATTTTTAGTTGATTAATATTAAATTAAATAAGGTTAAAATTAAATCAATAATTATTTATTATTTAATTATTATTAAATAATAAGTAAGTACAATTAGTTATTATTTATTTTAAGTAATAACTAAAGATAATTAATTAATTCCTATTTAATCAAGATTAAATAGTAATTAAATAGAGATTGAGTTAATAAAATAATTTGAATTTAATTATACTTTAATTAAACAATTGTATTAAGTTGTTTAAGGGTTTAATAAGAGTCCAACACTTAAGAAAAATATTTTCTAACTTATTAAATTATTAACCTAAATTGATTGAGGTCTATAAGGTTAATAATATTATTTTGACTGATGTAAATTATGTGTTAGTACTTATGTGTGGTAGATAAGTTCCTTAGTTTGTACAAATAAACCGTACTAATTATTAGACCAACTTTGTTAATGTTAGGTTTTTTAAAGCCAGTTAGTTAAAGCTAGACATTAATTGTTGTAACGACCCCGAAATTCGACCCACTTTATTATCTTAATTTTCATATTTATGAAACATTATATTCCTTACGTTCAAATCTCGGTCCGTTAATAAATCTTCAATCCTTTCTTTAATCCATTCTTTAATACAATCATTGATTTTAAAATCATCAATTATCAAAATTCTCGTATGATTTTTTTTTCTTTTTCTCGATTCAATCGTTGTATTAAAATATTTGGATGTTTAAAACCTTTACATCTGGATCATAGTCCCTGGATTGCAACCTTAACTTTTTCTTTCTTTTACATGTATCATAAGACTCATCATTTAAAATTTACTGTTATTTATTTTCATACAAATATGCTTTGTTGCGTCATTCGTAATCAAACATATAATAATTTCTACCGTAACAATTATCCTGACCAATCACAGTTCATAATTGAACTTTTATCATATCCAGATTCAACTTATATATACATACAATTCATCACAGTAAATAAACAAATTTCTCACATTGAATTATATTATTAACAATATAACAATCACGTTTTCTACCTTCTAGGCAACTCATCTCAAACTTAATCCAATATTCTTGAATTTCATTTATTTCCTGCAAAAATGTTTATTAAGCAAGTAATGAGCACAGCGGCTCAGCAAGTTCAACAGCTTATATTTCACGTAGCACATACCTTAACATACTCAGTGTGTGTCATACATCATGTGCTTGTGCTTCTATTATAGCAGTATATCCCACATCATTGCACAAAGTACACGTAGTTGTCATATTATCCACGTATCACATAACACATAATTCCTATGCATTTGACAAGCTTTAACATATTATAACAATTAAACATTTAACATAAAAGGACTGAAGAACTTGCCTGGCGTCCAGTTATTTAAATTGATAGCTCAAACCCTTAACTCGATCAACCTATGATCATAGAATAATCAAATAATAATTATTTATCTCTTTATGATATTAATTTACCTAATTAATATCATCTTTGGTTAATATCATGAGAGAATAAATAATTACTATTTGATTATTTTATGATCATAGGTTGATCGAGAGAGGGTTTTAAGCTATCAATTAAATAAATGGACGCCAGGCAAGTTCTTCAGTCCCTTTTGTGTTAAATGTTGAACTATTATGATATGCAATTCTTGTTTTAAATGCATACAAATTATGTGCTATGTGATACGTGTTTAATATGACCACAATGTGTTCTTTATGCAACGATATGAGACATATTGCTATAGTTGAAGCACAAGCACATGATATATGACACACACCAAGCATGTTAAGGTATGTGCTACGTGAAGCATGAACTGTTGAACTTGCTGAGCCGCTGTGCTCATTACTTGTTTAATAAACATTTTTGCAGGAAAGAAATGAAATTCAAGAATATTGGATTATGTTAGAGATGAATTGCCTAGAAGGTAGAAAACGTGATTGTTATATTGTTAATATTATAATGTGAGAGATGTGCTAATTTATTGTGATGAATTGTATGTATATATATAAGTTGAATCTGGATATGATAGAAATTCAATTATGAACTGTGATTGATCAGGATAATTGTTACGATAGAAATTATTATATGTTTGATTATGAATGACGTAACAAGGAATATTTGTATGAAAATAAATAACAGTAAATTTTAAATGATGAGCTTTAGGATGCGTGTACAAGAAAGAATAAGTAAAGGTTGCGATTCAGGGACTAGGATCGAGATATTAAGTTTTTAAATATCCGAATATTTTAATGTAATGATTGAAAAGTGAAAAAGAAAAATTTATACCGAAAAATTTGGTAATTGATGATTTATAAAATCAATTATTGGATTAAAGAAGGAGATTAAAGATTTATTAACGGACCGAAATTTGGACGTAAGGAAAATAATGTTTCATAAATATGAAAATTAAGGTAATAAAGTGGGTCGAATTTCGGGGTCGCTACACCTATTTAGCCGTTACCCGGAAGATCGGGTTTAGTGTCCCTCATTTTGTGTTAAATTCCTATGAAATAGGAGGGGTTACCCTTCTATTTTTTATTTTGAAAAAGGTAGAAGGGTGGGGGGCAATGTTGGGGTGTGATTTCTTTGGGCTTTGAACTTATCCTTTTGGGCCGGAGGCCTTTCTTTGCATGGGGCTTGGGCTGGGTCGGGCTTCTCTCCTTTTTATTGGACTCGGGGCCTGAGGTCTGAGATCTTTTCTTCTTAAGACGGTTGATAGGAAGTTTGGGCCATTTTTTTCCACTTTGATGGACTGACACAGGGATTAGCCCAGGCTAGTATATTCCCCCAACGGACCAAGTGGAACAGGTGGAAGAGGACGTCACGTTTACACTCATGAGGGGATGACTAGACGTCTTGCGATGCATAGATGAGTTATATACTAGCAACTTCACAATAACAAAGGTACGTAATCTTTTTACAATACAAACACTAAGCTATCAAACTTCTAAGAGATTTCAGCTGATATTTAAGGTCCTTCATTGTGACGTTATTCGCCTAAACTTACTCTTACACCGAAGCATCCCCGGACGGTCCAAGCCACGACTGTCTTGAGGGGTGATAATGGTTTGTTACGTGTGCAGGTATCTTGCTGACGGGTGATTGCGGCAAGAGTGAAAATTGGACGTCAACAATACCCAAAATCCAAAGAAGGAAAATAAAATATTTAACTAGGGAGGTTCTTACTTAAAAGCCCCTCACACAATAAAGTCCTTTCTTACAATGGGAGGTCCTTATTATTTGGATGTTATAAATGAGAAGTAGTAGGGTCATATATATAGGTGAAGGAATGGAGGATGACTTTTAAAATGGGTGATGTAGGACTATGAAAAGGAGTGGGTATTACATATAGTGTCACTTATGTAATGTTTACTATGTTATGATCGATATAAGTCTTTTGTATTATCAGATATGTTATAACGTATTAAAGGTTAACTAAACATGGGATTGTAATATGTTTTGTTTTAAAAACAACGTAAGAAATGACGTAATTATTTACGAATGAGTAAATAGATGTGTCGTTTATATTGTACCGTGAACGCTAAACTCGAGGTTCCAGAGACCTAGATTTGGGAGAGTTATATCATCGGAGTGGAAAAGTGGAGTATGAGTATTTAAGGCTACGAACATCTTAAAAATTTGTCTCTTTGTAGCTTTCTTTATTGCTTTCATATTAATTGATATAACTGCTTTTTTTACTACAATATCTTTCCACATGTTCACGTAATTCAGACATGAGAGTTTTCATTTTAGATTATAAGGGGTTTTTCAAAATAACAAATTCTGCTATACATTATCAAATAAGTTAATTATTTAATTATTTGATAAACCTTTTTTAAGCAAAAATTGTTTTATTCAATCCCTCCCCCCCCAGCGGTGAAATCGATCTCTTTTATAAGTAGATTCCTTTGCAAAATAATACTCTGGTTAGAAATAGGACTCTTGCTTTTTATAATAGTAATTCATATTTCATATTTAAATAAAATTCGAATAATATTCCAACTACATAGCGTCAATTTTGTTCCCTAAATTGACTTTTCTCCAAGTTAGTGTCACGCGGTAGTAATGTAGCTATTTATTTATCATTATCATTTGACAACGTAAAATAATTCAGACACGTAGTTCAATTGTTAGTCATTAGTCATGATAGCTAGGTTTTTGAATACTCGCGGAGAAAATAGAAGTAATTTTTTCATATACGCAAGAGAGAGAGAGAGAGAGGGTAAGAGAGAAACCATTGTCCACCATTTATTCCCTGGCAGTAAAAGTACAGCTAATAAAGTGGTAAAAGAGGGGACCTTGTCTAGTTAGTTGCAAAAGAAGACTTAATTAGTAAGTAGGCCATTTACTCTTTACCATATATAGCGAAAAGATTCTGCGTGCATGCATGTTTATCAGTCATAGTAAGGCACTCCAGTTAATGAGGTGGGGCACTCTAGTAGACAAGTGTTTTTCATTCATGTCTTCTGCCTACTGTCTGCCACTGGTACTGTGGAAATGATGACGTACTGTCAAATGTTGCACGTAGTAGTGATGATCTTCTAAGAAAGCCAAACATCAAGACTTTTGCTCCATAGCACCAGAGGAATTAATTTCAAAACTATCCGACTTTAGAAATTAATTTATAACAACTCCATCTCGATTGTATGTTTTGCATGGTCCGCAACAACCCTAGTGCGGGTACCAAATTAATTCCACCGGCCTATTTAATACTCGAGAATAAATTATATTAAAGCCCCGGATACACCCGTGTGTAAAATTCATATTTTGTGTGTAATTAATTTAAAATTTATAAATGTAATTTAAAGGATAAAATAAAATAAAAAAAAAAAACAAATTTAGAGGGCAAGATATGATGTTTTTCAAACTTAGGGGCTGAATTCGGAAAAAAGTTTGGTGAGACCAAAGAGACTAAGTGGGATGCGGCCGCATAATATATAGATAAGGAAGACATATAAAACTAGTGTTTTGCATCCTTTAATAACAATAAGTCACTTAAGAAATTTAAGAGAAAATCATGAGATTTAAAATTTAATATAATTAATTAAACAGTTTTAATACTTTTTTCATCCTATAAAAAGTCTCATTTGTAAAACATAGAAAAAATTCTACATGAAAGATATGTAGGTCATATGTTAATGTAATTAATCAATTCTTTTTTTAAAAATAAATGTAAACTGGGGGAAAGGAGTATTTTACGTAGTAAATTACAAAAATACATTCATAAAACAGGCGCATGATTACTTCGGCCTCAAAATGTACAAATGAGATTTTTACATTTTTCAATAATTTATTTTTAAATATTAAGATGAAACACCTAAAAATAAAATAAAATAAAATATAGCTATATTTAAATTAATAAAAATTTATTCTTTTGGATGTTTTATATCATGAAAAATCATCATTGTAATTTGATGTACATATCGATGAACAATATCCCTTAATGTTGGCTGAAAAATGACCACGTATTAGAGACAATTTAGGAAAATTCACATCATAGAATTATTATAAAACCATTATTATGTTAACACGTTCTAACTTCCAACCATTTTTGTAGTTGGATGTGATGTGGAATAGAAACTTTATAAGCCTTTTCGTTTATTATGCAGTACTAGCTATAATTGAATCATTGATGAATATATCTTGCGATAAGTTGCGACTTTTAATTGTTGGATCTTGGATATTTAAATGGGGCGTTCATAGAGGGTCCGATCCATTTGATTGTTAATCAGATGGCCATTGAGACTCAGTCTTTTAACGTTATAATAATAACGTTAAGTTGACTGATTGGTTGGAGTTTTTATAGGGGAGTGAGTTAAGCCACTACGCCTATAAAACCCACGACCTCAGTTCATCTGATATTAATCCCATCATCAGTTATCAATATACTGGATATTGATTAAGCCACAGTTCTCCCAAAAATAACGACTGAATTCCCAAATTTGTGACGGATCGTGAATTTGTTCTCCGTTCTCATTCTGTAGTTCGGAGACGACTGTTTGGGTTTGAGTTTGGCTTTTCAACCGTACGAGTTCTTCCGCACCAAAAGATCACGCTTCGAGGGTATGATTTTGGTTCTCGTTAATGTATTTGTGTAAACTTGTGATAACATACATATTATTAAAATCCTTCATTGGTATCAGAGCATGGTTGTATGATCATATGTATGTACTGTTTACACAATATGCCATGAAAGCATGTATAAAAATCAAAACCGCATGCTTTAATTTTCCATAACTTTCTGGGTAATAATCCGTTTCATGTGATTTTGGCATGTATGCGTAGAATATTTCATGGGCTTTCCGTAGATATATTATATGCATGATTTGGATAAGAAATGACCAAGTTATGGCCTCTGTAAGAATAATTCGCGACCTGATGGCTGGAAGTTGAAGATGAAGTGCAATAACCACTCTCAGTGGCTTGCACGTTCATTACAACACTATCTTGGAAGCTCCCAAAATTGTGGTTGAGCACACCATTGGACTCAGCTCATCCAGACGATCACAACAGAAAAAACAACGTCGCGAATGGAGGTCGGGAAGGTGGCGCGTGTGTTACACGCGCCTAATGCCGTCGCGGAAATCCCACGCGCCCGCGCAATGCGCGAACGCCCATCAGAATCTGGCGCGTGTTATGCACGCGCCTGACGGTTGACCCGCTCGCTGACCCTGACCCGGTTCCGACCCGCGGTTCTTGACCCGCCTGGTTTATTTTATTTCAGAAAATGTTTTTATTAATTATTTTATATAAGAAAATGATTTATAAATACTAAATGAAATTAATAAATTCTGAAAATTTTACAAAAATTAATTATTTGCATATAATTGATGCTTCCACTGTTTGTTTTGGAAAATTAATATATTTGGATATTTTTGTTAATTTTCAACTTAATTGTGCAATGATTAATTAATTGTGATAATTAGAATAATTATCAGAAAAATCCCAGAAAATTACAGTAACCTTTTATGATGATAATACACTGTTAGAAATTTTTGGGAAATTTTTTGATGTGTTTATAATATACTTGGTATATTAAATTGTGTAATATTGCTTATTATTTAATTCCTTTGTTAATATTTTGAAATATTAATTGTTTGATACATGGAATTAAATTGTTATACTGTAATTGCACATGCACACATATTTCTAGTGGGAGTGTTTTAGGTGGTAGTAATTTAATTAAAATTATTCCCTAAATTAAATGTCTTAAGCGCCGAAAAATTAAGTTTAAATAATTGGACATTTATATGAATTGTGATTCCTAAGCTTGACGAAGTCTCCCTTTTATATTTATGTCCTAATTATTTTTATGTTAATTTGATTCGTGCGGCTAAGATATAATTATACTGTGGTGAACTATGAATATCTCTAATCAATTTTTTTCGAAACAGAAATGGCTTCAAAACACATAATCGCATATCTTAATCAAGGAAACAAGTTAGACGGAGATAATTACGATGTATGGCACCGTAAGGTTAGGATGGTCTTGGAGGAGCAAGAGGTTGAAGAAACCCTGCTATCCAAAATGACAAAACCAGACGGTGAAGATGCAAAGGATCCGGTCAAGGTTGTAGCCTTCGAAAGTTGGCGCAAAAAGGACCGAATTGCTCGCATAACGTTGCTGAGCTGCATGAACAATGACTTCCTATTTGAGTATGAACAATACTCAACGGCACATGAGATGTGGGAAGCTCTCAAGACGAAGTTTGGCGGCACCTCGCTGACAAGGCTGAGAGAGTTAGCCATAAGATTCGATGGTTATAAAAAACGTGATAACCACACTATGAAACAACACCTTCGAATCATGGCTAACATGATCCGGAAATTAAAATCCGGTGGGACTCAGCTGTCAGACGAGCAGCAGATTTCAGCAGTGGTTCGCTCTCTTCCCGACAGTTGGGAACATATGCGGGTCAACATGACCCATAACGAGAATATCAGAAATTTTGATGATATTCGTCGCCACCTGGAGCTCGAGGCTGAGCGCCTTGACGTTGTCAAGTCCTCCAGGGCATATGTAGCTGAATCGAGCTCTTATAAAGGGTTCAAGCCAAAGAAGGGCAAGAAATCTGCTAATCCTACTGCGCCTAAGATGGCTGCGAGTTGTGGTGTCAGCAAACGGAAAAGAGGCAAGCGAGGTGCTAGCAAAAAGGACAAGGCCAAGATGGCATGCTACAATTGTGGCAAGGCGGGACACTTCGCTCGTGAATGCACTGAGCCGAAGAAGGTAATTCATAGTCCTAATCTATCTATGTGTTTAGTATCAAGTACTGTTATGGTTGCTCATTCTCTCCATATGTGGATTGTAGATTAAGGAGCAACGGACCACATAGCTAGAGATTGGAGTGGATTCGTGGAATACCGCCGCATTCCGGCTGGCAGAAAAGTATTCATGGGGAACGATTCCAGTGTGGACGTGCTAGGCATTGGCACTTACAAACTGGAAATGCGAGGAGGCTCTGCATTGACCCTACATGATGTACTTTATGCGCCGGATGTTCGACATAATTTATTTTCTGTTTTGTCAGTACTTCGTTTAGGCTATTCTGTTAGTTTTGAGAACAACGTTGTAATAATTTCGCATAGGACGAATATTTTTGGATATGGTTTTATTAATAATGGTTTTATGGTTTTGGATACTGTTGATTCTAGCATTAATAGTAATGATTCCTATTCCTTGCTTGTTGAGAATGATAATGTTAGTTCAATTCAATGGCATGCTAGATTAGGCCATATTGGACAGGATAGAATGACTAGGTTAGCTCGAGCAGGTCTTTTAGGCCCACTCGCTAAAGTCAATCTACCCACTTGTGAACATTGTCTAGCAGGAAAGTCAACTAGAAAACCATTTGGTAAAGCCACTAGGGCAGAAACACCATTGCAACTCATTCACTCAGACATCTGTGGCCCTATGAATGTGAAAGAAAGGAATGGACGTTCCTACTTTCTCACAATGATAGATGACTATACGCGCTTCGGATATACTTTTTTGATCTCTCATAAGTCTGAGGCATTAGAATGCTTTAGATATTATTTGATTGAGGTCGAGAAACAGTTGGATAAAAGTGTTAAGGCACTTCGAACTGACCGAGGCCGCGAGTATCTGTCAGATCAGTTCAAGGAACTGTGTGAGGAAAGAGGGATTATCAGGCAACTGACAATCCCTAGAACTCCGCAACAAAATGGTGTGGCGGAGAGGAGGAATCAGACATTATTAGACATGGTTAGGTCTATGATGGCGCAAGCAAATTTGCCTATCTCCTTGTCGACGCCGGGATTTTCGCCGTCTCGTTTTTTTAATAATTAAAATGTCCCTTTCCATTTTTTGCCTTTAGATTGAGATGTGACTTTTGAAAAGGGCCGGCTTAGTGTCGACGGGGTTTGAAAGGTCGATTTTAAGATGAGCCAATTGACCAGAGTCGCCAGTTGGTATATTTGAAATGGATGTACCAACTCATCCGAATTTAGTTTTCGTAATCGCTGGCTCATATGTGACTCCGATTAATTGGTCCGCAAACCGAGATTCATAGAGTTCGGGGGCTTGCTTAAGCGAGGGGAAGGTGTTAGGCACCCCCCGACTTCCGTGAAACACGGTTACCGCAATCTTGATATTTTCCTATCCTTTTTAAATCCTAAAATGTGTGGTTTGCGTGTGTGTGCGTGCGTGCCTAGATGAATGTTTGTGGTGCGTTTTGCATAAAAGTTCGCTTTTATTTTTATATGGCAAAAATGTTATCTGGAAAGTGTTTTGGACGTTCTTTGACCCAAATGACGAGGCTTCGCTTTTTATAAGAAAGATTGATTTTATTTTCGAAAGCGTTGAGGATTTTTTATTTAGATGTCTTTTAGAAAACAATAGTTTTAAACTTTTGTCAAATAGGAATCGAGACTATACATTGCCTTCTAACAGTTAATATAAACGAAACGAGGGCAACTTCTAGAACTCTTTAACCCTATGCACAAAGTTTAATGAAAACATTTATTTATTTGCAAAATCATTTTTTATGACGTTTTAAAACCAACTAAAGCCTATTCATCAATCATGGATTAAAGTTTGTCCAAAACACTTAACCTTTAAACCTCGTGAATCTAATATCCTAAATTTGATCACTTTTACAAAATCTTCATTTTTTGCCTTATTTTGAAAACCATTTTTTGAGTCGTAAATTAAAACAAGCATCCACAACATGTCGGGGCTATCCACGGGCATGTGAGCCATCCAGACAACCCCAAACACCCACAATCACATATTTTTATTTATCACGGGGCCTTAACCCGATCACGATTGATATCGCGTTAAGGCCCGATATTACAAATACATCGCCATGGACCCTATGCCACGATTACATACACCCAAAACGTCCATCATCGGGATTCGACCACTAGGATCTCCTCCCTAGGCTCACAACCATCCCATCACAGCATAACCAACACTAAAACAAATCTAACAAGCTCTAAACATTTGCTATCACTTTATATAACCCAAATATCACAACTTAATTACTACAACCCATCTATTATCACAACGAACAATATATCACCGTACGGATGTCATCAGGGTGTTAGGAGGAGTTACTTTCCGATGGAAACCTCACTAACAACCCCTAATCCACGGATCATTATCCACACAACAACAAACTACACTACACAAGCTCAAAACACAACATCAACACACTAATATAAACAAAAAAACATCAAAATAACACTCTTTTCACCTTCCAATACACCAATACGAGCTTTATATTCCAAGATTTGAGCCAAACTACAAGCAAATCTAAGCTATTGGAGCAACAACACACAATTTATCACTCAAAAACACCTCCACCCGAGCCTTTCTCTCTCCTCCCGCGCTCCTTCTCTCTCTAAAAATCTATTTCTCTCTCTCTTCTTTTCTTCTCGGACGCAGATCTGGACGCTTAATAGACTGCCGAGACCAGCCGCAGGTGCATCTGCGGCTGGCCGCAGGTGCATCTGCGGCTGGGCTCGGCAGCCGTCCGCGCCGAACCTCGGCTGTCGTGTGCCGTCCTCGAGCCGCGAACCTGCCCCTTTGTCGGTGGCCGCAGGTGCATCCGCGGCTGTCCGGCTTGCTTTTCTTGATTTCCGTGCCGCGCGGTCTTAATTCGCCAATTTCTGCGGTATTATTTCGGAAGGCTGTATTTTTGCGATCCGGAAATCCCTGGAAAACGTGCCATATTGTTCTGGGAGGCTAGTTCGGAGGGCTGCGACTTGATATAGAATTTGATAATTGTGCCTGGCTTTCAGGGGGCGCTGCCCCCTACCCCCCCGCCAGCTCACCGGCGAGCTGGGCAGCCGCTCGCTCACCGGGGAGCGAGACCCCCGAACATCGTAAGCGTAGTGGCCATTAGTCGCCTTTTGTGATCAACTCAGGTTTTCTGGATCAACTGTTTGCCTTGCCTCAAGTGACCGAATGCTCGTTGTCCGTTGTGGCGGCTCTGACCGTAAATCGTTGGGGTGGCTTCGTGTTGGGGTCCACCTTCCTTTTCGCATGTCGGGTCAAATGACGATTTTGCCCTCCTGTCAGGGTTAGTACAAAAGTGCAAAATTTGGGTGTCTACACTCCTATTGGGGTGATGCATTGTTGACTGCGACATATATACTTAATCGTGTACCTTCGAAATCCGTTCAGTCCACCCCATATGAATTGTGGACCGGCAGAAAGCCCGAACTGGGCCATATGCGGCCTTGGGGATCAGCAGCTTATGTGCACAACACTTCCCATAAACATGGGAAGTTGGGCCCGAGGGGTAAGAAGTGTATCTTTGTAAGATATTCTGAACACTCCAAAGGCTACGTGTTCGTTGGAGAGCAAACTGATGGGACTGTATCGGCGATAGAGTCACGAGATGCAGATTTCCTTGAGATGGATTTCCCTAACAGAGGTGATATGAGCAAAGAGATGAACTTTTATGAGATGGAGGAAGATTTGGGCGCCCCAACTCGTACAGTAGAGTCCGATGAGGCTATTCCTTAGGCTCCTGTAGATAGTGGGAGTGGCATGCCTTCAAGCAGTACTCTTCCATCGAATGGAGAGTCTCTTGTTCCTCAAATGCGTAAAAGTCAAAGGGGCAACATTCCACGTTGTCTCTTTGAGATTGAGGGGAATGCCTTTCTGGCCGATACGGATGAAGATGAGGAACCTCGATCTTATCGAGATGCTCTATCATCTACTGCTAGTGATAAGTGGATGACTGCAATGATAGATGAGATGGAATCCATGAGGACTAATCAAGTCTGGGACTTGATTGACCTTCCACCAGGGCGAAAGGCTATTGGGAACAAATGGATTCTTAAAGTCAAACGCAACGCGGATGGTTCCATCGATCGGTACAAAGCTCGTCTTGTAGCTAAGGGCTACACCCAGCAAGAGGGAATTGATTACGAGGAAACCTTCTCACCGGTTGTGAGGTTTGCCTCAATTCGCCTCATCTTAGCAATTGTCGCGCATTTGGATCTGGAGTTATATCAAATGGACGTTAAGACAGCTTTTCTCAATGGAGATTTAGCTGAGGAGATATACATGGATCAACCTGAGGGTTTCATCATAGAAGGACAAGAGCGCAAAGTCTGCAAGCTCAAACATTCTATCTATGGTTTGAAACAGGCATCTAGGAAATGGTATCTGAGATTCCATCGAGCCGTCATTAGTGATGGGTTTACGATGATTGAGGAAGACCATTGTGTGTATATTAAACGATCCAAAGATAAATTCCTCATCCTATCGATGTATGTCGACGACATCCTACTAGCTAGGAACGATAAAGAGATGATTGTTACCACCGAAGGGTGGTTGTCCTCTAACTTTGAGATGAAGGACATGGGAGAAGCAGCTTATGTTCTTGGAGTTAAGATCTATAGAGATCGCTCAAGAAAGCTTCTTGGTTTGTCTCAAGAGATTTACCTTAAGAAGGTTCTGGAGCAATTCCAAATGAGCAACTGCAAACCCATAGACACTCCTATCGCTAAAGGCGATGCCATTGGACCCGAGCAATGCCCTAGTTCTCCCGAGGAAATTGAGAAAATGTCCCACTACCCGTATGCCAGTGCTATAGGAAAGCTAATGTATGCAGTTATGTGTACTCGGCCTGATATAGCATATGCAATCGGTTATCTCGGTCGTTATCAGTCAAACCCTGGAATTCCTCATTGGAGGGCAATCAAGAGGATCTTGCGATATTTGAAAGGTACTTTGGACTACATGTTGTGCTATGGAGGACCGGACCTGTGCTTGATTGGTTACTCTGATGCTAGTTGGGGAGGTAACCAAGGGGTGCGCAAGTCGACCTCAGGATATGCATTCTTGCTACATGGTGGTGCCATCACTTGGTGTAGCAAGAAACAGACTTGCGTTGCTCTTTCAACGAGATGGAGTCGGAGTTTGTAGCATGTACGTCAGCTGTTCAGGAAGCCATGTGGTTGAGGAGATTCTTCGAGGATCTTGGAGTCGTCCGTCATGCTTCAGATCCTGTGACTATTTACTGTGATAGCACAGCGGCCCTAGGTTACACTAAGGACCCTAAGTATCACGGTAGGACGGAACACATTGACTTGAGGATGAACTTCATTAGAGAGAACATAGCAAATAATGAGGTGATATTGGAGTACATGCCCACTGACCTTATGGTAGCGGATCCCTTGACGAAACCGATACCGAGAGATGCTTTTTGTAGGCATGTTAGTTCGTTAGGGTTTCGTAGGGTTTGATGTACTTTATTATTTTATTGTATATCACTCATTATTTGGCTTGTAATAAAGATATTTATTGTTATATCGAGATATTTATCATTTATGCGAGATTCATTTGTTCCTACTTATGATTGTGTTATTTTAGCACATATGATAAATATTAATGGTTCACACAGTTATTATGCATATTGGATATGCACACACACTAAATATATGTCAACAGGTTGATTGGCTCACTCACACGAGCAATCACCCTTGGCGCTTTGAAGAACGAGCAAGGTTGAGACAGTTCATATTGGCGCTTTGAGTAGCGAATTTTGATGTTTTGGATAATAATCAATTGGCGCTTGATAGCGAGCAATATGAAATATTATGTCGCCTTGGCATGAGCCAAGATGAAGTTAATTTGGATTAACTGAATATAGAATGCCCCACCATCTATATTAACCTGTATTGATAGTCGGATGCGAAGTTTCAGAGTTGGCGCTTGGGAAAGCGAGCAATCTAGAAATTCGAGTTAGGCGCTTGTGGAGCGACTGAACTAAGATCCGTACGGCATGACCATATGACATATGCTCATATAGATGAGATTGTCTGCCATAACATGATAACCGGACGCGAAATCTCAAATGTGGCGCTTTGATAAGCGAGCATTTTTGAAATGTTCGAGTTAGACACTCTAGGAGTGACTAGACTAAGGTCCGCACAACAAGGCTATAGAATAGTATGTTGTGAGAGTGTTACATGTGCTTAACGACCATGTAAAGGAAGTGAGTGAATGGATACCTGTTTCCTTACCGTGTGAGTCCTATAGGACAAAATCTTTATTCCTACATCAAGTGCTCTTTGTGATCTTTGACTATACTACAAAGACATGGATTAGTGTTGCTACTTTGGTTTCGATCCCTAAGGTCAAGATTGATGAGACTCTAAGGACCGATTCTGGGAAAGTAGTTGATTCATATCTGAATAGTATTAGGGCAAAGGGAAGATAATTTGATTTCACCTCGTTCTGCACTTATTGTCGACAACTATAGCGCTTCGATAGCGATATAGTAATAAGTGAGATACGAAATGGACTTGGGCCCAAAGGTGGTTAAGTATGGCTCTCTGAGGGATTAGAGATACTTAACCTAGTGAAATTCAAATGTGTCTGGGGTACTATGAGTTTATAGGTTGTAGTCTCTACGTGAACTAATTGAGTTTGACGTGAGAGCTCCCGCACTGTTTTCTTGAAAGGGTAGATGCCTCTATGTTGGCGCTAACGGGTTTGGTGTAGAGCTCCCGCATTACAGGTGAACTCAACGGTCACACGATCCGGCAAATATGAATACATGTTATTTTGGTTTGAGCTAATTTTTAGCAGTTGTGATGATTACGTCGTCCCCGCCATGGGCGAGTGGGAGATGTTGGATCTTGGATATTTAAATGGGGCGCCCATGGAGGGTCCGACCCATTTGGTTGTTAGTCAGATGGCCATTGAGACTCAGTCTTTTAACGTTATAATAATAACGTTAAGTTGACTGAGTGGTTGGAGTTTTTGTAGGGAGTGGGTTAAGTCACTACGCCTATAAAACCCACGACCTCAGTTCATCTGATATTAATCCCATCATCAGTTATCAATATACTAGATATTGATTAAGCCACAGTTCTCCCAAAAATAACGACTGAA
Source organism: Hedera helix (assembly GCA_947179155.2). Classification (NCBI taxonomy): domain Eukaryota; kingdom Viridiplantae; phylum Streptophyta; class Magnoliopsida; order Apiales; family Araliaceae; genus Hedera; species Hedera helix. Next base: position 29,645,684 of record OX359264.1, on the reverse strand, counting down.
TTCCCAAATTTGTGACGGATCGTGAATTTATTCTCCGTTCTCATTCTGTAGTTCGGAGACGACTGTTTGGGTTTGGGTTTGGCTTTTCAACCGTACGAGTTCTTCCGCACCAAAAGATCACGCTTCGAGGGTATGATTTTGGTTCTCGTTAATGTATTTGTGTAAACTTGTGATAACATACATATTATTAAAATCCTTCATTAATATTGTAAGAACAGACGTAAAGAAATTATTCATGTATTCGTATTTATTTATGTATTTGTATAATTTCATATTTAGCCAGAATAAAAATTACAATATTTTATCGCAAATTGAACTTCTATGGCCATTTTTGGCATGCACGCGTAACTGCAGGATGCAACCCTTTATGTGAATGGATTTGCCGACAACATAGTTGATTATGAATAAACCATATAATGTTGAGGGATCATGTTGAAAATATAAATTTCTCACACTAGATTCACCGGTGTGAAAACATGTGAAGTTACAATGCAATTGATGTGGGTAAAAATATTTACCAGTAAGACAACTTCACGTGTACGTCACATGAAAGCCCTATCTACTAGAAGGGTGTTATGGTCCCTTGGTGAAGAAATTCTAACCACCTTGGACACCTTCTAGATGATTCTAGATAAATTGAGCATCCAATACAAACTCTACCAAATGATATACTCATGATTGAGTACAACCAATGGATACAATTCTAGGATGATTCAACTACTGAATCTCCTTCCTTGAAGAGTACTCTACTAGGGAAACATCCCTATAAATACCCCATCGGTTCCCCCATCAAGGTATGCACAATCTTAACCTCTATATAGCTATGATTTGTATCTCTCTATATGTTGATACTGACTTAGGCATCAGATGGTATGCCCAAGAAAAACACCCATGGGTGGATCTTAAGGTGGTTTGTTAACTATCTCAGGTGTGATTGTCCAAACACGAAAATCTCCAACATGGATAGTTCGACTCTATAATTTTTTACCGCATTAGATTATTGTCGTCTGTGGGAACCACAACCACACCTCCATTCGAGATGCCTCCAAAGGAGGTTACTAGTAAGACCACCCAACAAGGCTACCAAAGTTCCTCCCAAAAACTCTAGTGGACATGAAGACAATAGCCTTTGTCTTCAATCCCTCATGGGTCCACAACTCAACATCAAGTGCCTCCAAGAGTCACGACACATCATGAAAAGTGCAAACAAAGTACTTCGTCAAAGTAGATGCCTTATAAGGCAGAGTCAGAGTCTGATGAGAATAATTTTGACTTTCTTAAAAAGGCCCTTAAGAAGGAGCTACAAGATAATCATATCATAGAGGCCTATGTTAAACTTAACCTTAAAAAAGGAGAGGAATCTCCAAGGATAATTTTATTCAAAAGTTTAATACCTGATGCAGGGGGATCTGAGTCTGATGATTCCGACTTGTCAAATAGTGCTTTGATGGCATTAGATTATCTGGAGATAGGGGATCGGTGCAAGATTGACACACATTAGTCACTTCAGACGAGTTCAACTTGCTTCGGGAAATCGGACATTATTTTCGGTTAGGCTTCTTAAGTGGTGTTGAGTTTGGACCGAAATTCTTTGAAAATCATCATAGCTTCGAACTTTCTTCTGAGTCTGACTTCGGGCACGCTGAATTTCTATGGTTTGTTTTCTTTAAGTTATTTTACTGTTTATTTGCCATAGTTGTTTAGTTTTCCTTTATTGTAATAATTATGCTAAATATTTTATTGTGTCACATAGTGTACTCGCGTGGTGTGGTTATAAGAACTTGCTACGTGGCATTACTTTAGCAATTATCAGGGTTTGTTACGTAGAGTACGCGATTGTAAGGACCTTTTTATGTGGTATAATTTTAGGGATATGTCAGAGATTACCATGTGATTATAAGAGTAAAGTTATTTCTTGTTGCCCAATAATGTTTAGCTATTTAACCCGACTTGTGGGTTTAGAGAAAGAGCTTTTTGTTTTGATAATATAAAATCTGAGCAATAAAGAATTTCTCTGTGTTTCTTTTGGGTCAACCTCTATTGCTTTGCCTGTAAATTTATCTATTTACCTAGCTCGCAGGGTAATCACTATCCTGCCCTGACATCAGTTGGTATCAAAGCATCAAACATTTCCCTGGGGTTAGTACTTATCAGTTTCAATGGTTGGTGGTCGATGTCGTGGCCGTCGTGGATAGGTTCTGACTGAGGAAGTCTCGCACAATGATCGTATTATTCAGGATGTTATGACTTAGGATTTACTGAGACAAGTTACAAAGTTAACCCAACATCCAACAGCGTGTAAGTTGACATGGGCAAGTTCCAACTAAGAAAATCCCGCACCTTGATCGTGACGAGGAGGATTATGAATCTAAGTCCAATTTTGACAACCCTTACAACCATAGTGATCAGTTTTCTGAATGAAGTGGTCGAGATAATCATCGTAGAGATCTGGGCTTTAAAGTGGAGCTGCCGGAGTTTTCTGGTACACTATATGTGACGCCCCCAAATTCGGGTTCCAAATACCCGGCTTCAGTCATCACGATCCAATACAAACATTCACCTCTAAACAACATACAATAACTAAATGCGGAATAATAAACATATGTTGTTCATTCAAAAGGTGTTACTAGTCCCAAGATACGATAACCTTACACAAAGTAATACCCTTAATAAAGTATTTAGGATTTATATTACATAACAAGTAATTTAATTAACTACAAGGTTGCATCCCTGAAGTCTATAACTTCATCTTTCCCTTATCCTTGTTCTTCCCCGAAGTCTCGGGTTGCACTACAATAAGGTTTCATGATATAGCAAGGGTGAGCAACTAATTTGCTCAACAAGTTTAAATAACAACAAGAAATAATATATCATGAATGAAAGGGAATAGCTGAATAATTCAATAATATGAATAACATAAGCAGGAATAATGATTTGCTTTTAAAATTAAGATAGTCAAATAGACTATGAACTATAAATATCCACCGGAGTCAATAGCAGGTTGACCCAATGGTTACTACCAGAAATATATACCCGAGGGGATCAGTCTCAGTACAATATGTGTATGCATAACATTTAATTTTCGTATTTTTTACCTGATATTAGATACAGGGTACTCCCCTATAATAAAAGGGGTGTTCATAATAGTCTAAGAATCCGCATCTTCAATGATTTAGATAGCTTTAAAAATCTTTAACATAAATGTTTAGCCGAACAATGGCTTAGACCTACTTTGAACAATTATTTAAACAGTAGAACAATAATTAAGTACAAGTCAAGGATTGTACAATATCAAGTGCAACAAGTGCGAATAACAACAATATCGATGTGAAGTAATTGTAAAGTAATTAAACCATTCAAAGCATGCTTGGAATTACAGTTCAAGCTTAACTAAATAATTTGCTCAATGAAATGAGTTTAGAGATAAGGAACTTGCTTGTCTGCTCAGCTACAATTAATGTCTAGCTTTAACTAACTGGCTTTGAAAGACCTAATATTAATAAAGTTGGTCTAATAATTAGTACGGCATATTTGCATAACCATACGCTCACTAAGAAACTTATTTTATCACACATAAGTACTAACACATAATTTACATCAGTCAAAATAATATTATTAACCTTATAGACCCTCAATCAAATTAAGTTAATAATTTAATAATTTAGAAAATATTTTTCTTAAGTGTTGGACACATATTAAACCCTTAAATAACTTATTACAATTGTTTAATTAAAGCATAATTAAATTTCAATTATTTTATTAACTCAATCTCTATTTAATTACTATTTAATCTTGATTAAATAGAAATTAATTAATTAATTTTAGTTATTATTTAAGATAAATAATAACTAATTGTACTTACTTATTATTTAATAATAATTAAATAATAAATAATTATTTATTTAATTTTAACCTTCTTTAATTTAATATTAATCAACTAATAATTAACTAAGTAATTAACCTTACTTATTATTTACTTTAAGAAAATTAAATAATAGTTTATTAATCTTAATCCTCTTTAATTATTATTTAATGTCAATTAAATAATAATTAATTATTTAATTAATTTTAATTATTAGTTAAGGTTAAATAATAATCAATTTATTCATCCTTATTTATTATTTAAATTAAATAATAAATTATTAATCTAATAACTTAATTTTTATTAATCATTATTTAATGCTAATTAAATAATAATTAATTACTTAATTATCCTTATTTATTATTTAATAATATTTAAATAATAAATAATTAATTTATAAATTTTTATCTCTCTTTAATTATTATTTAATAGGAATTAAATAATAATTGTTAATTTATCACCTTTACTTATTATTAACATTTTAAATAATAAATAATTAATAAAATCTTTATTTATTTAACTTAACCATAAATTTAGCTAACTAGATTAATATGTAAAATATTTAAATATTAAACTTAATAAAAAATATCATCCCAAATATCATTTTTGTATTATTATTATTTTTGTTATAATTTTAAATTAATTTTTAAACATTTAAATTAATTAAAATTATCCAGAATGGAAATTCTGTAATTAAGCTGAAAACTGATCCGAGGGCAAATTAGTAATTTCATCAAAAAACGAACGAAGGGGCAGTATGGTAATTTCTGCCAAAACTGGTTTCTGCGCAATGTGCGTGCTTACAAAAACTACGGCAAAAAACGGTGCCGTTTTGAGAAACGGCTACTGGGTTTGGCACGTACGCACTGTCGACGCCGGGATTTTCGTCGTTTCATTTTTAATAATTAAAAAACCCTTTTCCAATTTTAGCCTTTGGATTGAGACGTGGTTTTGAAAATGGTCGGCTTAATGTCGACGGGTTTTGAAAGATCGATTTTGTAATGAGCCAATTTACCAGAGTCGCCAGTTGGTATTTTTGAAATGGATGTACCAACTCATCCGAATTTTGTTTTCGTAATCGCTGGCTCATATGTGACTCCGAATTAATTGGTCCGCAAACCGAGATTTCATAGAGTTCGGGGGCTTGCTTAAGCGAGGGGAAGGTGTTAGGCACCCCCCGACTTCCGTGAAACACGGTTACCGCTATCTTGATGTTTTCCTATCCTTTTAAATCTTTAAAATGTGTGCGTTGCTTGTGTGTGCGTGCGTGCCTAGGTGATGTTTATGGTGACTTTTTGCATAAAAGTTGCTTTAATTTTATATGGCAAAAGTGTTTTGTCGGGAAAGCGTTTTAGGCATCTTTTGACCCAAATGATGAGATTTCGCTTTTTATAAGAAATATTGATTTTAATTTCGAAAACGTTGAGGGTTTTTTATTAGAGGTCATTTTAGAAAACAATAGGTTTTAAACTTTTGTCAAATAGGAATCGAGACTATACATTGCCTTCTAACAGTTAATATAAATAAAATGAGGGCAACTTCTAGAACTCTTTAACCCTATGCACAAAGTTTAATGAAAACGTTTATTTATTTTTACGAAAAACATCTTTTATGACATTTTAAAAACCCCAAATGTAGCATTTTCGTCAGACAAGGATCAACGTTTCGCCAAAACTCTTAATTTTATAACCTCGTGCGTCTAATATCCTAATTTGATTCTTTTTAGAAGATCTTTATTAATTGCTTTTTGGAAAATCATTTTTTGCGTTGTAACTCAAAATAAGCATTCAAAACGTGTCGGGGCTATCCATGGGCATGTGAGCCATCCAGACAACCCCAAACACCCACAATCACATATCTTTATTATCACGGGGCCTTAACCCGATCCCGATTCGGTATCGCCTTAAGGCCCAATATTACATTTACACAACCATAAATCCTATCTAATGATTACATATATCCAAAAATGTCCATCTTCGGGATTTGACCACGAGGATCTCCTCCCTAGGCTCACATTCACCCAAATAGTTGCACAACCAACCCTAATACAAATCTAACAATATTAGACATTGCTATTATACTACATAGCTCAAATACCACAACTCAATCACTACCAACTACTCGTTACTACAACGAACGATATATCACCATACGGATGTCATCGGGGCGTTAGGAGGAGATTATGTTCCAAAGGAACCCTCGCTAACGATCCCTAATCCATGGATCATCATTAATACCACAACATTCTATGCTAAACAAACCCCAAAACACAAAAATTATCACATTAATATAAACAAGAAAAATCAAAAGAAACACCCTTTTTTCACCTTGTAATAGACCACACGAAGCTTTATATTTCACGAATCAAGCTTTACCACAAGAGTAATCGACTATCTAGCAAACGAACATGAAGTTTCACTTGATTTAAGCAAAACCCGAACCTCCCTCTTTCTTCCTCGCGCTCTCTCTCTCTCTCTAAATCTATTTTCTTTTTTTTTTTTTCCTCTTTCCCAACTCTCGGGTGGAAATGGCAATCTATAGCCTTCCGCAGGCAGCCGCAGGTGCATCTGCGGCTGGCCGCAGGTGCATCTGCGGCTGGGCTCGCCAGCCGTCCGCGCCGAATCCTCGGCTGCCGTGTGCCGTCCTCGAGCCGCGCACTGTCCCGTTTGTCGGTGGCCGCAGGTGCATCCGCGGCTGTCCGGCTTGCTTTTCTCGATTTCTGTGCCGCGCGGTCTTAATTCGCCAATTTCTGCGGTATTATTTCGGAAGGCTGTTATCTAATGTATGAATTGCTTCCGAACATCGTAAGCGTAGTGGTCATTAGTTATGATCGAATCAGGCTCTTCTGGATCAACTGTTCGTCTTGCCGTAAGTAACCTGATCCTCGTTGTTCGTTGTGGCGGCTTTGGCCGTAAGTCGTTGGGGTGACTTCGTGTTGGGGTCCACCTTCCTCTTCACATGTCGGGTTAAGTGACGATCTTGCCCTCCTGTCAGGGTTAGTACACAAGTGCAAAATTTGGGTGTCTACACGCGCAGAGTAAAATTTTTCTACGCCCAAACGGTGTCGTTTGGTACCGGCATCCGGCAGAATTTGCTGGCGTGCAATGCGCGGCCAGCACTTTTTTTTTCCTTCCAAACAGATTGTCTACAGTACCGGCAATACACTACCAAATAAAAATTCTACCTTCAAGTAAGCTTTTAATCTCTCAATAAAAATTCAAAAAATTTACAAATCACTTAATATCAATTTATAACATGAAAATTTAATTTTTCATGATTTAATACCATTTTTTTTTTCATAAAAATTATTATATCACATAAACTACTACAAATCATAACTTTTTGTGTATAACTCCATTTTGATTGATCCAAACTTTGTTTTTCTCATGATTTAATGTTCTATAATATTAGAATATCAAACCTAAGTTTTATAAAAATATTTTTGGTCATAAATTCCAAGACTTGTTTACACACTACTAAACACATGTTTTTATCATACAAAATATACAAAAATACAAACCAAACATATTAAACTCAATCATGTAATAAATATTACTACAACACCTTATTAACTATATTAACATATTTATACTCACATGTTAGTTTATTTAATTTAAAAACAAAAATTAGATTTAAAATAACCATTACCTTGATTTAATGGCTATTCTCTTTTTTCTTCCAAAATAGGTGGTGAAAGAATATGACATGAACCAAGAACTTCTTCTCTTGGTATTTTTGCTCTCAAATAATTTCTTACACTCTCAAATGCTTTCTAGCTCTCTTTTGCTTGAAAAATAAAATGAAGTGTACATGTCTTAGCAAGTATACTCCTACCAAATATTAGATATACATATTGTATCTAATAATCTAGACCATCATGCTTCTATATGGATACTTGCACAAGGAATGACTTAAGTACCTAAGTTGGTGAAAAGAGGAATGGTGTCCATGTACTACAAAACTAATACAAGCAACCATTTAGTAAATAAATAAAAATAAAAACAAAACAAAAAAAATCATTTTTCTCTCCCTCATTCACTATACACGGCTGACTTGGGACTTTGTCCCAAAAAGATAGTCATCATGTTTTTTTTTTTATTAAATAATCATTTACATAATTAAATTCCAAATGGACTCAAGCTTTGGGCTTTATTTTAAATACCAATTGGGCTCCTATTAAATTGTTTGGGCTACTAGTTTGCCAAATTTTATTATTCTTCACTTGGGCTACTATTGATCCATGTTGGGTTAATTTAATAATTTACACATTAATCATTCAATTTAATCATTATTATTCTTCACTTGAGCTACTATTTGGAAGGTTTACCAACAAGCACGTGATGTGGACCAATAACAGAGAAGGCATCTGGTGATGAAGAGTAATCCAAATAGTAGACCGACATCCCCTCAACGACCCCGTCATACACCGTAACAACCATAAGGTACTTCTAGTCCAAATATTAAATGATTTAGATGTGGTGAGCAAAGGTATAGAACATCAAAATATAGGAAATCTGCTAATTAGAAGGGGGAAAATCTAGTGATTGAGGAAGATGTAGTCGATGAGACAGAAGAGTTTGGATAGCCCATATATGATGATGAGGCTATATTTTATGGTTTTAAGCAGAAAACTTTGGTCATTCGTAAGAGTTTGTTGACCCCTAAAGGCAATTTAGGGGATGATTGGTTGAGAACAAATATATTCCATATGACTTGTATGGTGGGGGATAAAGTTTATAGGTTGATCATTGATAGTGGTAGTTGTGAGAATGTAGTGTCTAAAGAAGCTGTCTGGAAGTTGCAATTGAAAATGGACCATAACCCGAAGCCATACGAACTATCATGGTTAAGCAAGGGTAATGAGGTAACAGTGGATAAAAAAATTTTAATCTTATTTTCCATCGGTAAGAAATATTTTGATAGTGCTTGGTGTGATGTGGTTTCTATGGATACATGTCATTTGTTGTTGGGCAGACCTTGGCAATATAACCGAAGCGTCATTCATGATGGTCAGAAGAACACTAAGCTTCCACAGGTACAAGTTCACCTCCAATTCCTTCGTGTTCTTCTCCAAATTCACCGATTATATTACTTAGATCAACGTTAGCTACCCAAGTGTGTAGCCTCTAAAGGTGATCTATCAAGAAAAATATGAATTTAAGAAGTGGGTGATGACAAACCCTAATTTTCTCTCTCTTTTAATTACTTAGATATAGAGAATAATGTGAGTAACCTTAATCCATAATAAAACCTCTCTTATTTATAGAATTATTCAACCATCCTAAACTCTTTAGGATTATGATTTCAATTTAACTCCCAATCTAATTAGGAACTAAATAATAATTATAACTCCTAAACAATTTAAGAATTAAATAATAATAAGACTCCTCCTATTAACTTATAATTAGTATTTTCAAAATACTAAATACTAAATATTAAGATATTTAATTTATTCTACCACCATATTATAAATTAAATATACCTAATTTATTATTACGATTATATCATTCACTTCTTAAATAAATATTTTTCTTTTGCGGTGTGCCCCTTTAAGTTCTCCATATTAAATCGGTTGTAGAATAAATTAATTAGAACTATTTTAATCTTATTTAAATAAATAAATTAAACTATTTAATTTATTTAAATAAGTAATATTTATTCCATAATAAGGGTAAGCCCCCTTACCGATTAACGACTTTTCAGATAATATAGATTTTAACATTTGATCATAAAAAAATCTTTTCACGAATAGTTACCATACAATCCAATCCTTCTACCATATAATGTCCCAAACAAAAATAAGACATAAAATTACTGTCAAGTCTTAGTTTATTTGATCATGTGCTTTTCGATTCTCAAATATACAACTCTAAATAATTTAAATTAGAAACTCATTTTTAATTTCATTTTGCCTTGGCCAAGAACTATTGAGTTTTCATTTATCGAATCACATAGGACATTCATTCCTTTTACTAGAAGTGGTCGATTCTTTGTTAATTATTCACCTATCTCCATATATAACTTATTATATCCAAGCATACCATTTGATATACCCTAAAGGTCTAAAGGAATATATCACATCATAACTTATTATACACAAGATATTATAATGATATCAAGTCCAATGATCACTTGTACTACTATCATATAAGGAACTCCTATTGACAAGCAAATAAAACTACATTAGATGTTTCTTTAGCGAGTCATGTTTAGTAAACTTATTCTCTAATAAATACATACATATTTGCTTTAGTCTCTTCACACAAATGATTATGAGATCAATTATCATCTTTATAAGAGCAAACATAATATGTACTAATCTATTCAAATTTACTAATCCTCATTTGAGTATCCCGCGATTAGGAACAACTTTGGTTTTGAGCTGTCTAGAATTTAGATCTCATTAGCATGATCATCATCATGATTCTAAATGCATTACTCAAAACTATGAGTTTATCATAATTAATTTAATAATTAAATATGGATAAAAAATAAATTTAAATTAATAAAATTTTTAATTAATAAATGAATAAGATTACAAAGTATATGCTATGTCACATCAAATGTGATTGACATGTGTGCATACTACTTTTAATAATTACATATATATTTATTAAGAGTAATAAATTCAAGTTAAGTGAAACGAACTATGTGAAAATTATTTTCTTCTCAAACTATATTATCTAAGTTATAATAAAATCTTATTTAATAATGATAATAAATTAATATTATATAAGATGATCTTATAATTATTTGTTTGTAAATTATATTGATAATTTATTTATTTTTTGACTTGGTTGAACTGAACAAAATTATATTGATAAATTATAGTATTATTGATGTTTTGAATTTTATTTTTATAGATTCTTATTGGATAGAGTAATTAATTTTTATATTTTACTTAATAATCGAATCATGTAGTAAATTAGTATATTTATTTAATAATAACAATTACGTTTTCTAAATAATGATTTAAATCTTACTTATACTTGAAACTAATTTTAATAATAGTAACAAATTTAAGTTAGCTAGATGATTTTATGTTAATTTTATTTTCTTCTCAAACTATATTATCTAAGCAATCATATAATTTTACTTAAACTTGTATTATTGGGTATATATTTGAATAAAGAAAACTATTTAATATTAGGTAAGATAATCATATTTTCATTGGAAAAAATTATTTTTGTCTGACTAAACTGGCCACCAATTTATATATATATCACTGAATTAATTTTTGTTTACAATCGACTCACTAAACTAATTTTTTTTTCAAAACATTACAAAATTCATCCAAACTAGTTGAATTTTAAAGGCAAAAATAAATAAATAAATAAATTATTCACTTATCCACATGGGTTTTCCAGATTCGTCCATGTGGTTGCCATAGTGGAATTACAATCTATAAAGATAAAAAAAAAGGTATATTATAAATAAAAATGTGCTAAAAAGTATATTTAAAAAAAAATATTATTAACTTTAATGTTGAACTAAGTTAAATTTAAAATATTATAAATTTTAAAATCTATCGAAAATATATTATGCTATAAGTAATTATTATTATTTTTTTAAATATATATTTTTACTTTAAAATTACGAAAAGAAAAAATACTTTATTTTTTTGGGGGATAATATTAAATCTTAAAAATATTGTTAGTGATGGAAAAAATACTTTTAAAAAAAAAAATAATATTAAAGCTTAAAAATACTTTTTACTTAAAAAGTTAATACTTTATTTTTTTTCCACCATGGTATGTCTCTTTGAGATAAGTATGACATGTACACATCTTCTCTCTTATGAGTGGTCACACTGTTAAAAGTCAAACAACTTAACGGATTTTATAATGATTTGTAACAGAAATTATACTTCAATGAGGTTAATGAAAAAAATAATAATTTGGTGATTTAAATATAAATTGAAGTTCAGTTCAGTTGGCAAAAAGTTCTTTAACCCTATCTTGATTATATCCTTATAAAACTATATTACGAATTCATGTTTTATTATAAAACTATGATACTAATTCCAATTTTAGAATAAAAGTAACAAACTAATATTAGGAAAGTTGATATTGTTTTGATATTTTCTTATAAAATTATATTACTAATTATTGTTTCATTATAAAGCTACAATACTTGTTGCAATTTCTTATTTGAATTGATAAATAATTAGGTAAGATGATCTTATTTTAATTATTTTCTTATAAAACTATATTTTTAATTATTCTTAATTTTCTTATAAAACTATGACACTAATTTCTATTTTTGATTTGAATTGATAAGTAATAAAAGTTGGCTTAATGTAGAAAAGTCAAAGGTTGAACAAAAAAAAGGAGTACAAACCAAACCAAAAAAAAAGGGAAGAATAACCAAATTGTCTATTTAATTATAGTACCAGTAGTATGCCATGTGCAAAACACGGGGTCTTGTTCTTGATTCGTAAATTTTATATTTATGTTTTTTTTTATGTAATATTTTGAATAAAATAAGTAATATTACTTTTTGATTTAATAGACTATTTTATTTTCTTTCATGTTAATAATTTATTTTAAAAAATATATATTTATTAATTATTATAAGGTCGTTATTATAAGAAAATAGTTTGCCTATAAAATTATCTCATTTAAGTAATAATAAAATTATACTTATAATTGAAATATAATTATATTTATATTTAATAACATTAAAAAATTCAAGTTAGGTAAGATGATCTTTGCAGGAAAAAAAATTCTTCGAAATTTAAACTATAATATATTATATGTATAATTGTTTATTATAAATATGTTATTGGATAAATTGTTTAATTTTTAGCTCTTAATTTTTAATTTAATAATTAAATCATATAGCTGGTCAATTTATAGATTAAATGTATACTTATATTTTAATAATAGTAACAACTAATTTTAGTGTTAATAATCCTAAAGCTAGAATTTTAGTTAATAATAGCATTAATAAAATACTATTTATACTTGAAATATAATTATACTTTATTTTAATAATACTAACAAATTCAAGTTAGACAAGATGATTTTATGATTATGTAATAATGTAATACCTCGGATATTTACAAGACTTATAAATACGATCATAAATGATTAATTAAAGGTTAAGATTTAAAATTTAGAGTTGGAGAAGTGAGATGTGTAGGAAATGAGTACATATTTTTAACGTAATTGTTAGGGATTAAATATGAGAAATATGAGTTATAAAATTTTAAACCTAAAAGTGAGTAATATGTACACTTGGAAGTATATTAAATATAAGGTAATATAATACCTTTAAAAATTGATAAGATTGTTTGACGAAAGAGTTTATGTGAGAATATTATAATGATGCATGTGAAAGATTTATTAAGAAAATAAATCCAATTAAGAAGTGAATGTGGTTATATAGATACATATATACCTAAAGTTGTGGTTTTAGCCAAATAAGAATATGAGTAAATTAATACTCAACAAAACTAATAAATTAATTAGTTTTAATATGGAGCAAGAATGAACGTTATGAAATATAATTAATTAGGTTAATTATATGAGTTATGAGTTAAAATTATAGAAAACCTAGAATGATTGTCTAAGATGAAAATAATAAGAAGTTAATTATTTAAGTAATGAACTTAATTATCAAGTTATACTATAAAGTCCAATATTGGATTAAAAACAAGTCCAATAGTTTAATTATTTTAAGTCTTGTTGGTAATTATAAATAAGTCCAAATAAATTTATAGATTAAGTCTTATGAATAATTCAAGTAATTTAATTATATACTAGTGGACTAACTCAAGAGAATTATGTGAGAAACCCAACTTATAATAATATTTGCAAGAAATGTGGTTATTAATAATGTAGTCCAATGAATATAAGTGAGCAAGCCCAATGTGTTATAATGTTATCAAGGGTTGTAGAGAATGAATATGACCCAAGTTAATTACTATAAGAAGGTAAATAAATATAAATGATGATCTTCATTACCAAAGGGATGATTAATAAGTTGGCTAAATAAATCAGCATATATATATATATATATATATATATATATATATATATATATATATATATATATATATATTAGTGTCTGTATATATATATTGGTGTAAATACATATATAGGTATGTATAGATATATTTATTTATCAATAAATGAAAAATTCAAATAATTTAATTAGGACTAGTAGACTAACCCATGTTATTAGAGATGTGTGAGTTGTGTTGGGTAGCTCAAATAATTTAAAGTGGAGTCCAAATATTTTAAGTATTGGTGAGTGTAGAGAATTAACTAATGTATGGTTAATGAAATAATCCTAGTTGGTAAGCAAGAGAGGGCATTAACCAATTATTGGTTAATTACTAGATGAATGAATATGATGATGAGAATTAATCATAGATGGGTTAATTGAGTAACCCTAGGTGACAAATAAGTAAAAGCTTTAACTATGCATTGGTTAGTTTTTAGCAAAATGTTTATATATATATATATATATATATGACGGATGAGAATGAACTAAGGTGAGTTTAGTAGTTTCACCTTGGGTTAGTTCTTAGAAGAGAGTAACCTTATATGAGTTAATTTTTGAAAGATGTATATATATATATATATATAATATAGAGATTTGACCAAGCTTGGGTTAGTATAATAACCCTAGGTCATGAATAACTAAAATTAACTATGCTTGAGTTTATTGGTGTAAGTATAAATATATAATCTATATGTAATGAAATTGTATATATATATATATATATATATATATATATATATATATATATAATTGATTCAATTAAGATTGAATTAAATGAATTTGAAATGAACCGATTTGGTTAGAAATAAATTAAATACTAACTAAATTGTTAGTCTGTATAAATACGAGAATTATATGAGGATTATACAAGGATTATACGAGAATTATACGAGAATTATACGAAAATTATATAAAAATAATATGAAAATTATAAGGAAGAAAATACAAATGATCTAAGAATTACATCATCAAGGTGATGATGTAAGCATGATGTATGGTTGATGTCAACCCTAGGAATCATGTGAAATGACCAAAACATCCCTCAAATCTCAGCCACATCAAGCTTGAGAAAATCAATTTGATTTTCTCTTACTTTATCAAAATAATAGGCTTGTTCTTGACCATCCATTTTGGGAGATGATAATTCACCAAACATGATGATAACTAACATTAATGAGGCACATGGGTCGTCCATAACATCGGGGTATTGTAATGATTAGCTTGGTAGTTTTGAATAAAGACCATAAAACCCTAACCCTAGCTCTTCTATAAGTAACAAGCACTCCCATAGATGAAACCCACGAATTTGAGAGCAAATACACTCCCAAATTAAGTTAATATATCAGTCATAGCAATCAAAGATCAGAATCAATGGCAGAAATGCAAAGATTGCTCAAGAGGTACAAAATTTATTTGTGCTTGTTGATATTTAATCTTTCAGTAAAAATTATGTTTTGTTGTTTATTAATGACTGTTATAATGTTAATAAGTGATCTAGGCAGTTAAATTATGTTTCTACATCTAGATGCATAAAATAATAAGATTTAACTCACTATTCTTGGTAGTCAAGAACTGTCTAACAAGGCTCCTTGTTAGATGATTTAATCTTAGCAAGTTGGTCTTTTGATGTGTTTTCAAGTTTGTAGTTGTACCTTGCCATGTAGGGTATACACAGAAATAAACCACACACCCATCAGATCAATGTGTTAGGAGATATGCTAGCTGGAAAGTGGCTAGTCGGCCATGAATTCTGAAATTTCAAGAATTCTGGGCAGCCTAGAAAACCGAAAAAACAACCTGACACGGCTGTTTGACCGACTTGTATCTTCCAAGTTTGATGTTTTTAATATCCAAATTTGGTATATTGTTGTAGTATTCCATGTTTAGTACACCTAGAAACAAATTTTAAGTCCAAACAGTACATGATCTAAGAGATGTTTCAAGCCAAAAGTGTCACCTCGAGCATGATCGTCTGTTTATGGGCAGATGAAGAACAGTCTGTCGCTATAGACTTTTAGCGACAATCTCCTTCCGATGTTCTTTAGGAACACTGAGATTTAGCGACGGATAGCCTGTCGCCATAGGCTTTAGCAACAGTTTGCTTCTGGTAAAATCAAGAACACCTACTGTGACGCTTTTAGTGACGGAAAGGACCGTAGCTATAACTTTCAGCGACAGACCAACCCAGAACACTTATAATACTGCCTTTAGCGACGGATCTAACAACAGATTCAAGTGGACTTTATTTTAAATTGCCATTAGCGACAGACTTGTCCGTAACAGTAGCTATTAACGACAAATTAGGATAAATTTAATTAAAACCTAATTTAAATATCTTTTAGCGACGAACTTAGTGACATGTTTTTAAATTAAGTATAAATTCAATTTAAAAATACTTTTAGCGACGGATTTGATTCGTGACAATAGATATAAATGACATAATTAAATTAAACTTAATTAAAACTAATTAAAACTATTTTTAGCATCGGATTTAATTAAAAATTAGTCAAGGTAGCTTCTAAGTTAGCTTTTAGTGACAGATTGAGTTATGAATTAATTCAAATAACATATAAAACTATATTTAATGAAGGATTAAGCTACAAATATAATTAATTATACAATGAAGTGATTTAAGTGACGAACGTGAATAACTAACTTAATTAATTATTAAATTAAACGATTAAAATTACGAATTGACATTAAATCTCAAGCGTACATTATTAATTAGATTAAATACATATTCTTATATATACTAACAACTGTTATTAATATGTTAAACATATTTAGAGTATAAATCAACGTGAACTAAATCGTACATCGTACATGCAAGTCTTCTAACTAAATTATGTTATGTTTAGAAGTTATTAATATAAATTGTAAGCTTTATGTGACAATGTATTATGAATTATCATCATGAAAGTTATGTGTGATATTAAATTTATATTTATGATATGTAAGCATGTTAAGGTATTTATGAAAACATAAATGGTGTATATGTTATATGTTAGACTTGCTGAGCCGTCATGCTTATTCTTGCGAATAAAACTTTATTTGCAGTTAATAAAGAACGTTAAGAAGATCATGAACATAAAGATGAAGCGTAGATTAGGTTTTCATGCATTATTACTTGTATTTGTATAAAGTCATAATGACTGTTGTAATACGAATAAGAAAATCATGTAACCGAATATTAAATGAATGATATAAATTATTATCATCATAATGTTGTTATGTCTTTATTTTGATATATTGTTGAATTGTTAAAACTTAAAATAGTGTTGATAATGATCTATTTATCTGGATGAGGATTGGTAATTGACTTGTGAGTACTGTACATCCGAGACAAGACTAATCGATGTTGACTTGTCAAATTCATCATTAGGTTCCTCGGACCCAGGTATAACTTGTTATTACTATTTTGAATGTCAGATAAGTAGGATTATTGATATGAAGAGATATCACTATAAACAAATGTGTTTCGAGTGAGGGTTTTAACTAGTTGGGTATATTTTGTACGGACAACGAGAATTTTACACCGGACAAAGATACAATCATTTTTCACAGATAAAGATGCAAACATTTATCACGGATGAAGATACAAACATTTATCATGAGATTCTCTATTCCCAAGAATCGTCCTAATGATTTAATGCCGTGAATCTTAGAATATGTAAAGTTATAGAATATTTAAATCTTAAGGTTAAATTTGGACCATTATATATGGTGTTGTTTTTCATTTATATAGATGAACTACAAGTTGATACTTGTTTAAATAATGAGATCGATATCAAGTTAAAATCCAAGGACAAAGTTAAGAGAAAATTTTAATATGTAGTCTAAAATAAAACTAATTCAACTAACATGATTATGGGATCATTGGTTAAGTTGGTAAATGTTTGAAGTTTAACGTACAAGGTCTGTCGTAGCTATAGTAAAGTTAACCAATGGTAATAAAAATAAAACCTTAACCAATGCTAAAGTTAAGTGTTAGTAAATATATAAATATATTGAAAATATATGTATACTTGATTACAGAGAGTTAACTACAAAGGAGTTAGTGAATAGATCCTAGGTGGTATTGAATGTCTGAATTAACCCTATTTGGGTTAATTGGTGGAGAATGTGTAGACATATATAATATGTATACATATTTGGTGAGAGTTAACCAAACATTGGTTAATTGGTGGAGGATGAGAAGCTTTAACTAAAGTTGGAATTAATGGATCAACCCTAGGTCACTTGATGTGTTAGTAAGTTAACCATATTATGATTAATTGTTGGGAGATGTATAGATACGTAAATATTTAAATAAGATGAGTTTTAACTAAGGTTAGGTATTTAAGTGACCAATGTTAAGTGTAGTACTTTAACCCTAGGTTTTATGGAGAGTTAGATAATTAACCACATGAGGGTTAAGTGTTGGTATTATGTTGCTTATCTTGCACTTCACCATCTATGTTGCTCATAATCAAGTTGATGGATGTCATTTTAGTGGTCATTCATGATTTCTATCAAGCTAGTCAATCACTTAGTCTATTAAGTTGTCAATCCTTGGCATAGTAAGCATGGATTAAGCTCTTAGTTCATTAATGTTGGGAGATTTAAGGAGTTAATGTAAGACTCCTAGACTTCTATAAATAGTATAGGGCAAGAGACTTGGAGGAGTTTGGCTTATTTGCTAGATACCCCAAGTTGTAGAGAGAAGTGAGAGCTCATTCGAGAGAGTTAAAGAGAACCACCAAAAGTGTTAGTCATTTTGGATGGAAGAAGAAAATAGATGAGGAGTCCAAGCCATTCCTAGCAAAGCTCTAGCAAGAAAAAGATCACTTAGAAGGTTAAAAGTTTTCTTAATCTTGATATTTTATTTTATGTTGTTAAATGTTTGAACTAGTGGGGATATATATGATGTATGTTATGTATATGATGTATGTAGAGTCATAAAATATGATGGTCTTACAAATAATTCTTGTAGCATCATGTTTGAACCAATCGAATCAAGAATTTATGAAGCTAATTTTCATTCTGTCATTGAGAGCAATTTTAAGGCTACTTCCGTTTGGCATTTGGATTTGTTATCTGAAGAGAAGTTATAGAGGGGGACATTCTGATGAGAATGGACTTAATAAACACCCAAAAATATTTTGAAATGAGAAAGTTATAGCTATCGAAGCGACTAAGTGTCGAGCAGTCCATAAATTAGGTTTATTTTATTTTGGCCTACAGCCGCAGCAGTAAAAACCACCATCACGGCGGTGAAACACATTGCCTAGAACGTGAATTTGTTGTCTGGCTTGGGTCGGGTCGGGTCGGGTCAGGTGTAATACCTCAGATATTTACAAGACTTGTAAATAAGATCATAAATGATTAAATAAAGGTTAATATTTAAAACCTAGAGTCAGAGAAGTAAGATGTATAGAAAATGAGTAAATATTTTTTTTTCTTTGCCTAATTTATTTGTTAGGGATTAAATGTGAGAAATATGGGTTATAAAATTTAAAACCTATAATATATGTATACTTGAAAGTATAATAAATGTAAGGTAATATAATACCTTTAAAAAAATGATAAGATTGTTTGACGAAAGAGTTTATGTGAGAATATTATAATGATGCATGTGGAGAATTTATTAAGAAAATAAATTCAATTAAGAAGTGAAGGTGGTTATGTAGATACATATATATACTTAAAGTTGTGTTTTTTAGCCAAATAAGAATATGAATAAATTAATACTTAACAAAACTAATAAATTAATTAGTTTTATTATAGAGCAAGAAGGAATAACATGAGATATAATTAATTAGGTTAATTATATTAGTTATGATTTAAAGTTATGATAGTAAATAGAAAAGTTAGAATGATTGCCTAAAAAGACAATAATAAGAAGTTAATTAATTAAGTAATTAACTTAGTTATCAAGTTGTAATATAGAGTTCAATAATAGATTAAAACAAGCCCAATAGTTTAATTGTTTTAAGTCTTGTTGGTATTTATAAAGAGGTCCAAATAAATTTATGGATTAAGTCTCACGAAGAGTCCAAGTAATTTAATTATATACTAGTGAACTAGCCCAAAAGAATTACATGTGATAGCCCAATAGGGGAATACTTGCATAAAGGTTGATAATTAAATAATAGGTCAAAGTGTTATGTTAATTGATAGTCCAAGAGGTAACTAATATTAGTCCAATTAAATTATGTTGGCAAGTATTGTATGTAATTGTGTGGTAGTCCAATTAAATTAATTACTTAGCCCAAGTTATTAGAGATGTGTGAGTTATGTTGAGTAGCTCAAACAATTTAAATGAAGAGCCAAATAAAAGTTATATGATGAGCCTAAACAAATTAATGTGGAAGTCCAAGGGAGTTAATATAACAATTTAAAGTGGAGCCCAAATATTTTAAGTATTAGTAAATGTAAATAATTAACTAATGTAGGGTTAATTGAATAATCCTAGTTAGTAGTCAAGAGAGGCATTAACCAAACATTGCTTAATTGTTAGGTGAATGAATGTGATGACATGAATTAACCATGGATGGGTAAATTGAGTAACATTATGTGGTAAATAAATTAAAGCTTTAACTATGCATGAGTTAGTTGCTAGGTAAATGTGTAGATACATAATTATATGTATGCATTATGGATAAGATTTAACTAAAGGGGAGTTAGTGGATTCACCCTAGGTAAAATTGTTATAAGAGAATTAACTATACATGGGTTAATTGGTAGAAGATTATTATAGATTCAATTATGTATGTATATAATTTACCAAAATAAAATTGGTAGGTAACCATGAGTTGCATATTTATGGAGAATTAACCATACCTTGGTTAGTGGTTAAGAGAAATTGAAAGTATTGTGTGTGTGTATATATATATATATATATATATATATGTGTGTGTGTGTGTGTGTGTGTGTGTGTGTGTGTGTGTAACTAATAAAAATAGAGAAAAAATGAGAAAATATGTGGAGTGTTGATAAAAAATGAGGCCCCACTTAAGGATTGGGTGTAGTTTGTATGTTGCTTGTATTCCATTTAAATTGGTCATTCATTTTGTCAATTTCCTTAATTAATGCTAGGATGTGATTTAAATAAAATGTTATTGGTAAATATGTAAAGATATACATGTTGTAAGTATATGGATTGGTAGAGAGTTAACCAATGTTGGTTAAATGAATTAACTATGTGTAATATGAAAGCTTGTGCTTAAACACACAGTAGTTAAATGATGGAGAATTGTTGCTTCAAAATTACTTCACCTAGTTGCTTAACTTAACTTTCATAAACCAATCCAAGCAAATGTCATTCATTAATAATTCAAACTTGATTTGATCTTATGAAAGTATTGTGAGAATTGTAGACTTATAGAATGTGTATATATAATTTGAGAGTCCTATAATAGACTACCCTTAATACTTTTGAAGGAGTTAGTCAATTTGTTCATTCACCAAGTTTAGAGAGAGAAGTATTTTAGAGAGAAGTGAGAGCTCATTTGAGAGAGTTTAAGAGAATCACCAAGAGTGTTAGTCATTTTGGGTGGAAGAAGAAGATAGATGAGGAGTCCTAACCATTTTTAGTAAAGCTCATACAGGGAAGAAGAAGGAACTATGAAGGTTGAAAAGTTTCTTAATCTTAATCTTTTCATTTTATGTTGTTAAATGTACTAGTGGAGATATATATGATGTATGTTATGTATATGATGTATGTAGAGTCATAAAATATGATATTCTAACAAATAATGCTTGTAGCATCATATTTGAACTAATCGAATCAAGGATTTATGAAGCTAGTTTTCATTCTTTCCTTGTGAGCAATTTTAAGCCTACTTCCGTTTGAAATTCGAATTTGTGATCTAAAGAGAAGTTGTATAGGGGAAAATTCTAATAAGAATGGACTTAAGAAACACCCGAAAATGTTTTGAAATGAGAAAATTATGACTGTCTGAGTGACTGGGGGTCGGATAGTCTAATTTAGGGTTTAACTTTCTGTTTTGGGCGTCCTGGCGCCCAGTTTAAACCTATTTTGAGTGCCCCGGTGCTGGAGACCAGGAAGTTCAAGTTGTTTTTGGTCCGGGTCGGGTCGGTTCCGAGTTGGGTCGGGTTTATCCCGGTTGGGTTTTTTTGTGGAAAATTAAATTGAAAAAAATGTATTTGAATGCAAAACCAATATATATAGAATCTATTAGTGACTAAATAGTAACTAAATATTTAAAATAAAGACTAAGGTTAACACAATTTAGAATCTAACTATTGGTATTGTTTGAAGATTATTTAAATATTATTAAATAGTGAATAATATTAGTATGTGATTAAAATGTTGTTAAATAATTAATAACATTAGTAAATACTTAAAATATTATTAAATGACTAATAATATTATTAAGTGATTAAAATATTATTAAATTATTAATAATATTAGTAAAGAGATTAAAATATTATTAAATAATTAATAATATTAATAAGTGATTAAAATATTATTAAATAGTTAATAATATTAATAAATAATTAAAATATTATTAAATGGTTAATAATATTAGTAATAGATTAATATATTATTAAATATTTAATAATATTAATAATTAATTAAAATATTATTAAATAATTAATAATATTAGTAAGAATTTAAAATATTATTAAATGGTTAATAATATTAATAAGTGATTAAAATATTATTAAATGGTTAATAATATTTGAATGTGGCTGTATAATATCAGAGGAAGTTAATATTTTGAGGTATTTGATACATTATTAAATGTCCAAATCATTAAGTTATGTAAAAAAAGAAAATTTAATTGTATTAAACTATGTAAATAGTCTAATTCTAACTAATTTAGACAACTTATTAAAAGTGGGTCGTACGAAGAATGTGTAGTGAAGGCGTAAGTTGGTTAAGCATCCCCGACATATCTGAAACATAATTTGGACTAAGGTTTTTATCTAACACTCAAGAGTTCGTTTGTCGGACATCTTAAGAGTTAATAATTTAAAGCTAGAGTCTTATATAGAGTCTAAGTAGTAGTCATTATAACTAATGATGATGTCAATTTTATATATAAATTCTAAGTTGAATGAAAGATGCAAAATAAACATAAATGGTATAAGCGAACCAGACAAGTTTTTCATAATTTGCTCCTATGTGCTAATATATGCTACAATGCGATATTAAATTGTTGATATGAAGATATATTGATATTATTTGTGTTATGTGAAGCCGATAAAGTATGAATGTATGTGAAGTATGTGAAAAGCATGAAGTATAATTACATGTGAAATATGTACAAAATATAAAGTTTGATTTGATAGAGGCTAGTTGTGTATTATGTGTGATGTATAAGAAGTTTGAAGCATTCATAAAATGAAAAGTATGAAATGCATGATATAGGAATAAAATACAGAGTATGTATAACATGTGAAACATTTAATGTGTTATGTGTAACTGTTAGACTTGTTGAGCTGTCGTGCTCATTCTTGCTATAAAACAACCACTTTTAGATAAGTACGAGATATTCAAAGTTTTTGATAAAGATCAAGGAACATGAATGCATATTATTTTCACCAAAAGTCTTAACGACTATTGTATGAGTCAGAATTGGATAGGTAAAATGATTGTGTAATATAAGAAATGGTTAGTGTGTATCGTGAGTGTTTAAATATTCAAATTGATTGTAATAGAATGAACTCGTGTCGTGTATGATATTGAGACATACTAGAAATTTGTAAAGATTACGATTTTAGAATAGAAAGAGATGTTTTAAAGTTTTAAATAATTGATTACTTATCAATTATAATATTGTTATAAGTCATAAATGATAAGAAAAAGGTTGTACAGTGACAAACCAGATCTGAGATTCAAAAGACCCAGATCTGGGATTGTTACAAGTTGATATTATAGCTGATAGGTTACAAACCTTAGGTAGGAGTACCTTAGGCTATAACTATAAAAGAACATAAGAAAATGGTTAAGGAATAAACTCAAGAAAAGTTTAAGTGATAAAAGATGAATTTAGAAAATTCAGATGAAATGAAATATAGAGGATTATCTAAAGGTGAATTTGAGAAGATGTAAGAGAAATGAAAAGGGTCATGTTGTACCTAATTCAAAGAAATAATAGAAGATATCTTATAATAAGATTTTGAGAAGCAGAAAGGAAAATGTTAATAAGGTCATGAAATGATCTAGTGAGATGAACTCGTAATGAGTCATATATATTAAAATATGGATTAAGAAAATTCATATTAAGTTAAGAAAAGTTAGAGGTTTGTGGGTTGTTAATTAAAGACTCATATTAGTGGCTAAGTTATACGATTCCTTGTATGGGCGAGAAATTTGTGCTTGGTTTTAGAGCCACTTTGCTTCCTATATTGATATAGTGGTGGAGTTAAACATTCTTTTGTATGGGCATGAGATTTGTTCTTGGTTTAATAACCGCTTAACTTCTTATATTGATTAGTGGTCGAGTTGACCAATTTCTTCTATGGGTGGGAGATTGTGTTTGGTTTGACAACCAAGTACCTTCCTATAGTGATAATCCATTGAAACCTGGTGTCACACTATTCGCTATATGTATATTGAGAAGGTGATTCTTTTCTCATGTGTATAACGGATAGGTAGAGGATGTTAAGGTTGGTGCGTGTTCTTAAAACTCATACTTATGGTAAGTTCGTGACTCATAATCGTATGATATATTTTTGAGCCCCACAACATATGGACAGTCCGTGATTTGTTCTTGGACTACGTATTGCTAGGACAAGTTCTTAAACTCATAATGTGTGGTAAGTATGATAAACAGTGGAGAATATAGATTTAAAAAATGTTATAGATAGAGATTTAAGAATTCTTATTGATTGTAGAACATTAATAGGATCAAGGATTAATAGAGTTATTAAGCTGAAAAAGAATGCGGAGGAAAAATTGAAAGTGTTTTGAGATTTTAGGATATTCCAAATCTTCTAACTATGCTAGACTTTAAAACTCTTAAAATCATGCCAAATTCGCACTTGTGTGCCTTTAAAAAGACAAATAAAATTTTGTTATTTTATCAACAAGCCACGATAACCTATGGTGTGGAGACAACACATTGTTATCTATGGTGACATGATAAAACCTAAAATGATTTTCAGTATTTTAAAATGTTTAAAGAAGAGTCTATGCTAATTGTTTCGGCTAGACAAATTAATTTAATAATATCAAAATGTATTTATAAAATCATCATGCGTCATTAAAGCTATGGTAAGTAGATGAAAAATGACGGAATCCTCAAATGCGTTGTTGCAAATGTGCAGTATCATAAAGTTCTAAAAATAAATTTCAGTTATTTTAACTAATCTAAAATGATTTTTAATTCGTAATATACAGACAACTTTAAAATGCAAGTTAATGCCAATTGTTTCAATAAGAAACTTTTGGTAAGAAAGGGTTCTAGTTTTATTTCTAATCCAAATTATTCGGGTGCGGAATTTTGTAGTAAG
The DNA here is from genome assembly GCA_947179155.2 of Hedera helix. Lineage (NCBI taxonomy): Eukaryota > Viridiplantae > Streptophyta > Magnoliopsida > Apiales > Araliaceae > Hedera > Hedera helix. Next base: position 29,620,345 of record OX359264.1, on the reverse strand, counting down.
TCTTGTTGGTTTGCAAAAATTATGGCATACATATAATCAAATTATATAAGCGCAACGGAAGCAAGAAAATCAGATTTTAAAAATTTTTGTACAAACCAATAACCCGGATCTTTCTTATGCGACTATTATTAATTGAGGAAGGATAAAAGAATTTATACCTTTGTAGAACCAAGCTTCCACGGGTACAAGTTCATCTCCCTTTGATCCTTCACGTTCTTCTTCAAATTCACCGATTAGATTCCACGGATCAATGTTAGCTCCCCAAGTGTTGAGCCTCTAGAGGTGATCCACCAAGAGATTTATGAATTAAAGAAGTAGATCTTGGTTTCTCCAAACCATGGGTGGCTAACCCTAATTCTCTCTCTCTCTCTCTAACTCTTAGATCTAGAGAATTATGGAGTACTCTCTCTCTCTCCTAATGAAAGAGTGTGTAACCTTGATCTATGATAAGACTCATCTTATTTATAGATCTAGTCAACCCTCCTAAACTATTTGGGATTAGGGTTTTAATTTAATTCCCAATTTAATTAGGAACTAAATTAATTAATTACAATTCCTAAACCATTTAGGAACTTAATTATTTAATGATGAGAGTACTTCTTATTAATTAATTACTAAACCATTTAGTAACTTAATTAATTATTATAATTATAATTCCTAAACTATGTAGGAACTTAATTATTTAATAATAATATTACTACTTATTAATTAATTCCTAAACCATTTAGGAACTAAATAATAATACTAGTAATAATAATAATAGTAATAATAATAATAATAAGACTCCTCTTATTAATTTATAATTAGTATTTCTAAAATACTAAATTATAAATATTAAGCTATTTAATTTATTCTATCACCATAGTATAAATTAAATATACTTAATTTATTATTACAATTATGCCATCCACTTCTAAAATAAATATTACTCTTTTGCGGTGTGACCCTTTAGGTTCTCCATATTAAACCGGTTGTATAATAAATAAATTAGAACAATTCTAATTCATTTATTACGAATTAACTCTTTAATTCAGAATAAATAATTATTCCACAATAAGGGTAAGCCCCCTTAGCGATTAGTCGACTTTCCAGATAATATAGATTTCAACATTTAATCGTAAAAGAACCTTTCAGCAAATAGTTACCGTACAATTCAATCCTTCTACCACACAATGTCCCAATCAAATATAAGACACAGAATTTCTGTCAAGTCTTATTTATTTGATTATATGCATTTCAATTCACAAATACACAACTCTAGTTAATGTAAATTAGAAACTCCTTTCTAATTCCATTCAACCCTGGCCAGGGATTTCTGAGTTGTCACTTATTGAATCGCATAGGACATTCTCTCCCTTTACTGGAAGTGGTAGATCCTTTGTTGACCATTCATCTATCTCCATGTGTACCTTATTATACCCAATCACATCCTTTGATATACCAATAGGTCTTAAGGAATATGTCAAAGTATAACTTAGTACACACAAGATACTAAGATGATCTCAAGTCTAAGGATCACTTGTACGACTATCACATAAGGAACTCCTATTGACAGACGAGTAAAACTCCATTAGGTGTTCCTTGAGCGAGTCACGTTCAGTGAACTTATTCTCTAATAAGCACCTACATACTTGCTTTAGTGTCTCTACACAAATGATTATGAGATCAATCATCCTCTTCATAAGAGCAAGCATAGTATGTACCAATCTATCCGGATCTACTAATCCCCTTTTTAGTGATCCAACGATTAGGAACAATTTTAGTTTTGAGCTATCTTGAATTTAGATCTCATTAGCATGATCCTCATCATGGTTCTAAAAGCATTGCTCGGAAACTATGAGTTTATCCATTTGATTAATTCAAGTAATTAATCATGAATAAATAAATGCCTTGATACTTTTATTAATAAATGAACAAGATTACAAAGTATATGCTTATCACATCAAATGTGATTGGCTTGAGGGCATACTACTTTCAATCTCCCACTTGCACTAAAGCCAATCGCCCTTTGGTATCCCTATACCATTCTTCTCTAAGTGGCGTACAAATTGCTTAGTAAATGCTTTAGTTAATGGATCTGTAATGCTGTTCTAAGAGTCTACCATCTTTATGGTGTCGTCTCCTTTTCAATGATTCATCTAATCATATAAAAGTGCCGCAAAACATGTTTGGATTTCAGATGAGACCTAGGTTCCCTGGCGAATTAAACTCCTTTAATGTTAGGAACCATTATAAGTTCTGTAAAGAACTTGTTTAACCAAACAATCACTTTTACAGCTTCACTTATAGTTATTTACTATGTCTTTGTCACTAAATCAGCAACTCTTTGCTGTTTGGAACTTTTTCAACTCACTGCAGCACCGTTCATGGTAATCATATTACCTAAAACGGATATGTTGTTATCTTGGTTAGTCTGAACAAACTTGAGTTTGTTAAACCCTCTAGTTTTATATCAGACCCATCATTAGAAACTCTTTTCTAATATTCTTCTCCAAAATTGAACTAATATCTGCTTATTATACATAAGCAATATCAAGTTTAGTACATTTCAACGAATCAATGTACGTCCCTTGGGTTAAGCCGATCATCCTTTATGATCTATCTCTATAAACCTTTATCCTAAATAGAATGTTAGGACGCTTCTCCCAAGTCCTTAATGGAGAAATTTTTAGACAACCACATCTTTACTGATTGTAGCATCGGTATGTCATTCATTATATCATCATATAATACTAGAAATGTCACAGTGCTCCCACTAACCTTTGTACACACTTGGTTCATCATCGTCTTTGATAAAATCAAACTCTTTTGATTGTCTCATCAAAACGGATGTTTCATCTTCAAGAAATTTGCTTCAATCCATAATTGGATCGTAGTAGCTTTCATACTTGATTTACTCCATCATTATGGAGACAAATCCTTTTGGTTGTATCATACATACATCCTTTTGTATAGTAAACTACAACTGCAAGTAAAAATCCGAATGGATATATGCATTTTCACTAGTGAAAAATTTCATCTTAGTCAACTCATTAACCTTGTTTGAAATCTTTTTACCACTAGTTAGGTCTTATAGGTCTCCACCTAGCCATTTGCTTTAGTCTTTCTCCAAAGACCCATTTCGGATTTTATGGTCATCAGCCATTTCTCTTGAGTATCTAATACTCGTACCTCATCGTATGTACCTGGATCATCATCCACTATGATGCATACCTCATCATCATCATCTATGATGAATCCATACCTTTCAGGTATCTTCGGTACTAAACCAGATTTACGACTTGGTTGTGGTACAATAGGTTTATCTACTTGTACAAATTCCTTCATTTTATCTGTAGTGTTTTGTGGTTCTTGAACTTCTTCAAGATCTATTTTACTCCCACTAACCCTTTAAGGAAAAACTCATTTTCCTATAAGGCAGTGTGTTTCAAATAAACACTTTTTAGTTAGTCGGATTATAGAAGTGATGCCCTAAACTTTCTTTAGGATATCCCACAAGTTTACACTTATCAGATCATGTCCCTAGCTTATCTTTGTCAAACCTTTTGACATAAGCTGAACAATTCAAATCTTAACATGCTTAAGACTTGGTTTCCTCCCTATCCATGACTCATATGAAGTCTTAGGGACGGAATTTGAAGGTATCTTATTTAGTAGAAATGCGATCGTTTCTAGAGCATAACCCTAGAAGGATACTGGAAGATCGGTAATACTCATTATGGATCATCACCATGTCCATTGTGAGAATACCATTTCGCTTGAGATGATCTAGAAACTTACTACTTTAAGTATTCCCTTCTCGATCTAATCGAAGAACTTTAATACTTTTGGCATTTAGTTTCTATACTTCACTTTTGAATTCTTTGAACGTTTCAAACGATTTGGATTTATATTTCATTAAATACATATATCAAAATCTAGAATCATTAGTGAAAGTAATGAATGAATACCCTCCTCTTGCATCTGTTGTCATAGGTCCCACACACGACTGTGTGTACCATCTCTAACAACTCTGCAACTCGCTCTCCACATCCACTAAATGGAGATTTAGTCATATTGTCCATGATACAAGATTCACAAGTCGTAATTGATTCATAATCAAAAACGCTCCAAAAGACTATCTTTATACAACTTGTTTCGTCTTGTTTCATTAACGTGACTGAGTTAACAGTGTCGCATGAAAGTATGATTCATATCATCTCTTTGCCTTTAGTTTGTTCAATTTAAAATAATTTTCATGTAAGTCATGTATACAAAGTCCATTAAGTAATCAACCAGTTCTAAATAAAACATTATCATTATAAACAGAACAACGATTGTTCATTATTATAATGTCAAAAACTCTTCCTTGTCATCAAATGGAACTGAAATAATGTTTCTAAGAACTGGAACATAGTAACAACTTACTAACTTAATAGTCTTGCCCATAGGCAGTGCTAAACTATAAGTTCCCATGGCTAATGCAGCAACCTTTGCTTCATTCCCCAGCATAGAATTACTTATCATTTGTTTAGCTTTCTACTTCTGCTTAGTCTCTGCAACGACTTGTATATGTGAGACCACCATTTGGTATCTAATACCTAAGTAGAAATTTGACTTATAAAAAATTCTATTTTATTATGAACAAATCTATATCTGTAGCTGAAGCTTCATTAAACTTCTTCTACTTAACTACTGCAACTCTCTTACAGTTGTTCTTCCAGTGTCCTAGCTTATCGCAATGAAAGCAAACTCCTTTGCCCTCGGGATCACTTTTATTTATGTCCTTTGTTTAGCCTTTCTTTTGCCTTCTACTCTTTCTGACTCCTCAGAAATACCTTTGGCCATCTTCCTCCGCTTAGAAGATTCATCTACGAGTAAGACTTGGTTTTTCTAGGAAGGAAAATGACTCTCAACAGTCTTCAACATATTTAAGCAAATCAGTTAAATGACTTCTAGCTTAATAATGTTTGAAGTTCACAACATCTTGTGAATAAGAGTCAGTGAGTGACTGCAAGATCGAATCTTGACTCAACTCTCCATCCTTGACAAAACCTGTTATCCTAATTGATCAATCCAATTGATAATCTTTAGGACATGTGTTTTTTACTGTAGTGCCATTGGTTATTATAGATCGGAAGAGCTCCTTAGATATCTTATATCTAGTTGACCTATTTTGCTCACCATACAACTATTGAATGTGCAACAATATAGTAGGTGCATCCATTTTTCTCGTGTTGACGCTGTAACTCGATACTTATGGATGCGAACATGATGCATTGAGCCACCTTTGCATCATCTTGCCATTTAAAATAGCAATCTCTTCCTCAGAGGCTTAGTCTACAACGTTTGTAGGAATAGACAAATTAAGGACATTTGCTAGCTTTTCAGCATTGAGAATTTTTCTCAAATTTGTTTAATCAATCCGAACAATTCGGTTCGATTAATTGTTAGCATACATTATGCTATGCAGTGTTAGTGAATTAAACATAGCAATATTCTTTAAATGAATTAATAACAACATTAACATGCATTCGTTTTATTAATTACCAAAATAAATTAGGTCTTTATTTAAAATGGTGTCTCCCACTATTTTCATCAAACTATATTACCCTCCTTATATAGTTCGACAAATCTAGTTAAAGATTTGCTAGTGAGAATAAGGATCCTATCGACATAAGTACAGCCTTGTGTGTGCACAACAAACTATAGTTTATTCAATAGGTAGACAACTCCTTGTCAATTACATCAACATGTAACTCCTTTGTATTTTGCCTCTTAGATTATTATGACCATGTGTGTGCACATCCAAATCAAAATAATCTAAGTTAAGTCAAACCTAGCACTTCCATATAAGTGAAGAGAAAAATACTGCCCTTGTGTGTGCACAACAAAACAGTAATGTTCAATTCTTTTATAAGCATCAAATGTGATAAAACAACATCTCAAATAATCGATATAAGCCTTGTGTGTGCACAACAAACGTATATTGACTATTTGATACTCTATCGTTTTATCATGCTAGAAGGCGACGTTCGATATTTTGATAAATATCTTTGAACGTTACAACTTAATATTATGAGTAGTAGAATAAATAAATTAGAACAATTCTAATTTTATTTAATTGAATTAAACTCTTTTAATTCATGAATTAAATATTTTAATTCATTTTATAAATAATATTTATTCTACATCATGAGGGATTTATTAATATTAATTGTCTCATCTTGTTTAGCGCACATGCACATATATATATAAAATACGCGTCATATTAATTAACATGCGAAGCATGTTTGATAATATATAATATATATAAATAAGCATGCACATATAGAATACTATATTCTACTTGGATTGATTATGGACTTTTATTCTAGTTTGGTTTATTCGAGCCACCAAATAAACCAATTGGTCAAACCTAGGGTGCAAGAATAAATTAAATTAAATGTAACTATTACATTTAAATTCGGGCTCCATTACAAACGGGTCTTCATGCGCTTCTTGTTTCCTTGTTTCAATTCTTCAAAATAATTCTAACTAATCCTATTACAAATTATTTACAATAAATAGAAACCTTGATCAACAGTCAAGGGGAAGTACATAGGAGGGAGATAGAATTATACATAAGAAAAATTAGAAAGACGAGGTACGCAGACCCCATTTATTAAAACTCATCCATTCATGCATTTAATTAAAATTAAATCCAATCACATTGGTCAATAGTCCATAATCAATCCCATTTATTATCATATATATCAACATATATATTAATAAATAATATTCATCTCATGAATTAAAAAAATCATTCCATATATGTATTGGTATAATTTAATGGGCAATTTAAAGTTGCATGAAATCTAATTTCATATTTAAAATAAACCTTTTATTTTAATTATAAAATCATTTAAAATAAACTATTTATTTTTGTTATTTTAAAATTACCCAAAATAAACTCATTTATTTTGAAATTTTAAAATCTGCACAAAATTACCAAACTGTTTAACTAATTAATATATATAATATATCATATATATTAATAATATATATTTAATTGGTTAGAATATATATATATATAATACCCGTTGTAGCATATATATATATATATATATATAGTTTAAGGATCACTTGTACGACTATCACATAAGGAACTCCTATTGACAGACGAGTAAAACTCCATTAGGTGTTCCTTGAGCGAGTCACGTTCAGTGAACTTATTCTCTAATAAGCACCTACATACTTGCTTTAGTGTCTCTACACAAATGATTATGAGATCAATCATCCTCTTCATAAGAGCAAGCATAGTATGTACCAATCTATCCGGATCTACTAATCCCCTTTTTAGTGATCCAACGATTATGAACAATTTTAGTTTTGAGCTATCTTGAATTTAGATCTCATTAGCATGATCCTCATCATGGTTCTAAAAGCATTGCTCGAAAACTATGGGTTTACCCATTTGATTAATTCAAGTAATTAATCATGAATAAATAAATGCCTTGATACTTTTATTAATAAATGAACAAGATTACAAAGTATATGCTTATCACATCAAATGTGATTGGCTTGAGGGCATACTACTTTCAATCTAAGGTGACCAATTGCAAAAGCAGATATATTTTGTCGGTATATAGCTCCGACTTCGCTCACAAAGACTAAATGTTATGCATAGCGTATGGTACAATAAGTTGATCCCTTAGCGGATTATCTGTTGCGCCCCCAAATCTGGATTCCTTAAACCCTAGGTCTGGTGCTCACGGTACAACATCCACACACAACTATCTACCCATTAAATCATTAAATGCAATAATTAAATACATCGTTCATCTTAACAGCATAATATCTCAAGTTTAACTAAGTTTCATTACACAACGTTACATCATAACAAAAGTCTTAAGAACATAAATTTAAAAGATACACAGAATAATAATACAACTACTCCTTAGCTTTCCCTTTACCCTTGTCCTTCTTGGAACCTTTTGAGAACTCGAGTTTTGCTGAAAGGTTTAGTTTTAAGCAAGTGTGAGCAACAAATGACCCATCAAGTATATAAAAGGGTTTTAACGCATTATAGTCTGGGATAATGATAACATTTATGATAAATTGGGCAATTGAAAAAGATACATAGGCATTTACTTTATAGTTCAAAATTGAAGAATTTGAATGCTGATGGTCAAGTGACCTTGAACTTCGTTAAGATTATTGGCATTAAGTAAAGGATGACAATAACCAATAATATTAGCACTCGTCTATCGTAGGTTCATCTTTTATTTCAAGAACATGGTCTCCAATCAAGAATATTACCACAACATATCTATCCCAAAAATTTACATCTAAGGGATATTATTATCTCAAATCAAACTTGATATCCATTATCAATCCCAATGGCAAAATTATTACCAAATTATAACTTCAATCCTGCTAAGTCATTAAGCATTTCTTGTTCCTTGGTCTTTACTATAAACCTCAGATGCTAACATTTAACTCCATAAATACAACTTAAAGACATTACGTAATTAAATTTATTACAAAATATCCTTACATAAATCAAGTGTATTAACCTTTATAGGAATACAACAAATCTATCTCATAGGTTAGCAACCATTGCTAACTACACAGCTTATTAACTTGCAACATCAATTCGTTTCAGAATTTTAATCTTTACATCTTTTCTTAACTCACAAAATCATATATATTATGATTCAATATTTAATCTTTACTTCTATAAGTTCTTCTTTATAATCCGGTAAGCTAAATACATAATTCAGCAAACTAGATTACCAAAACAACAAGCTGGAATACCATTCCAGCAAGCTGAACTACTAAAACAGCAAAATGTTTTTCCATTACAGCATCTTGAATTTCTAATTCAACATACCATATATCCAATATAGCATCTTACATTCCAAATTCAGCATCTTGAATTTATTATTTCAGCATACCGTAATCTTGACATATGCTAATTTACTTAAAGTATTTCATTTGTATAAGTTTACATTTATAAAATGTAAAGTATACAACTTATTTTCATAATGAAGATCCTTTATTCATTTTACCAAAACTTGTTACAACTTAATTCATTTTTTTTACAACAATATGAGTAATCTAGCTCACAATTTAACTTCATAAATTTATGCAATAAATTCTTATTTACTTGTTTGTTCAGAACTCGTAACATTTACATTGTTTATCATAGCTAAAAGCTTTACTAACTGAACAACGACAAGTTCAAATATCAAGATAATTACATTGAATGCCATTTTAATAATATTGTAATATCCATCTTCCATAATCTAGTGTCTTCCAGAATTTCTTCAGTTACTTTGTTGATAAGTTTATTCGGCACCCGCTAATATTACATTCCTCGAATACCCTTCAAAGCTTTCATTCTCTTCTTCAATCTTTTCTTGAGCATCCTCTTCTTCTCTTTTCATTCAACCCGTGAGTCTCTCTTTCTTTCTCCATGTTTGCTGACTTCTTTGGCTCACATGAAGTGGGTTTAATTAAAGTTAAATGATATAATCCAAGATGGAGATAAGAAATGAAATAATATGATTGGTTGGAGTGGATTGCCTTAGGATAAGATAAGTAAATGATTGGCTCACATTAAATCCACCTCATTAAAAAAAATCTGATCATTATCCAGCTGGCCCACTCCAAAAATTTGAGATTTAATTTATCTTTTGGGTCCCACTTTTAATTATCTGACTCGTTCTTTGGCTGTCTAACCCGAAAAACTAAATTTTCTATATTATAGTCAATTCCTACTAATTTGGACATTCCCGACGTCATAGTAACATCTATTTCTTCAAATTCACTTCTGAATTTAAGTTTGACATTTTTCCCTAAAAAGTCAAACGGTCAACTTTGATCAAAAAGTCAATTGGAACACATATCATGTTTACAGTCCATACCTACTAAATTCGACGTTCCCGTCACAACGATGATGTCCGTTTCTCAAAATTCTTCTTTGAACTCAAACTTTGACTTTTAACCTTTAAAAGTCAAATGGTTGACTTTGACCAAAAGTCAACCCTTACACCAAATTGTGTTTACTATATCTCCTTGTCAAATTCGACGTTCTGAACTCAACAGTGCAGTCCGCGTCTCCAAATTTACTTTCGAACTCCAAATTGGGTTTTTATCTTGACTTTCTTCTCATTCCTTTAGTCATAATTTGACTATTTGACCACTTTGGTCATTTCTTGGCATTTTAATTTATTACCTTACCTTCACACATGTAATTATACTCATGATATCAGGTATACTTTACCTCATTCTCTTCACACCGCTATTCCAAGTATTCACAACCACACAGAGTTCATTCTTAACTTAGACTGCCACCTTAATAACTTGGCCACACATACAAGTCTTAAAATTATTAAATGCTTAGACTTGTTCACTATATTCATATGACTTGCCATATACATATTAATTTGACTCACCTTAACATTAATCCATTTTGGACTATTCTTAAACTTCCAACACTTGGCCACTAGGTTGGGTTTAAACTTAATTACCACTATAATACCCAACTTGCCTCTTCCCAATTTACTACTTTGGGTTATCTTAAATTATCACTCAAGGTTTAACTTTCAAAAGCTTGCTTAATTAATATATTAAGCTTTACATTGTTCTTGATGATTAATTCAGTTAATCATTTATCACGTTCGGCTAAAATATAATTAGCACACCTCTAAGTATATACGTGTTTATTCATATACACCTTCACGTTAACTTAAAAATATCTCTCCAATTGAAATTTATTTTCCTAATAAATTTTCACATACCTCATATAAAAATTTCTTATAATATCTCTTTTAGTCAAATACATTTATCGAACCTTAAAGATATTATATTATCTTATTATTAATATACCTCCAAGTATATAGAATAATCAAATCTTAGGTTTTAAATTTTAAAAACCTACATTTACTCACATTTAAACCCTAATACAAAGATTAGGATAAAATGTTTATTAAATTTCTACACCTTTTACTTCTCGAAATATAGGTTTTAAACTTCAACCTTCATTTCATCATCAAGATCTTATTTAAAAGTCTTGTTAAATATCTAGGATATTACAAAACCAATATCTAAGATTCATTAGAGTATAATTAGTAGATTAATGTATTAAATGAAGGGCGCATTAAGAAATCAAAGTATCGTCTTAAGTTGGGTAAGTGTACCCGACATGTTTAGGCTAGGATTTGACTAAGGATTTGTTCGAAACGCAAGGGTTCGTTTGTCGGACATAGTAAGCGTTAATAGATTGAAGTTAATGTTTTAAGTTAAGGCTAATTAATAGTCATTATAACTAATGTTTTTGTTTCAATCTCATACATAATTGTAGGTAGAATGAAAGACGCAAGGTAAGCGTAAACAGAAGAAGCGAACTAGGTAAGTTTTTCAGAACTTTCTCTTATGTGCATTACTATGTTACAAATGTGATATTAAATTGTTGATATGAAGATATATTGATGTTATTTATGCTATGTGAATTCAATGAAGTATGGGTATATGTGAAGTATATGAAAGGCATGAAGTATGATTACATGTAAAATATATACAAAATATGAAGCATCATTTGATAGAGGCTAGTTATGTATTATATGTGATGCATAAAAAGTATGAAGCATTCATAAAATGAAAAGCATGATGTTGGTATAAAAATATAGAGTTCGTATAACATGTGAAGCATGCAATGTGTTATGTGTAACTGTTAGACTTGCTAAGCCGTCATGCTCACTCTTGCTATAAAATCAACACTTTCAGATAAGTGTGATATAGTCAAAGTTTTCGATAAAGATCAAGGAACATGAATGCGTATTACTTTCACAAAAAATTTAAATAATTGTTATAGTTATGAGTCCAGATTGGACATGTAAAATGATTGTATGATTAAAGAAATAGTTAGTGTATATTGTGAGTCTTTAAATACTCAAATTAATTGTAAGAAAATAAATTCGTATAATGGATGATATTGAGACATACTAGGAATTTGTACAGATTACGATTCTGAAATAGAAAGAGATGTTATAGAGTTTTAAATAAATGATTATATAGTAATTATAATATTGTTGTCAATCGTGAACGATAAGAAAAAGGTTGTACAGTGGCGAACTAGATCTGAGGTTCAAGGGACTCGGATTTGGGCTCATTACAGTTGGTATCGGAGCTGATAAGTTAAAAACATTAGATAAAAGTACCGTAGGCTATAACCGTAGTAGAAGATATGGAAAATGGTAAAGGAATAAAATCAAATAGAGTTTAAGTTGTAAGAAATGAATATAGAAAATTCATAAAGAGGAAAATAAAGATATGTATAGTAAGATCCAAATAATAATTAAGGAGAGATATAAGAATAATAAAAAAAGGTCGTGTTGTACCTAATTTAAAGAAATGATAGAAGATATGTTATAATAAGATTTTATAGAGTTGAAAGAAAATGGTAATAAGGTATTGAAATGATTTAGAGATATGAACTGCTAATGAGTTATATGTGTTAAAATATGGATTAAGAAAAATCATAGTAAGTTAAGAAAAAGTTAAAGAGGTTTGTTAATTTTTAATTGAGGAGTCATATTAGTGGCTGAGTTGGACATTCCTTTGTATGGGCAGGGTATTGTGTGCTTAGTTTTACGACCACTTAACTTCCTATAATGAATCGTTTAAATCTTGTGTCGCGCTATTTGTTATATATATGATGGGAAGATGATTCTTTCCTCATGTGTATATCTGATAGTTAGAGAATGTTAAGTTTAGGTGTGTGTTCTTAAAACTCTTGCTTATGGCAAGTTCGTGACTCATAATCGTATGGTATATTCTTGAGCCCATCAACATATGAACAATCCATGATTTGATCTTAGATTACATAATGCTAGGACAAGTTTTTAAACTCATATTCTTGTGGTAATTTCTTGAACTCATAATGTGTGGTAAGTTTGATGAATAGTGAGAGATATAGATTTGAAAAATATTATAGATAGAGATTTAAGAGTTCTCATTGATTGGAGAACATTAATAGGGTTAAGGATTAATAGAGTTATTAAGCTGAAAAATAATGTGGAGAAAAAATTAGATGTGTTTTGAGGTTTTAGGATATTCTAATTCTTCTAGTTATGCTAGAATTTGAAACTCTTAAAATCGTGTCAAATTCACACTTGCGTGGCTTTAAAAAGAGAAATAAAATTTCTTTGTTTTATCAGCAAGGCGCGGTAACTTGTGGTGTGGAGACAACACATCGTTACCTATAGTGACATGATAAAACCAAAAAAGATTGTCAGTTATTTTAAAAACGTTCAACGAAGAGTCTATGCTAATTATTTCAGCTAGACAAATTGATTTGAAAATATCAAAATATATTTATAAAATCATCACGCTCCATTAAAGCTATATGCGAAGATGAAAAATGACGGAATCCTTAAACGCACTATTGTAATGGTATGGTATCATGAAGTCCTAGAAATGAATTTCAGTTATTTTAACTAATCTAAAATGATTTTCAGTTTGTAATAGACGAACAATTTAATGATGTGAGTCTATGTCATTTGTTTTGACTGGACACCTTTGGTAAGAAATGGTTTAAGTTTTATTTTCAATCCAAATTATTCTGGTGCGAAATTTTGTAGTAAGTCTGAGATGAACAATTATAGAATCAGATATATTTTGTAAGCATATAGCTCTTACTTAGCGCTCAATGTCTGATACGTTGTGCACGACGTAGGGTACAATAGGTTGATCACCTAGCGTACATTTGTGGAATATTTTCAGTCTTTGTGATTGATAAACATTCTGTTTATAAGTATTTACAGGGATAGATACTTTTGTGGAATTTAGTTAAATGACTGATAATTTCTTTCAGATGTTCATGGTCTTGATGAACCCTCAACATACTATGAAAGTTTTAATGAATATTTTAATTTTAAATTTATTTTTCTGCAAGATATTCTAATATTCTGGAATTGTAAGTTTAGAAGTATGAACTTTCTAGAAAAGGATGGTCATAGAACTTGATGAATAAAGAGATATCCTTAGAGAAAGAAATTAGTAAAAATAAGTATGATGTAATTTCGGGAACAAAATTCTTATAAGGATGGGTGAATATAATATCCCGGGATATTTCCAAGACTTGTAAATAAGATCATAAATGATTAATTAAATATTAATGTTTAAAACCTAGAGTTGAAGAAATAAGATGTGTAGGAAATGAGTAAATATTTTAAATCTAATTGTTAGGGATTAAATGTGAGAAATATGAGTTATAAAATTTAAAATATATAAGTGAGTACTATGTATACTTGGAAGTATATTAAATGTAAGTTAATATAATATCATTAAAAATTGATAAGATTGTTTAACAAAATAGTTTATATAAGAATATTATAATGACTCTTATGGAAGATTTATTTAAAAAATAAATTCAATTAAGAAGTGAAGGTGGTTATATAGATACATATATACTTAGAGTTATGTTTTTTTAGCCAAATAAGAATATGAGTAAATTAATACTCAACAAAACTAATAAATTAATTAGTTTTAACATGGAGCAAGATGGAATCTTATGAAATATAATTAATTAGGTTAATTATATGAGTTATGAGTTAATGTTATAAAAAAGCTAAAATGATTGCCTAGGATGACAAAAATAAGAAATTAATTAATTAAGTAATTAACTTAATTATCAAGTTATAGTATAGAGTCTAATAATGGATTAAAACAAGCACAATATTTTAATTATTTTAAGTCTTGTTGGTAATTATAAATAGGTCTAAATAAATTTATGGATTAAGCATTATGAATAGTCTAAGTAATTTAATTATATTCTAGTGGACTAGCCCAAGAAAATTATGTAAGAAGCCTAACTTGTAATAATATTTGCAAGAAATGTAGTTATTAATAATGTAGTCCAATGAATATAAGTGAGCAAGCTCAATATGTTATAATGTTATCAAAAGTTGTAGAGAATGAATATGACCCAAGTTAATTACTATGAGAAGGTAAATAAATATAAATAATGAGCCCAAAGACCAAATGGATGGTTAATGAGTTGGCTAAATAAATTAACATATATATATATATATATATATATATATATATATATATATATATATATATATATATATATATATATATTAGGATGATATATATATATTCGTGTATGTATATATGTATTGATGTATAGACATATATAGGTATGTATGGGTATATTTATTTATCAATAAATGGAAAGTCCAAATAATTTAATTAGGACTAGTAAACTAGCTCAAGTTATTAGAGATGTGCGAGTTGTGCTGGGTAGCCAAAACAATTTAAAGTGGAGCCTAAATATTTTAAGTATTGGTGAGTGTAGAGATGTGACGCCCCCAAATTCGGGTTCCAAATACCCGGATCCGGTCATCACGATCCAATACAAACATTCACCTCTAAACAACATACAATAACTAAATGCGGAATAATAAACATATGTTGTTCATTCAAAAGGTGTTACTAGTCCCAAGATACGATAACCTTACACAAAAGTACACAAATACCCTTAATAAAGTACTTAGGATTTATATTACATAACAGTTAATTTAATTAACTACAGGGCTGCATCTCGAAGTCTATTACTTCATCTTTCCTTTATCCTTGTTCTTTCCCGAAGTCTCGGGTTGCACTGCAATAAGGTTTCATGATATAGCAAGAGTGAGCAACTAGTTTGCTCAACAAGTTTAAATAACAACAAGGAACAATATATCATGAATGAAAGGGGATAGCTGAACAATTCAATAATGTGAATAACATAAGCAGGAATAATAAGTTGCTTTTAAAATTAGGATAGTCAAATAGACTATGAACTATAAATATCCACTGGAGTCAATAGCAGGTTGACCCAATGGTTACTACCAGAAATATGTACCCGAGGGGATCAGCCTCAGTACAATATGTGTATGCATAACATTTAATTTCCGTATTTTTGTACCTGATAATAGATACAGGGTACTCCCCTATAATAAAGGGGTGTTCATAACAGTCTAAGAATCCGCATCTTCAATGATTTGGATAGCTTTTAAAATCTTTAACATAAATGTCTAGCCGAACAATGGCTTAGACATACTTTGAACAGTTCTTTAAACAGTAGAACAGTAATTAAGTACAAGTCAATAACTGTACAATCTCAAGTGCAACAAGTGCGAATAACAATAATATCGATGTGGAATAATTGTAAAGTAATTAAACCACTCAAAGCATGCTTGGAAATAATAGTTCAAGCTTAGATAAATAATTTGCTCAATGAAATGAGTTTAGAGATAAGGAACTTGCCTGTCTGCTCAGCTACAATATATGTCTAGCTTTAACTAACTGGCTTTGAAAAGACCTAACATTAATAAAGTTGGTCTAATAATTAGTACGGCGTATTTGCACAACTATACGCTCACTAAAGTACTTATTTATCATATAAGTACTAACACATAATTTACATTAGTTAAAACAATATTATTAACCTTATAGACCCTTAATCATTTTAGGTTAATAATTTAATAAGTTAGAAAATAATTTTCTTAAGTGTTGGACACTTATTAAACCCTTAAACAACTTATTACAATTGTTTAATTAAAATATAATTAAATTAAATTTATTTTATTAATTCAATCTCTATTTAATTACTATTTAATCTTGGTTAAATAGAAATTAATTAATTAACTCTAGTTATTATTTAAAATAAATAATAACTAATTGTACTTACTTATTATTTAATCGTAATTAAATAATAAATAATTATTGATTCATTTTAACCTTCTTTAATTTAATATTAATCAATTAATAGTTAACTAAGTAATTAACCTTACCTATTATTTAATTTAAGGAAATTAAATAATAGTTTACTCATTTTAATCCTCTTTAATTATTATTTAATGTCAATTAAATAATAATTAATTATTTAATTAATTTTAATTATTATTTAAGATTAAATAAAATTTAATTTATTTATCCTTATTTATTATTTAAATTAAATAACTTAATTTCCCTTAATCATTATTTAATGTTAATTAAATAATAATTAATTACTTAATTATCCTTATTTATTATTTAATAATATTTAAATAATAAATAGTTAATTTATAAATTTTTATATCTTCTTTAATTATTATTTAATGTGAATTAAATAATAATTGTTAATTTATCTCCTTTATTTATTATTAACATTTTAAATAATAAATAACTAATAAATTTATTTAACTTAACCATGATTTAGCTAACTAGATTAATATTTAAAATATTTAAATATTAAACTTAATTAAGAATATCCTCCCCAATATCATTTTTGAATTATTATTATTTTTGTTATAATTTTAAATTAGTTTTTAAATATTTAAATTAATTAAATTAAACCCGAATGGCATTTCTGTAAATAAGTTGAAAACTGAAACGAGGACAAAATAGTAATTTCTCCGAGAAAAAACACGGAGGGGCAGTTTGGTAATTTCGCAGAAACAGTTGCTCGCGCATTGCGCGCATTATACGTAAGCAGGCCCAAAACGGTGCCGTTTTGGGACACTGCTGATGGCTTCCGCGCGTAAGCGCGGATTGATTTTTTTCTTTATACGAAACGACGTCGTTTTGTCTCCGCGTTTTCTATGAACAGTGGTCCGCGCATTGCGCAGAACCTTTAATTTTTTTTTTCTTTTGCAGAATGTGAACAGTGTCCGGCAATACCCATTTTAAATAAAAATATACCATCAAGTAAGTTTTAAATCCCTAATAAAAATTCAAAAAAATTACCAATCACTTAATATCAATTTATAACATGAAAATTTAATTTTTCATGATTTAATATCATTCTTTTTTTATAAAAATTTTTACATCACATAAACTACCATAAATCATAACTTTTTGTATATAACTCCATTTTGAGTGATTAAAATTTTGTTTTTCTCATGATTTAATGTTTTATAATATTAGAACATCAAACCTAAGTTTTTATAAAAATATTTTTGGTCATATATTTCAAGACTTGATTATACACTATTAAACACATATTTTAGAATACAAATGATACCAAAATATAAACCAATATATTAAACTCAAGCATGACATAAATATTACAACCACACATTATTAACTATATTAACATATTTATATACACATGTTAGTTTATTTAATTTAAAACAAAATTAGATTTAGAATAACCATTACCTTGATTTAATGGTTATCCTCCTTTTTCTTCCAAAATAGGTGGTGAAAGAAGATGACATGAACCAAGAACTCCTTCTCCTCTCTTAGTATCTTGCTCTCAATATTTTCTCACACTCTCAAATGCTCTCTAGCTCTCTCTTTTGGACTTGAAGAAAATAATGAAATAAGCTCTACCAATTTCAAGTATACTTACAAAATTATTAAATACACATAATATATCTAATAATTTAGCCCATGCTCCTAGATGACAACTTACACAAGGAATGGGTTAAATGACTTAGTTGGTGAAAAGAGGAATGGTCCATGTACTTGAAAAAATAAAACAAACAACCATTAATTAAATAAATGAAAAATAAACTAAAATAAGCAAAAATCAATTTTTCTTCTCTCTCTCCTCCATGTGGTCGGCTGATGGCTATCATTTTGTCCCAAAATGATAGTCATTTTGCTTACTTTAATAATTATTAGTTAATTTAAGTATTTTCCAAGTGGGTCAATCATTAGGCTTTAATTTAAAATACCAATTGGGCTTCTATTAAATTGTTTGGGCTACTAAATTGTCAAATTTTATTATTCTCCACTTGGGCTACTAATTGACCCATGTTGGGCTAATTTAATAATTTACACATTAATTATTCAATCCATGATTAAATAAATAATTAGATTGAATAAATAATTAAATATTCTAACCCATAAGTATTAAATTACTAAATGGACTAATAAATATTATTATTAATATTTCACATTATTTACATTAATTAATAATCATATTAATTAATTTATTATATTTAATTAACTCATTATATTCAATTTAATTGAATATTTAATTAATAGGAAACTTATCAATTATTTTGATATTAAAACTTTAGGGTTTGTTCACTAATTTAAATAACATATTAGTGACCCCCTTTAATTAATTTTAGTAATTAATTACATAATCATTTAATCACGTAATTAATTAATCACATAAAAAGATTTAAATAATCTCGTAAAACTAATTCGTCGGAAATTAAATTAATAATTTAATTAATAATGACGTGGAAATTCTAGGACATTACATTCTTCCCCCCTTATAAAAATTCCGTCCTCGGAATTGTAAAATAAGGTTACTCAAATAAAAACGGGTAATTCGTTCTCATTTCTTCCTCTAGTTCCCACGTAGCTTCTTCAATTGCGTGATTTCTCCAAAGTACTTTGACAGAATGAATTATCTTATTCCTCAGTTTCTGTTCCTTTCTATCGAGTATCTGAACAGGAACTTCTTCATATGATAAGTCCTTCTCGACTTGAATTGGTTCATAGGAGATAACGTGCTTGTAGTCCGGTTTATACGGCTGTAACACTGACACATGGAACACGTTGTGAATGTACTCCAGTTCAGGAGGTAATGCTACCTCGTACGCCACTTCCCCGACTCGCCTCAAGATTTCAAAAGGTCCTATGAACCTAGGGCTCAGCTTGCCCTTCTTACCAAAACGGATCTTCCCCTTCCAGGGAAATACCTTCAGAAATACGAAACTGCCCACGTCGAAGTCCCGCTTTTGGCGATGCAAATCCGCGTACTTCTTTTGACGATCTTGAGCTGCTACCAGTCGATTCCTGATAAGTTGTACTGTGTCTGCAGTTTGCTGCACCATTTCAGGTCCAAGCAGTCTTCGTTCACCGACCTCGTCCCAACACAACGGTGTTCGACATTTTCTTCCATAAAGCACTTCGTATGGTGGCATACCGATACTAGCGTGGTAGCTGTTGTTGTAAGCAAACTCCACCAGTGGCAAATGGTCATCCCAACTGCCCTTTAGGTCCATCACGACCGCTCGGAGCATATCCTCTAAGGTCTGAATCGTTCGCTCGCTCTGGCCGTCAGTTTGAGGATGGTACGCGGTGCTTAACCTCAACTATGTACCCATCCTTGCTTGCAGACTTTTCCAAAAATTTGACGTGAAGCGCGGATCTCTGTCGGACACAATCGATACCGGTACTCCATGTCGTGACACTATCTCCTTCACATAGAGCTTCGCTAACTGCTCCAGATTGTACCGTATTCTGATAGGTAGAAAATGAGCTGACTTGGTCAGACGATCCACTATTACCCAGATGGCGTCCAAACCTTTATGTGTCGGTGACAAACCCACCACAAAATCCATCGTGATGTGCTCCCACTTCCACTCGGGAATCTCTAGTGGTTGAAGCAGTCCGCTCGGCCGCTGATGCTCTGCTTTAACCCGCTGGCATGTCAGACATCGACTGACACATTCTGCCACTTCCTTCTTCATATTCGGCCACCAAAAATATTTCCTTAAATCCTGATACATCTTCGTACTCCCGGGATGTACTGAGTACCTTGTACTGTGAGCTTCCTGCAGAATCTCTTCCCGAAGCTCCGGATCTAACGGTACCCAGACTCTCCCTTCAAACCTTAGCAACCCTGTGCTATCAATCTTGTACTTAAGCTCCTCGCCTTCAGCAAGTCGCTTCTTAATACTATCACAATCTTCATCCTTTTCCTGAGCCTCTTTGATCTTGTCTAATAAGGTCGAGCTTGCTGATACTGTATATAACTTCTCGTCTGGCTCCATCGGATATTTGATCTCCAACTCCAAACGTTCAAAATCTCTCACCAACTCTTCCTGATTTGTTAGCTTCAACAACTTCTCCCTGCCTTTTCTGCTCAAGGCATCTGCTACTACATTGGCCTTGCCCGGATGGTACATAATCTCACAGTCGTAGTCTTTGATCAATTCTAACCATCGGCGCCGCCTCATATTCAACTCCTTCTGAGTGAAGATATATTTCAGACTTTTATGATCTGTATATATCTCACACTTCTCGCCATATAGGTAGTGCCTCCAAATCTTCAGGGCAAAAACTACCGCTGCTAACTCCAGGTCATAAGTCGGGTAACCCTTCTCATAATCCTTTAACTGACGTGACGCATACGCAATGACCTTGCCGTGTTGCATTAGCACACACCCAAGACCCTTGTGTGACGCATCACTGTACACTACGAACCCTCCCGTGTCGTCCGGTAAAGCCAACACTGGTGCCTGGCTCAACCTTTTCTTCAACTATATAAAACTTTCCTCGCACTTCTCCGACCAAACAAACTTCACAGTCTTTCGGGTAAGATTGGTCAACGGTGATGCTATCTTTGAAAAATCCTGAATGAATCTCCGATAATACCCCGCTAACCCTAAGAAACTCCTGATCTCAGTCGGCGTCTTTGGTTGTTCCCAATTGATAACTGCCTCCACCTTTGCTGGATCCACCGAAACACCGTCTTTGTCGATAACATGACCTAGAAACTGCACCCTTTGCAACCAAAATTCACACTTCGAAAACTTAGCGTACAGCTTCTCCCTTCTCAAAGCCTCCAATGCGATCCGTAAGTGTTCTGCATGTTCTTCCTCCGTCTTCGAATACACCAATATGTCATCAATGAATACGACCACGAACTTGTCCAAGTACTGCTTGAACACTCTGTTCATCATATCCATGAATGCCGCTGGTGCATTTGTCAGTCCAAATGACATCACTAGAAACTCGAAATGACCATAACGAGTTCTGAATGCCGTTTTCGGGATATCCTCCTCCCTCACCTTCAGTTGATGATAACCCGTCCTCAAATCTATTTTCGAAAAGTATTTCGCTCCCTTAAGTTGATCAAACAGATCGTCAATTCTGGGCAGCGGATATCTGTTCTTAATGGTGACCTTGTTCAACTCCCGGTAATCAATACAAAGCCTCATCGAACCATCCTTCTTCTTTACAAACAGAACCGACGCTCCCCATGGTGACACGCTTGGTCTGATGTAACCTTTATCTAACAGTTCCTGCAGCTGAACCATCAATTCTTTCATTTCTACTGGTGCCATACGATACGGCGCCTTTGATATCGGTGCGGTCCCCGGTACCAAATCAATAACAAACTCCACTTCTCTGTCCGGTGGTAACCCCGGAATCTCTTCTGGGAAAACATCAGCGAATTCCCGTACAACAGGTATCTGACTCAGTTCGTCCTCGACACGTTGAGTATCGACCACATAAGCCAAATAACCTACGCACCCTTTCCTGAGCAACTTTCGTGCTTGAATCATCGTCAGACAACTTGATTGTCTCGGCGATTTATTACCGTAAAATATAACTTTGGACTTATTCGGAGTCTTTAAGTGCACACACTTCTTCTTACAGTCAATAACCGCCCCGTGACTCGATAGCCAATCCATCCCTAGGATTACATTAAACTCCCCCAGACGAATCGGTATCAAATCTACGTTAAATCTAAACCCTCGTAATTCAGCACAACAGTTCCTATGAATGTAGTCTACGGGAATGATTTCTTTGTTTGCTACTTCTACGTTCATAGGGTGTTCTAGCTTTTCTTGAGGTAAATCTAATCTCTATGTTGGTGTTATGTTGCTTATTTTGCACTTCACCGTCTATGTTGCCTGTAATCAAGTTGATAGATGTTGTTTTAGTAGTTATTCATGATTTATATCAAGCTAGTTAATCAGGGTCCATCAAGTTGTCAATCTTTGGCATAGTTAGCATGGATAAAGATCTTAATTCACCAATGTTGGGAGATTTAGGGAGTTAATGTAAGATTCCTAGACTTCTATAAATAGTATGGGATAAGAGACTTAGAGGAGTTTGGCTCATTTGCTAGATACCCCAAGTTGTAGAGGGAGAGAGAGTTGTAGAGAGAAGTGTGAGCTCATTTGAGATAGTTAAAGAGAACCACCAAGAGTGTTAGTCATTTCAGGTGAAAGAAGAAGAAGATAGATGAGGAGTCCTAACCATTCATAGCAAAGCTCTAGCAAGAATAAGATGTATTAAAAGGTTAAAAGTTTTCTTAATCTTGATCTTTTATTTTATGTTGTTAAAGGTTTGAACTAGTGAGGATATATATGATGTATGTTATGTATATGATGTATGTAGAGTCATAAAACATGATGTTCTAGCAAATAATACTTGTAGCGTTATCTTTGAACTAATCAAATCAAGGATTTATGAAACTAGTTTTCATTTTGTCTTTTTGAGCAATTTTAAGTCTACTTATGTTTGGAATTTGGATTTATTATCTTAAGAGAAGTTGTAGATAGGAAAATTCTTATAAGAATGTACTCAATAAACACCAAAACTTATTTTAAAATGAGAAAGGTATGGCTGTTGGAGCTACTGAGGGTCGAACAGTCCATAAATTAAGTTTATTTTGTTTTGGCCCACCGCCGCAACGGTGAAACACACTACCCAAAATGTGAATTTACTATCTTGGTCGGGTTGAGTCTGTCTGGGATGGGTTTTGTTTGAAAATTTAAGTTAAATTAAGTGTAAAATGAATATGTTTACATAGTAAACCAATATCTAAGATTCATTAGAGTCTAATTGGTAGATTAATGTATTAAATGAATATCGTATTAAGAAATCAATGTATCGTTTTAAGTTAGGTAAGTGTACCCGACATGTCCAGGCTAAGATTTGACTAAGGATTTGTTCGAAATGCAAGGATTCGTTTGTCGGACATAGTAAGCATTAATAGATTGAAGTTAAGGCTAATTAATAGTCATTATAACTAATAATTTTGTGTCAATCTCATACATAATTGTAAGTTGAACGAAAAACGCGAAATAAGAGTAAACGGTAGAAGCGAATTAGACAATATGATATTAAATTGTTGATATAAAGATATATTGATGTTATTTGTACTATGTAAAGCCAATGAAGTATGAGTATATGTGAAGTATGTAAAAACATGAAGTATGATTACATGTGAAATATGTATAAAATATAAAGCATGGTTTGATAGAGGCTAGTTGTGTATTATATGTGATTCATAAGAAGTATGAAGCATTCATAAAATGACAAACATGATGTTGGTATAAAAATGCAGAGTATGTATAACATGTGAAGCATGCAATGTGTAACTGTTACACTTATTGAGCTGTTGTGCTCACTTTTGTTATAAAATCAATACTTTCAGATAAGTGCGAGATATCCAAAGTTTTTGATAAAAATCAAGGAACAGGAATGAGTATTACTTTCATCGAAAGTCTAAATGATTATTATTGTTATGAGTCCGGATTAAACAGGTAAAATGATTGTGTAATTAAAAAAATGATTAGTGTGTATTGTGAGTGTTTAAATACTCAAATTGATTGTAATAGAATGAACTCGTATCATGTATGACATTGAGATATACTAAGAATTTATAAAGATTGTGATTCTGGAATAGAAAGAGATGTTGTAAAGTTTTAAATAAATGATTACATAGCAATTATAATATTGTGGCAAGTTGTGGAAGATAAGGAAAAGATAGTACAGTGACGAACTAGATTTGAGGTTCAAGGGACTTGGATTTGGGGTCCTTATAAATAACCGAAACGATCATGCACTAATGTTATCAATGGAATGAGGATCAATTGAATTTTTTTTCTGAGCAAGTAAATTGAATGAATGTGTATATATATGTATATGTATGTATGTAAGATGAAGAAGAAGATGATTAATCAAAGAATTAATGAGCTTAAATATGTTACCTAGCTATAGAACAAAGAGGAAAGTTAAGATGAATAAAATTACTCAAGATTATTACAAGTAAAATGAATTAAAGCTTAAGTTAATAATGAACTATCTTGAATGTTGGTCTTGAATGACAATAGTAAAAATCAAGGGTAATGAAATGATTAACTTATGTATGATGTTATAAAGGGAAGTCTAATTAAGGTAGCCCAAGATAATGATTGGATGAGAATTAGGCTAAGCCCAATATGTGAGATATTGCTAATAATGTGACCAAAGGAATTAAATTAGCAAGCCCAAATGACAGTCGAATTTGATAATGAGATAAAAATGAATTTTACAGCCTAACGTATAATATACCTAGAATACTTAGTGATCCATTCTTAATAAGATGAAGAAGCCCTAGAAATTGAGTGCAATTTTTAATTGCACAAGCCCAAGACTTAGCCCACATATAAGGTCTAAGGAAGATTTCAAATTCTATAAGTTTAGAATATACATATGTAAAAAAGAAAAAAAAGGGAAATACTCCTCAAAATTCGGCCCTACCTTACCTTACCCCCTTACTTGAGCTTTACAAAGCTTGGAGCATTGTGCTCCTTAAAATTCTCTAATGTGCATTGATAAGGTCCACGGTACGCTTGTGTAAGGTGAACGTTGCCCGGATCTTTTTCTAGCCAAGTTATAAGGTGAAACACACACAACGCCTCAACTTGTCGCTTATATTGAAGCGAGAACATTGGTACAATTGTTTATGTCAGAAAAATTACGTTGAATGGAACACTAACGACACCTAAACCCGTTGTCTATAAAGAGATAAGAACCTCGATACAATCGACAATTGATATAGTAGAAGACACCATACACAACTATGAATTATAGTATGATAAGTTACATTGAATCTCAAGAATAACTAAGAAATGCTTAGAAATTCTCAAAGAACCAAAAGATAAAGAATAAATCCTCTCAAGAAAATATTGAATGAATAATAATAAATTGTTGTGAATTACAAGCCTTGAATGCCTATTTATACTAATATAAGAAATCTTAATTCTCCAATTGATAAGAAGCATCAATACATAAGTAATCTAAGTAAATTAGGTAACAAAATTCAATTAAAAATCCTAAAAGTTGCTAAAAATGCATGGAAACGCATGCCTTTTTTTCTTCCCACCAGGAACAAGCACCAGGGCATTGTCTCCTAGGCCAAAATTAGCACCAGGGCACTGTCAACTAGGCTAGGGTGCTATCTAAAAGCGATCAGGGTGTTTGCCGATTTATATATGGTTAAATTCGCCCAAATATAAATAGTCAACCAATTAATAAAGTGGTAAAAAGGATGTCGAACCCACATGGAACAGATAATAATTACTCTAATTATCAATTTTCTATAAATTCAACTTAATTTAAACGATCACCAAATTTGATTATAAAAATATTAAAATAATTAAAACTAAAACTAAAACTAAAATAATCTAACAAGAACGAATTACCAGATATGTAAAGGCTTAGGACAACAACTTTCCTAATTGCATCACAAAAATATTAACATTTTACTTCCAGTCAATTAATTATATAATTTGTTAACTGAGATTACCTACCTATTTATTAACACTTTCCAATAATTAATAAAGAGACCTATTTTAGTTACGTTGTTATCTTCACACAAAACACTTAAAATAGATTCATTAAGCACAAACTCTCAATTATGTTACACGTGACACATAGATATATTCATCATGTGCACTATTATGTTGTTCCTCCTAAAAAGAATAAACAAGTTCACATGACCCAGATCTATTCTTAGACTTCGTTTTCCAATTCCATCTAAAAATTAGATAATTGTTGATTAAACAATTATAAATTAATGCAAGATATAATAAATATTCCAAAACAGATAAATTAAATGAAAACAAAATAAATCTATTAAAGCTCCACAATTGGTTCTATTTAAATCCTAAATAAAAATTTAGTT
This sequence comes from Hedera helix, assembly GCA_947179155.2. Lineage (NCBI taxonomy): Eukaryota > Viridiplantae > Streptophyta > Magnoliopsida > Apiales > Araliaceae > Hedera > Hedera helix. Next base: position 29,593,695 of record OX359264.1, on the reverse strand, counting down.
CCACATAATATTGCAACTGAAAACTGAATTCAACAAAGAAATAAACATCACTAAGAATCAAAATAAAAGATAAAAGAAAAGATTAAATTCTATCGAATTTCATCCCTTTTTAGCATTCAAGTTGATCTTGGCGTGTTCTTCCTTTAAATCCTTCAAGTCTCCAAGAGAGGCTCTCCAATCCTTCTTCTATATCCTACTCTAAAATCTCTCCAATATTGTCATTGCACCCTATTAAAGGCCCTTAAGTCGTAGCAGCATCAAAGTCCTTGTTGGGCTCGACTTTTGTGAAGTACACAAAATAGCCCAATTGATTTCGCCGACCATTGTCCCCGCCGTATATTTATACTATGAACTGTGGCCCCGGCCATGGCCCATGTCCAAAAATTACAAAAATGCCATTAGACTCCAATTTTACCGTTTTGACCCTCAATTGTCATTTTCTGTAAAATAAACATAAAAATAAGTAAAATAGAACTAAAAATACTCAAAGATAGTAAATAGTTAAGCCTAAAAATACTCAATTTGTAGATATAAAATTCACTCATCAGAGGGCACTGTTGCTCTCGGCCAATATGCGTCGGGGCACTCAATTCTTTCACAAAAACAGCGCCAGGGTTCTTTGCCTTAGGACCAAATTTTGACTTTCGTTAACTTTTTCCATCTTGGCTTGTGTTTGTTCGTAACATATGAACTAGCTTCAAATCTTAATTCCTAGTAGAATGGCTTGCAATTTGGTTAGCCTACACTTCATGAATTAGTCCAACACACCTTTCTTTGGATCGCTTTGCTCTTGCTCGTGTAATTGGTCCAAAAGGAACTTGAACTAGATCTATCCAAGCTTTAACTCCACGATCATGCTTCAAACCTAGTATGCCTTCATCATTCCTCTCCTCTTAAAAATGATTTGTCCTCCAATTTGTATGTGTTGTCATTAATGAGCTCTAAAATTTGAAAAGAACCATCTCCTCGTGGAATTAATTTTGATCTCCTATGAGCTAAAAATCTTTCCTTCCACAAATGTAACCACACCCATTCACCAAGCTCAAAGATCACTTGCTTACGTACCTTATTTGTACGCTTCACGTACTGCTCCGTCCTTCTTTCAATGTTAAGTCTAGCTTTATCATGTATCTGCTTAACAAAATCAGCATTTTTCTTTCCATCTATGTTAGTAAATTCAAAAACAGGTAACGGTGATAATGTTAATGGTGTTAAAGGGTTAAAACCATATACAATTTCAACATGTGAATAATTTATAGAAAAATGAACAGATCTATCGTAAGCAAACTTAACATGTGGTAAACATTCTTCCCTGTGCTTAATATTCTTTTTAATTATTACTCTTAATAAAGAAGACAAAGTTCTATTGACGACCTTTTTTTGTCCATCAGTTGGTGGGTTACAAATAATAGAAAATTATAATTTAGTAGGTAATTTACACCACAAAGTTTTCCAAAAATAACTCAAGAACTTAGTATCTCTATCAGAAATAATTATTCTAGGCATTCCATGTAACTAATAACCTCTTTAAAGAATAAATTAGTAACATTAGAAGCATCATCAGTTTTGTGACATGGAAAAAAATGTGTCATTTAAAAAAATTGATCCACAATCATAAAAATAGAGTCATGACCGTTGTTAAAGCTAGGGTTAAACCTAGGTAAACCCAATACAAAATCCATAGAAATATCAATCCAAGGTTCACTAGAAATAAGTAATGGTGTATATAATCCATGGGGTTGAACACGTGACTTAGCTTAACGACATATAATACATGATCTATCACATGTTCTTTATACATCTCTTCTTATGTGTGGACAATAAAAATACTCTTGTAAAACAAATAAGTTCTAATCTACCAAAAATGACCCATTAAACCTCCCCCATATGATTCCTTAACAAGTAATTCATATAAAGAATAAGCAGGTATGCATAATTTATTTTCACAAAATAAAAATACTTCATGCCTAAAATACTTACCTACTATATTCTTTTCACAATATTTATATTCTTCAGAAAAATTATGGTTATTAATATATAATTCCTTAATTCGTTCAAAATTAAGTAATTTAGCATCAAGAGTATTTAATAACACATACCTCCTCAAAAGTGCATCTGCAACGACATTTTCTTTACCTTGCTTATACTTTATGATGTAAGGAAATGTCTCAATGAACTCCATCCATCGTGAATGCATCTTATTCAACTTATGTTAACCTTTTAAATACTTCAATGATTCGTGATCTGTATGAATAACGAACTCTTTAGGCCAAAGGTAGTGTTGACATGTCTCCAAGGCTCTAACCAATGCATACAACTCCTTGTCATAAGTAGGGTAGTTCAAAATTGCTCCATTTAACTGAAAGTAGTATGCCCTCAAGCCAATCACATTTGATGTGATAAGCATATACTTTGTAATCTTGTTCATTTATTAATAAAAGAATCAAGGCATTTCTTTATTCATGATTAATCACTTGAATTAATCAAATGGATAAACCCATAGTTTTCGAGCAATGCTTTTAGAACCATGATAAGGATCATGCTAATGAGATCAAAATTCAAGATAGCTCAAAACTAAAATTGTTCATAATCGTTGGATCACTAAAATGGGAATTAGTGAATCCGGATAGATTAGTACATACTATGTTTGCTCTTATGAAGAGGATGATTGATCTCATAATCATTTGTGTAGAGACACTAAAGCAAGTATGTAGGTGCTTATTAGAGAATAAGTTCACTGAACGTGACTCGCTCAAGGAACACCTAATGGAGTCTTACTTGCCTGTCAATAGGAGTTCCTTTTGTGATAGTAGTACAAGTGATCATTGGACTTGAGATCATCATAGTATCTTATGTATGATGAATTATGTTTTGACATATTCCTTAAAACCTTTAGGGTGTATCAAAGGGTATGATCGGATATAATAAGTCATATATGGAGATAGGTGAATGAACAATAAAGAATCTACCACTTCTAGTAAAAGAAGAGAATGTCCTATGCAATTCGATAAATGACAACTCAGTAGTCCTTGGCCAAGGCAGAATGAAAATTAGAAAGTAGTTTCTAATTTACATTAATTAGAGTTATTCATTTAAGGATCGAAATGCATATAATCAAATAAAATAAGACTTGACAGTAATACCATGTCTTATATTTGATTGGGACATTGTGAGGTAGAAGGATTGAATTGTACGGTAACTATTCGCTGAATAGGTTCTTTTGTGATTAAATGTTGAAATCTATATTACCTGAAAAGTCGTTGATCGCTAAGGGGGCTTACCCTTATTATGGAATAAATATTATTTATTTAAATAAATTAAATAGTTTAATTTATTTATATAAATAAGATTAGAATAGTTCTAATTAATTTATTCTATAACCGGTTTAATATGAAGAACCTAAAGGGTCACACCGCAAAAGGAAAATAATTATTTAAGAAGTAAATGGCATAATTGTAATAATGAATTAAGTATTTTTAATTTATACTATGTTGATAGAATACATTAAATAACTTAATATTTATTATTTAGTATTTTGGAAATACTAATTATAAATTAATAAGAGGAGTCTTATTATTATTATTACTATTATCATTATTATTTAGTACCTAAATGGTTTAGGAATTAATTAATAAGAGTACTCTCATAATTGATAATTAAGTTCCTATATAGTTTAGGGATTATAATTATTATATTAAAATAATTAAGATCCTAATTAGATTAGGAGTTTAATTAAAAACCTTATTCCTAAAGGTGTTAGGAGGGTTTACTAAATCTATAAATAAGAGAATTCTTATTATGGATTAAGGTTACACACATAAACCTCCATAAGTTTTTGGAAGAGTACTCACATATTCTCTAGAGAGAGAAAACTAGGGTTTGTCATCACCCACTTCTTGAATTATTATTATTCTTTGGTGGATCACCTCTAGAGGCCAAACACTTGGGTGGTTAACGTTGATCATTGGAATCCAATCGGTGAAATTCAAGGAGATCGTGAAGGATTTGGAGGTGAACTTGTACCCGTTGAAGTTTTGAGTTCTACAAGGGTATATCTCTAACTTCTTCTTTATTAATTAATAGTTGCGCATAAAGGTCGATCCTAGATTATGGTTTGTAAATTTTTAAATTTGATTTTACCATGCTTCCGCTATTTTGTGCAATTTGATTGTGTCTATGATTTTTACAAACCAACAGTGGTATCAAGAGCCAAACTTTATGCGAATTATTAATTGTTTTAATTTCATATGTGTATGGGTATGTGTTTGGAATAATTTATTGGGCATAATTTGTTGTATAATTTTATTTTTTTTTTTATACCGAAAGTGAATTTGATTCACGGATGGAATAATATAATTACAAGGTGGATGTCTCGGTTTCAAATATATATGATATAGATGATTACCAAGCAACAAAAGCCACCCAGTTTTTACAGATTCGGTAAAGCAAAGCCATGGTTTGGTGTCATGTGATAAAAGCAAGTTTCGGTTATATATATATATATATATAAAGCAAACAATGCAGCCCCTTGTTCTCGGTTTTGGCAGCAAACGTGCGGATTATACTTATATGATAAAGGGTTGTCCCGAATTAAGTGACACTTTAATTAAAAGCAACTTTCGGTATTATATATATATATATATATAAAGCCACGGTTTTAGAAAAGAAAAGAAAAAAAACAAAGCAGTTTTTTCGGATTTATATATATATATAGCCATCACAGCTTCCGGTTTTGGTAGAATTCTAAAAGCAGACGAGCAAGTCAGTTTTTCGGGAATAATAAAGCAGCAACTTTTCGGTCAAAGCAACAGTTTTGGCAATTCATGGTTATTATATATATATATATATATATAATCATTACCGAATTATATATATATGTATATATATATATGCTAATTGTTATATATATATTATTAATATATATATGATATGTTTATAATATATATTAATTAGCCAAATGGTTTGGTAATTTTTTGTGCAAATTTTAAAATTTCAAAAATAAAAGAGTTTATTTTGGGTAATTTTAAAATAATAAAAATAAAAAGTTTATTTTTAAATAATTTTATAATTAAAATAAAAGGTTTATTTTAAACATGAAATTGGATTTCATGCAACTTTAAATTGCCCATTAAATGATACCAATATATATATGGAATGTTTTATTTAATTCATGTGATGAATATTATTTATTGATATATATGTTGATATATATGAAAGTAAATGGGATTGATTATGGACTATTGACCAATGTGATTGGATTTAATTTTAAATGGATGCATGAATGAATGAGTTTTATAAATGGGGTCTGCGTACCTCGTCTTTCTAATTTTTCTTATGTATAATTCTATCTCCCTCCTATGTACTTCCCCTTGACTGTTGATCAAGGTTTCTTATTTATTATAAATAATTTGTAATAGGATTAGTTAGAATTATTTTGAAGAATTGGAGCAAAGGAGCAAGGAGTGCATGAAGACTCATTTGTAATGGAGCCCAAATTTAAATGTAATAGTTATATTTAATTTAATTTATTCTTGCACCCTAGGTTTGACCTTTTGGTTCATTTGGTGGCTCTAGTGAACCAAATTAGAATAAAAGTCCATAATCAATCCAAGTAGAATATAGTATTCTATATGTGCATGTTAATTATATATATATATATTATATATTATCCAAACATGTTTCACATGTTAAATAACATGACGCGTATTTTATATATATATGTGCATGCGCGCTAAACAAGATGAGACAATTAATATTAACAAACCCCTCAAGATGTAGAATAAATATTATTTACAAAATGAATTAAAATGTTTAATTCTTGAATTAAAATGAGTTTAATTCAATAAAATAAAATTAGAATGATTCTAATTTATTTATTTTACTACTAAAATATTAAGTTGTAACGTTCAAAGATATTTGGAATATCGAACGTCGCCTTCTAGCATGATAAAACGATAGAGTATCAAATAATCAATATACGTTTGTTGTGCACACACAAGGCTTATATCGATCATTTGAGATGTTGTTTTATCACATTTGATGCTTATAAGGAATTGAACATTACTGTTTTGTTGTGCACACACAAGGGCAGTATTTTCCTCTTCACTTATATGGAAGTGCTAGGTCTGACTTAACTTAGATAATTTTGATTTGGATGTGCACACACATGATCATAATAATCTAAGAGGCAAAATACAAGGAGTTACATGTTGATGTAATTGACAAAAGTTGTCTACCTATTTATTTATATATAGTTTGTTATGCACACACAAGGCTATATACATTTGAAATAAGATCCTTATCTCACTAGCAAATCTTTAATTAGATTTGTCAAACTATAATGAAGAGGGTAATATAGTTTGATGAAAATAGTGGGAGACACCATTTTAAATAAAGACCTAATTAACTTGGTGATTAATAAAATGAATGCATGTTAATGTTGTTATTAATTCACTTAAAGAATATTGCTATGTTTAATTCACTAACACTGCATAGCATATTAGATGCTAATAATTTAATCGAACCGAATTGTTCGGATTGATTAAACAAATTTGAGAAAAGTTCTCAACACTGAAAAGCTAGCAAATGTCCTTAAATTGTCTATCCCTGCAAACGTTGCAGACTAAGCCTATGAGGAAGATATTGTTATTTTAAGAAATAGCAAGATGATGCAAAGGTGGCTCAATGCATCACGCTCGCATCCATAAGTATCGAGTTACAGCGTCAACAAGAGAAAATGGATGCACCTACTATATTGTTGCACATTCAAAAGTTGTTTGGTGAGCAAAGTAGGTCAACTATATATAAGATATCTAAGGAGCTCTTCCAATCTATAATAACCAATGGCACTACAGTAAAGACACGTATCCTAAAGATGATCAATTCGATCGATCAATTAGGACACCTAGGTTTTGTCAAAGATGAAGAGTTGAGTCAAGATTCGATCTTGCAGTCACTCGCTGACTCCCTTTCACAATTTGTTGTGAATTTTAACATTAATAAGCTTGAAGTCAGTTTACCTGATTAGCTTAAATATGTTGAATACAGTTGAGAGTCACTTTCCTTCCAAGGAAAACCAAGTTTTACTAGTAGATGAATCTTCTAAGTTGAAGAAGATGGACAAAGATGTTACTGAGGAGTCAGAAAAGATAGAAGGCAATAGAAAGGCTAAACAAATGACATAAATAAAAGTGATCCCGAATGCAAAGGAGTTTGCTTTCATTGCAATAGGGAAACTGGAAGAGGAACTACAAGGAGTATCTTGTAGTAGTTAAGCAGAAGAAGCTTAGTGAAGCTTCAACTACAGATATAGATTTGTTCATAATGAAATAGAACTTTCTATAAGTCAAGTTTCTACTTAGGTATTAAATACTAGCTGGTGGTCTCAAATATGCAAACCGTTGCAGAGACTAGACAGAAGTAGAAAGCTGAACTAAAGATAAGTAATCCTGTGCGTGAGGAATGGAGCAAAAGGTTGCTGCATTAATCACAGGAACTTACAGTTTAGCATTTCCTACGGGCAAATCCATTTAGTTAGTAAGATGTTACTATGTTGATTACTTGATGGATTTTGTAACCTTGACTTACATGAAAATATTTCAAAATTGAACAAATTAAAGGCAAATAGATGATATGGATTCATGCAATACTGTTAACTCGGTCATGTTAATGAAACAAGACTAAACAAGTTGTATAAAGATAGGTTTTTAGAGCCTTTTGATTATGAATCAAATACAACTTGTGAATCTTTTATCATGAAAACTATGACTAAATCTTCATTTAGTGGACATGGAGAGCGAGTTACAGAGTTGTTAGAGATGGTACACACAGTCGTGTGTGGGACCTATGACAACAAATGCAAGAGGAGGGTATTCATTCATTACTTTCACTGTTGATTCTAGATTTCGATATATGTATTTGATGAAATACAAATCCAAATCGTTTGAAACGTTCAAAGAATTCAAAAGTGAAGTATAAAAACTAAAGGCCAAAAGTATTAAAGTTCTTCGATTAGATCGAGAAGGGAATACTTAAGCAATAAGTTTCTAGATCATCTCAAGCGAAATGGTATTCTCACATAATGGACATGGTGATGATCCATGATGAGTTATACCAATCTTCCAGTATACTTCTAGGGTTATACCTTAGAAACGATCGCATATCTACTAAATCAGATACCTTCTTATTTCCTCCTCAAGACTTCATATGAGTCATGGATAGGGAGGAAACCAAGTCTTAAGTATGTTAAGATTTGAATTGTCCAGCTTATGTCAAAAGGTTTGACAGTGATAAGTTTGGGACAAGATCTGATAAGTGTAAACTTGTGGGATATCCTAAAGAAAGTTTAGGGTATCACTTCTATAATCCGACTAACTAAAAGGTGTTTGTTGAAACACGTTGCCTTATAAAAAAAGAAGTTTTTCCTTAAAGGGTTAGTGGGAGTAAAATAGATCTTGAAGAAGTTCAAGGACCACAAAACACTACAGATTAAGTGAAGGAATCTATATATGTAGATAAACCTATTGTACCATAACCAAGTCGTAAATCTGGTTTAGTACCGAAGATACCTCAATGGTATGGATTCATCATAGATGATGGTGATGAGGTACGCATCATAGTGGATGATGATCCAGTTACATATGATGAGGTATGAGTATTATATACTAAAGAGAAATGACTGATGATCATAAAATCCGAAATGGGTCTTTGGAGAAAGACTAAAGCAGATGGCTAGGTGGAGACCTATAAGACCTAACTTGTGGTAAAAGATTTCAAACAAGGTCAATGAGTTGATAAAAATGAAATTTTTCACTAGTGAAAATGCATATATCAATTCGGATTGTACTTGCAGTTGTAGCTTGTTATACAAAAGAATGTATATATGATACAACTAAGAGGATTTGTCTCCATATAGATGGAGTAAATCAAGTATGTAAGTTATAACAATCCAATTATGGATTGGAGCAAATTTCTCAAAGATGGAACATCCGTTTTGATGAGACAATCAAAGGAGTTTGATTTTATCAAAAACAAGGATGAACCAAGTGTGTACAAAGGTTAGTGGGAGCACTGTGACATTCCTAGTATTATATAGTGATATAATACTGATAAGAAATGACATACTGATGCTACAATCAGTAAAGATGTGGTTGTCTAAACACTTCTCCGTGAAGGACTTGGGAGAAACATCCTATATTTTGGGGATAAAGATCTATAGAGATAGGTCTAAAAGGATGTTTGGCTTGTCCCAAGGAACGTACATTGATTCTATGCTAAAGAAGTTTAGCATGAAAGATTCCAAGAAAGGGCTCATGTCGATGGGTTTTGGAATACGTCTCTCGAAGAAGCAGGCCCCAAAGACACCTGAAGAGAGAGACCGTATAAGTAAGACTCTTTATGCCTCAGCAATAGGATCTATCATATACGGGATGATATGTACTTGACCTGATATTGCTTATGCATGATAAGCAGATATTAGTTCATTTCTGGAGAAGAATATTATAAAAGAGTTTCTAATGATGAGTCTGATATAAAACTAAAGGGCTTAACAAACTCAAGTTTGTTCAGACTAACCAAGATAACAGCATATTCGTTTCAGGTAATATAATTACCTTGAATGGTGCTGCAGTTTGAAAAGTTCCAAACAGCAAGGAGTTGTTGATTTAGTGACAAAGACATAGTAAATAACTATAAGTGAAGCTGCAAAGGTGATTGTTTGGTTCAACAAGTTCATTACAGAACTTATAACGGTTCCTAGCATTAAAGGAGTTTAATTTGCCAAAGAACCTAGGTCTCATCTGAAATCCAAACATATGTTGCAGCACTTTCATATGATTAGATGAATCATTGAAAAGGAGACGACACTATAAAGATGGCAAGCTCTTAGAACAGCATTACAGATCCATTAACTAAAGCATTTACTAAACAATTTGTACGCCACTTAGAGAAGAATGGTATAGGGATACCAAAGGGCGATTGGCTTTAGTGCAAGTGGGAGATTGAAAGTAGTATGCCCTCAAGCCAATCACATTTGATGTGATAAGCATATATTTTGTAATCTTGTTCATTTATTAATAAAAGAATCAAGGCATTTCTTTATTCATGATTAATCACTTGAATTAATCAAATGGATAAACCCATAGTTTTCGAGCAATGCTTTTAGAACCATGATAAGGATCATGCTAATGAGATCAAAATTCAAGATAGCTCAAAACTAAAATTGTTCCTGATCGTTGGATCACTAAAATGGGAATTAGTGAATCCGGATAGATTAGTACATACTATGCTTGCTCTTATGAAGAGGATGATTGATCTCATAATCATTTGTGTAGAGACACTAAAGCAAGTATGTAGGTGCTTATTAGAGAATAAGTTCACTGAACGTGACTCGCTCAAGGAACACCTAATGGAGTCTTACTTGCCTGTCAATAGGAGTTCCTTTTGTGATAGTAATACAAGTGATCCTTGGACTTGAGATCATCATAGTATCTTATGTATGATGAATTATGTTTTGACATATTCCTTAAAACCTTTAGGGTGTATCAAAGGGTATGATCGGATATAATAAGTCATACATGGAGATAGGTGAATGATCAATAAAGAATCTACCACTTCTAGTAAAAGAAGAGAATGTCCTATGCGATAAGATAAATGACAACTCAGTAGTCCTTGGCTAAGGCAGAATGAAAATTAGAAAGTAGTTTCTAATTTACATTAATTAGAGTTATTCATTTAAGGATCGAAATGCATATAATCAAATAAAATAAGACTTGACAGTAATACCATGTCTTATATTTGATTGGGACATTGTGAGGTAGAAGGATTGAATTGTAATGTAACTATTCGCTGAATAGGTTCTTTTGTGATTAAATGTTGAAATCTATATTACCTGGAAAGTCGTTGATCGCTAAATGGGCTTACCCTTATTATGGAATAAATATTATTTATTTAAATAAATTAAATAGTTTAATTTATTTATATAAATAAGATTAGAATAGTTCTAATTAATTTATTCTATAACCGGTTTAATATGGAGAACCTAAAGGGTCACACCGCAAAAGGAAAATAATTATTTAAGAAGTAAATGGCAAAATTGTAATAATGAATTAAGTATTTTTAATTTATACTATGTTGATAGAATAAATTAAATAACTTAATATTTATTATTTAGTATTTTGGAAATACTAATTATAAATTAATAAGAGGAGTCTTATTATTATTATTACTATTATCATTATTATTTAGTTCCTAAATGGTTTAGGAATTAATTAATAAGAGTACTCTCATAATTGATAATTAAGTTCCTATATAGTTTAGGTATTATAATTATTATATTAAAATAATTAAGATCCTAATTAGATTAGGAGTTTAATTAAAAACCCTATTCCTAAAGGTGTTAGGAGGGTTTACTAAATCTATAAATAAGAGAAGTCTTATTATGGATTAAGGTTACACACATAAACCTCCATAAGTTTTTGGAAGAGTACTCACATATTCTCTAGAGAGAGAAAACTAGGGTTTGTCATCACCCACTTCTTGAATTATTATTATTCCTTGGTGGATCACCTCTAGAGGCCAAACACTTAGGTGGCTAACGTTGATCATTAGAATCCAATCGGTGAAATTCAAGGAGATCGTGAAGGATTTGGAGGTGAACTTGTACCCGTTGAAGTTTTGAGTTCTACAAGGGTATATCTCTAACTTCTTCTTTATTAATTAATAGTTGCGCATAAAGGTCGATCCTAGATTATGGTTTGTAAATTTTTAAATTTGATATTACCATGCTTCCGCTATTTTGTGCAATTTGATTGTGTCTATGATTTTTACAAACCAACGTTAATTTCTCACTAAAGTATGCCACCGGTTTGCCTTATTGCATCAAAACTGCTCCAACACCTAAACCTAATGCATCATATTCAAGTTCAAACATTTTAGAAAAACTAGGTAAAATAATTAAAGTCGTGTTAATCAATTTAGATTTAATTAATTAAAAAGCCTTTTTATGTTCACTTCCCCATTTGAATCCAACTCTCTTTTTGATAACTTCCATAAGCAGTGCGGTAATAGTACTGAAATCTCTTATAAACCGTCGATAAAAACTCACGAGTCCATGGAAACTTCGGTCTTGACTCACATTCATAAGACTCGGTCATTCTTAGATTGTATATATCTTCTCTTCATCTGCTTGAATTCATTTTGCACTAACAACAAAACCAAGAAAAATAATTCTATCCATGCAAAACATGCATTTATCCATCTTAGCATATAAGTTCTATTGCCTAAGTACATTTAAAACATATTTTAAATGCTTAACATGATCATCCAAGTTTTTACTATAAACTAAAATGTCATCAAAGTAAACAACAACAAATTTTCCAATGAAAGATTGTAAAATATGGTTCATTAATCTCGTGAAAGTATTAGTTAAACTAAAAAGTAAAATTAACCACTCATATAAACTATATTTTGTTTTAAAAGCAATTTTCCACCCACCTCCCTCTTTCATTCTAATTTGATGATATCCACCTTTTAAGTCAATTTTAAAAAATATGTAATATCCATGCAATTCATTTAACATATTATCTAACCTAGAAATAGGATGTCTATACTTTACTGTAATATTATTTGCCGCATAATAATCAATACACATACGTCATTTTCCATCCTTCTTAGGTACTAAAATCACTAGAATTACACATTGACTCATACTTTCTCTCACAAATCTCTTCTTCATAAGTTCATCAGCATGCCTTTGTATCCCCTTCATCTCCTCGGGATTACTCCTATAAGCCAGTCGATTAAGAATGGTAGCACCAGGTATAAAGTCAATTTGATGTTATATTCCCCGAATTGGTGCACTTGTTTCGGACTCAACGGTGCCAAAATAATTCACTTTTGCTTGTAGGTGAATGGATACTTATTTGTGAACCCATCATTCTTCACACGCCGATCAAATTGTTATGGTCTTCCAAGTAACAAATGACCCACCTGCATCGGAACCACATTACAAAATACTTTATCTTAATACTTTTCTATGTTAAATGGCACCAAGACTTGTCTCATCACTTTGATTTCCCCACTATCATTAAGTCGTTGCAACTTGTATGGTTGAGGATGCTTGATTGTCGGTAGACTCAACCTCTTCACCATGAGTGTGCTCGCAACATTTGTATAACTTCCTCCATCAATCACCACATTGTAGATTTTTCCTTGAACAAGACACCTTTTGTGAAAAAGATTCTCTCATTGTATGTTATCATCCTCTTTATATTGCACGCTAAGACCTCTTCTAGTCACCATCATCCTACCCACTGCAATCTCCATCCCTTCTTCTACATCCTTTAATGGTGGCATAGAATCATCATCACTTTTCTCCTCCTCGGTCTCCACCTCTCCATCATTGAGTATGATCATAATTCTCCGATTTGGACATTGACTTGAGATATGACCTTGGCCTTGACATTTAAAACATACAATGTCACAATTTCTATTTGAAGAAGAGTCAATTTTCCCTTATTTTCCTGATTGGTTGATTCTTGCTTAGGATTAATCTTGGGTTTGTTTATGATTAGCTTCTCCTCCTTCTTTGGTGTATTGGACTTCCAAGATGAAATCTTAGTAGACATTGATCGTTGACAACCTTTCCTCTTAAGTTGGTTCTTAATCTTGATGGCCATGTGTACCATGTCCTCTAATAGCACATAATGTTGTCGCTCTGCCAAATCAGCAATTTCCCAATTTGAACCCATTTGAAGCCTGCCAGTGTCGCCTCGCGGTCCTCCACTATATTTCCTTAAGTCATAATGACCTCTATCTCCTTGTAATAGTCTTCCACGCTCTTACTACCTTACTTGAGTGTTTGTAGACTCCTATAAAGATCTCTATGGTAATGGCTTGGAAAAAATCTATATGATCACCATAACAGTATAAAAATATTCTGGACCTTAAAACTTTAGTTATGTTAGTAAGTTTTACTTTTATAAGCACATAGATGCATGTTTGATTGTGGGAGTATTATGTGATGAGGAACCATGGTGGGTTCCGACGGTATAAGGATGGGTTCTTTTTTATTTTTTATGGAGCTATGTCGTTAGTATATGCATGTTGGAATTATAAGTTTTGTAAACCCTAATTAGAAACTATTTTTAGCCATGTGAATCAAAGTATATGAGTTGTTTTAGGCTTTGTAAGTCATATGTTATGTGTATATAAGTTACAAAGATAATCTAAGAAGAACAAACGAAAAATGTATTAAAATGGATTTATGAGAATTTTGTGAGCAAAACATGTCATTTTGAAAATCTGGGTTTGGTTTCTACAAACTAAACCAGACGGGTATAACCTGTCTACTTTGTTGTCTACATTAGTTTGTTGCTAAACCAAACGGGTATAACCTGTCTACTTTGGTGTCTGCATTAGTTTGTTACTAAACCAGACGGCTATAACTTGTCTACTTTGGCGTCTGTATTAAACTGCTAAGCAGAACCAAGACTAGAGAGCAGTTTTGCTTGTTGTGAAATCTAAGTTGTGTAACCAACAAATGGAATAATAAATTGAACTTAGAAATAATTTAAAGACTAGTAAAATGAACAAGTTATGAACATAGGAACCACGGAGAATAAGGAAATTAAAAGTTAAAAAATGGCTAAGTCAAGTCAATTTCGAGTCCGAATCGGGCCAAGTCGAAAATAAATAAATAAATAAAATTAAATAATAATAATAATAATGATAATAATAATAATAATAATAATAATAATAATAATAATAATAATAATAATAATAATAATAATAATAATAATAATAATAATAATAATAATAATAATAAGAATAATAATAAGAATAATACAATGAGTAAGTTAATAATGAATGTTAAATAATGAATAAATCATTATGTTGTGGGATCCACGAGTGACTAATTGGAATACCGACTTATTAAATAGGTAAATTATCTGAAGAAATAAAGTTGTGAGTTAACTAAAGAGGACAATCCAGGAAAGTTCCCTAACTTGTTAATTACTCTGTGAAAGTTACCTAAACTTATTCAAATTACTATTGTGCAAGTTTTTCTAAACTTACTCTAAGTTAATATTATGCAACTTTCCGCCTTATGCATTTTCCTTTGATAATGCAAGTATCCTTCACTTGTACACTTTTATTGATTCGTCAAATTATGTTAAGTGCAATAATTATGGAAATATATTTCATGATGAACTTGAATATAATTGTTCGCATTAACATGTTTCCAAAAGTTTTACTCTGACATTCAATCATCAACATTGCAAGTTTCTTAACCTGTTTTCGACTATGTGTAATTCCCTGAACTTGACTAATTTGACAAATTGATATTATGCAACTTTCCTGAATTACTCCAATTCCAATATTGTGTTAATCCTAAAATAATTCTTGAATATTTTATCATATCGAACGTGAATATTAGTGTTTATATTTGTATGACTTGTTCAAGCATCTAGTTTATGAAATATTTAAAGCCTTAAATGATCATAAGATGTTTGAGAAGTAAGTTTATATCATTTGTTCCGACTAGACAATCATTGAAATAGAACTTCGAGTCGATGATATTTTAGAAAGCTATCCAAACTGATTGCCTTGGTGCGGAATCCTATGATGAGAATGAGATGAACAACCCTTATACAAGGGGTATTTATTTTTATGTCGGGCAACCGACTTGAGCGCCATATTTAAAAATTATGCATAACGTAGGGTACAATAGGCTGATCACCTATGTACTCGTAAAAAGTGTTTACAGCCCGTGTGATCGCTAAACACTCCGAAGGATTATCCTCCTAGGAGTTCACGGTCCATAGTGACCACTCAGTAATGAAATACAAAGATTCCCTTTGAACAAAATTGTTCTATTGCTCATTATTTTGATTTGCTTCTCAAGTAATATTTAATTGTTGAATGTTCCAAAAAGCTTAAATTTTACTCATGATATGTCATCCTTTGAATGTTTTAAACTTGCTGAGCAATTAGTTGCTCATTCTTGCTTAATCAAAATATTATTGTTAAGTCAGAAAAGACCAAAAGTCTCGATAGAGATAATGAGGAAGGGAAAGACAATCGAGTAATTGGCGACTGAGTATAAGTTTTTGAATTGAACCTTAATGTTTATATTGATCTTTTAAAATGCATAGACAGTTTGTAATAAGTAAAGGTTAGAGAGTCTGGGATGTACTTATCTATGTATTCAACGATGTAATTATTTAGTGTGGGATGATGTTGGTTTGCAAAAATATGACATATATATAATCAAATTATATAAGCGCAACAGAAGTACGCAAAATCAGATTTTAAATTTTTTGTACAAACCAATAATCAGGATCTTTCTTATACGATTATTATTAATTGAGGAAGGAAAAAAGATTTATACCTTTGTAGAACCAAGCTTCCACGGGTACAAGTTCAACTCCCTTTAATACTTCACGTTCTTCTTCAAATTCACCTATTAGATTCAACGGATCAATGTTAGCTCCCCAAGTGTGAAGCCTCTAGAGGTGATCCACCAAGAGATTTATGAATTAAAGAAGTGAATTTTGGTTTTCCCAAACCATGGGTGGCTAGCTCTAATTCTCTCTCTCTCTCTCTCTAATTCCTTAGATGTAGAGAATTATCAACTACTTTATCTATTGTTGTGAAAGAGTGTGTAACATTAATCTATGATAAAACTACTCTTATTTATAAATATAATCAACCATCCAAAACTATTTAAGATTAGGGTTTTAATTTAGTTCTCAATTCACTTAAGAACTAAATTAATTAATTAAAATTCATAAACCATTTAAAAACTTAATTATTTAATAATGACAGTACTTCTTATTAATTAATTACTAAACCATTTAGTAACTTAATTAATTATTATAATTACAATTCTTAAATCATTTAAGAACTTAATTATTTACAATAATACTATTACTTATTAATTAATTCCTAAATCATTTAGAAACTAAATAATAATAATAATAATAATAATAATAATAATAATAATAATAATAATAATAATAATAATAATAATAATAAGACTTCTCTTATTAAGTTATAATTAGTATTTCTAAAATACTAAATTATAAATATTAAGCTATTTAATTTATTCTATCACCATAGTATAAATTAAATATACTTAATTTATTATTACGATTATGTCATCAACTTCTAAAATAAATATTACTCTTTTGCGGTGTGACCCTTTAGCTTCTCCATATTAAACTGGTTGTATAATAAATAAATAAGAACAATTCTAATTCATTTATTATTAATTAACTTTTTAATTTAGAATAAATAGTTATTACACAATAAGGGTAAGTCCCTTTAGCTATTAATCGACATTCCACATAATATAAATTTTAACATTTGACCGTAAAAGAACCTTTCAGTAAATAGTTACCATACAATTCAATCTTTCTACCATACAATGTCTCAATTAAATATAAGACACAAAATTTCTGTCAAGTCTTATTTATTTGATCACATGCATTTCAATTCACAAATGCACAATTCTAGTTAATGTAAATTAGAAACTTCTTTCTAATTTCATTCAACCTTGGCCAGGGATTTTTGAGTTGGCACTTATTGAATCGCATATTACATTCTCTCCTTTTACTGGAAGTGGTAGATCCTTTGTTGATCATTTACATATCTACATGTGTACCTTATTATAACCAAGCACATCCTTTGATATACCAACAAGTCTTAAGGAATATGTCTAAGTATAACTTAGTACACACAAGATACTATGATGATCTCAAGTCCAATGATCACTTGTACAACTATCACATAAGGAACTGCTATTGACAGAAAAGTGAAACTCTATAAGGTGTTCCTTGAGCGAATCACTTTCAGTGAACTTATTCTCTAATAAGCACCTATATACTTGCTTTAGTGTCTCTACACAAATGATTATGAGATCAATCATCCTCTTCATAAGAGCAAGCATAGTATGTACCAATCTATCTAGATCTACTAATCCTCTTTTTAGTGATCCAACGACTAGGAATAATTTTAGTTTTGACCTATCTTGAATTTAGATCTCATTAGCATGATCCCCATCATGGTTCTAGAAGCATTGCTCGACAACTATGGGTTTATCCATTTAATTAATTTAGCTAATTAATCATGAATAAAGAAATGTCTTAATACTTTTACTAATAAACGAATAAGATTATAAAATATATGCTTATCACATCAAATGTGATTGACTTGAGAGCATATTACTTTCAATCTCCCACTTGCACTAGCACTAAAGTCAGTCGCCTTTTGGTATCTCCATATCATTCTTCTCTAAGTGACGTACAAATTGTTTAGTAAATGCTTTAGTTAATGAATTTGAAATGTTGTACTGAGAGCCTACCATCTTTATGGTGTTGTCTCCTTTTTAATGATTCATCTAATCATATGAAAGTGCTGCAACACATGTTTGGATTTCAGATGAGACCTAGGTTCCTTGGTGAATCAAACTCCTTTAATGCTAGGAATCATTATAAGTTCTGTAATGAACTTGTTGGACCAAACAATCACATTTACAGTTTCACTTATAATTATTTACTATATTTTTGTCACTAAATCAGAAACTCGTTGTTTGGAACTTTTCCAACTCACTGCAGTACCGTTCAAGGTAATCATATTACCTGAAATGGATATGTTGTTATCTTGGTTAGTCTGAACAAACTTGAGTATATTAAGCCATCTAGTTTTATATCAAACCCATCATTAGAAACTCTTTTCTAATGTTCTTCTCCATAATTGAACTAATATTTGCTTATCATACATAAGCAATATCAAGTCTAGTACATATCAACGAATCAATGTATGTCCCTTAGGTCAAGCCGAGCATCTTTTATGATCTATCTCTATAGACCTTTAAGATGCCTCTCCCAAGTCCTTAAATGAGAAATTTTTAGACAACCACATCTTTACTGATTATAATATCGGTATGTCATTCTTTATCGGTTTATCAACATATAATACTATAAATGTCATAGTGCTCCCACTAACCTTTATACACATTTGGTTCATCCTTGTCTTTCATAAAATCAAACTCTTTTGATTGTCGCATCAAAACGGATGTTTCAACTTCGAAAAATTTGATTCAATTCATAATTGGATCGTTGTAGCTTACATACTTAATTTACTCCATCTCTATGGAGACAAATCATCTTGGTTGTATCATACATACATTCTTTTGTATAGTAAGCTGCAAGTAAAATATGAATGGATATATGCATTTTCACTAGTGAAAAGTTTCATTATAGTCAACTCATTGACCTTGTTTGAAATCTTTTTACCACTAGTTAGGTCTTATAGGTCTCCACCTTGCCATCTACTTTAGTCTTTCTTCAAAGATCCATTTTGGATTTTCTGGTCATCAGCCATTTCTCTTGAGTATCTAATACTCATACCTCATCGTATGTATCTGGATTATTATTGTGAGGACCCGAATTTTTTGTGATTTACTTAATAAAATTAAATAAGAATTTAAATAACAAAATTATCAAAGTTGTTTAAATTGTTTATGATGTAAGTGATTTAAAGTGTATGAAGGAATTTAATTGGTAAATTAAATTTGTACAAAGATGGTGATGAATTGTGTCGATTTAAAATCATTGAAGAGTAAATAAATTGTTTAAAAATAATTTATGAAGAATAAGAGAAATTTCATGTAAAGGTACAATAAATTGTACAATTAAATCGTTGTGGAAGTGTAGAAATTATGATTTAAATAATGTTATGTGGTAATGTGAGATATATAAATTAGATATGTATATATATGTGTGTGCATGTTTAATTGTTATAATTATAAATTTCATTAATTATGGAAATTAAGGGATTAATAATTAAATTAATCCGAAAATTAATTAAAAGTTAATGAGGGAATTAATAAAGGTATAATTATTGATTATATAATTAATCAATAATTATGGAGGAAATTTGAAAATTAAATAAATGAGGAGAATGTAATTATATAAATTATATAATAATAAATTATATAAGAAAGTTAAAGTAAATGGTAAGAAAATATAATTATATAAAAATGATTATATAATTTATATAAGAAGAATACATTAATTAAGAAAGGAAATATAAGTGTACAAATGGTACAATATTTTATTATATGGTGGATATTTGAAGTGTGTCAAATAGTAAAGAAATAAAAAATAATTGAGAAGAAGGAAGGTTTTAATTTATTTAAAATTATGTTCATGTATAATTGAATTTTTATGATTTTTATGGAGGATAATATTTTAGAAACGTAAACATGTTAATGTAACATGTTATCCAAGTAACGAAGTGAAAAAGTATGAAAAATAATTTATATAAGTTATATGAATTTTGGAGGTATAAAATACCTTATATAGGTATATGCATGTCATTATGCGTGTACAAAATTTGTCAAGTAAAGTACCTGAAAAAGGTATATATATTATTTGTAAATCATGTTATGAATTTTGGTGAATTAAAATAATTATTTTACATACATCATGTATAATATTTATTGCACGAAATAATTATGTAATGTATTAAAATAATTGTTTATGGTTGATTTTTAGCCAAAAATCTTGCAAGTCGGCGGATGTGGTGGACTGTCTAATTTGTTTAAATGATGCATCAAAGAAAAGGAATAATATATATATAAATTAAAAAAGGAAAATAAACATAAAACCCAAAAACCTTCTCTCTCTTATCTTTCATCTCCACCGAGCACCACCACCGCCACCGAGCACCACCACCGCCAAGGGAGGAAATTATGGTGCCATCCAAGTGTAGAAAAAGTTTCAAAGGAAAGTTTGCAAGCTTAAGGAAGGTATAAAACTATTTTCATTGCATTATTTTAGTAGTTTTGGTGATAAACTAATTTTGTGAAAAAAAATTAGTTAATAATTAGAATAATTAATGTTAATGATTCTTAGAGGTATATATGTGGATTATATGATGTTTAGAATAATTATTGTGGGAAAAAATAGATCAAAAATATGAAATTTTGGAATTTAAAAGGAACAGTCCCCGATAGTAGCTTTTCTGTTTATTTCGGTGCAGAATCTGAGAAAATTTTCTTCTAAAAAGTTGTAGAGAATTAAATTTCGTGTGGAATAGACTTAAAATTCGTAATTTTCGGATAAACGTGCTAATTACTGTGAATTTTGGAAGTTTCATTGCATTAAAATTAAAATTTAATTACTAAAAATATTTTTGTACTGAAATTTGTTCTGGACAGCATTATCGTTATATTATTCCATAATTTTGAAAACATTTGGTAATTTATTGAAGAGCATAGTATTTATTGTATTTTTAAGGCTATTTAAAGTTAATGTAAAAATAAGTGAAAATTCATGAAAAATTCTATAAATGTTGAAAAATTACGAAACATGGCGAAAAATTTTATAATGTTATAAGATAAATATTGATGTTGTTTGGGGGATACAAAAGTATCCAGAAATTATGAAAATTGGTCGAAAAGTCTAGGATGATATTCTAGAGACTTTAAAAGGTTTGGTGGACAAATGTGATGTTGGAATTATATTTACCTCTTTTAAATATTAAACCATTAATGTACGAATCGAGATAAATTACCAAGAAATAAGCACGAACGAACGGACATCTTAGGTTATATCCAGCATGTCAATTGACATATACGGTATATGTTATTAACCTAAACTGACGTGTTGTTGTTGTAACTGACTATATTTAAAATAATTATAGGTCGTGCAATACATTTTTGTTCGAGTTATGACTAGTAGTGAACTACGGACCGAGTCAAGTTTTTCAGTAATGGTTAATTGTTTAATTGTTATATGTAACTTAAATTGCTCAATTGCTTATGAAATTCCTGTTACGTGATTAATTGATAATGTGCCTTATGTGTACACATGAAATTCGTTGCAATATTCGATTCTCGAGAAATATACTGCTTTAGTATAAACACAACACATGATATATGACATATACTGAGCATATGACACCCAAGATTTTTGGAATAATTTTAAATAAAAATTATGACGAATTAAGTAAAGATTAATACTTAAAGCCTAGTATTGAATAATGAAAGTATTAAGGAATGACTTATGAAATGTGAAGAAAAATTATATGAACTAAGAAGAGAATGATGAATATGCAGGGTATAAATGATGTGCATTAAAGAGTATGAAATAAGTGGATTGAGTAAGGGTAAATGCGATTAAAGAAAAGAAAATTTTCAGAGAATGAGAAGTTATTTTGATAAATGCATTAAGAATTATGAAATGTAATATTACAGAGGAATTGTGAATTGAATTAAGAGTTGTGTATTCTAACAGTTACGATCATTATGGGGTTATCCATGTGAGTTATAGAAATTAACGAGGTAAGATATGATTATTATGGAAATCATTATGATTTATCAAGATAAAGGTATAACAAGGCGCTATAATAAAATAAGTATGAATATTACGGTAATTATGATTCCGAGGACGGAATCCTGTTAAGGGGTGAAGAATGTGAGGATCCGAATTTTCAGAATTTCTTTATTAATATTAAATGAGAATTTAATTAACAGAATTATCAACTTTATTTAAAGTATTGGTGAATTATATGTGATTTAAAGTGTGCAAAGGGATTTAATTGATAAATTAAATCTGTACAGAGATAGCGATGATTTGTGTGAATTTAAAATAATTGAAAAAGTAAATAAATTGTTTAAAAATAATTTATTAAGAATAAGAGAAATTTCATGTAAAGGTACAATAAAATGTACAATTAAATTGTTATGAAAATGCAGAAATTATGATTTAATGGAGGGTATGTGGTAATGTGAAATATACGAAATTAGATATGTATATATATACATTTATATATATATAAATGTATATGTTTAAGTGATAATTATAAATGTTATTAATTATGGAAATTAAGGGATTAATAATTAAATTAATCCAAATTTAAATGAAAAGCGAATGAGGAAGTTAATAAAATTTAATTATTGATTTTAGATTTAATTAAGAATTATGGTGGAAATTTAGAAATTTATTGAGAAAAAATGTAATTATATAAATTATATAATAATAAATTATATGATTTATATGAGAAAATTAAAGTGATGTATAAAGGAAATTATAATTATATAAATTATATAAGGATAATTATATAATTTATATAAGAGAATTAAATAATGAGGAAGTTAATAAATGTGAAATTATTGATTAATTGACAATTATGGAGGAATTTAAGAAATTATTCAAGAAAGGAGAATGTAAATATATAAATTATATAATTTATATATAAAGAAATTAATGTGAAATGTAAAGAAATGAAATTAAATAAGGAAAAAGGAAGGTTTTAATTTATTAAAAATTATATTTAGGTATAATGGAATTATTGTGACTTTTATTAAGGATAATATTTTAAAAACGTGAACATGTTAGTGTAACATGTTGTACAAGTAATGAAGTGAAAAATTATGAAAAATAATTTTTATATGTCCTATGAATTAATTTATGATTTTTGGAGGTATAAATTACCTCATATGATTACATGCACGTTATTATGCGTGTACAAAATTTGTCAAGTAAAATATCGAAAAATGTATTAATATTACTTAAAAATCATGTTATGATTTTTGGTGAGTTAAAATAAATATTTTATATACATTATATAAAATATTTATTACATGAAATAATTACGTAATGTATAAAATACTTTATTTATGCATGATTTTTTTTATGAGGCTTATCCGAAATTGTGCATGGCGGTGGAATTGTTTGGTGATTCAAAAATAATTAATTGTGCAATTATAAAAGGAAGAGAAAAGAAAAAAAAGAAGAACAAAACAAAGAGCAAAAATGAAAACAAAAACAAAACTTTTTTTTTCACCACCACTCCCACTGCCACCATCACTACCACCACCACCACCAACTGAGAGCTTCATCACCATCAAAAGATGAGAAAAGATCAAGCTTCAAAGGAGGTTTAGCTTGAGGAAGGTATAAAGATTTAATTGTTTGAATTATTTTGTTATTTTTGGTGGTGGAATAATTTTATGGAAAATTAGTAAATAATTATTCTAAATAATTTTAGGATGTATATTTATAAATTTTATGATTTTTGGAGTAGTCTTGTTGTGAAAATTGTGAAAAAATGGTGTATTTTGTGTGTTGGTTGGCTACTGTTCACCGCTGAAGGAGAGGAAGAAATTCAGGGCTGTCGCACAATGCGCGGCAGCCATTTTTTTTTCCAGACGCGCGACTATAAACGACGTCATTTTGGGGGGTGCGCGGAAGAAGCTGTCGCGCAATGCGCGGAGGCTTCTGGAACGACAAGAAACGACGCCGTTTTGGCGTCGGTAGTGAAGGGTCGCGCGCAATGCGCGACCGACGGCAACGCTGGAAATTACCAGCGTGTCCTTGGGCTTTTCCAGAAATACCGATCGTGTCCTTTGACCACGGAAATTATGGAATGCCCCTGGACTTTCCAAAATATTCCGGTTGTGTCCCTAACATTGCTGAAGTTACGAAAATGCCCCTAGGCTTTCTGAAAAATACCAAATGTGTCCCTAAGGGCGCGAAAATTACCAAAATGCCCCTAAAAGTGATTTTTAATTGAAATAAATGTTTAGAAATTGTTTAAAAATCATAGAAAATTTTAGAAAAATACTAAAAATATAGAAATGATGTTTGAGCATTAAATTTAATATTTTTGTAAAAATATTAAATATTGGAGATTAATATTTAAATGTTTAAATATTAATCTAATAAGGTTATAGTTTAGAAAATGGTTAAATAAAATTTTCGGACAATAAAATATATTAAATTTTATCCAATGAGTCGGGTTGTCCATAGTAAAAGCATTAAATATTAAGTTATGTTAATATTTTTAAGGACGAGGTTAATATATTTAACCATATTATTTAATAATTGGCCAAGAGATGATATTAATTAAATAAATTAATATCATAAAGAGATAAATAATTATTATTTGATTATTTTATGATTATAGGTTGATCGAGTTAAAGGTTTGAGCTATCAATTTAAATAATTGGACGACAAGCAAGTTCTTCAGTACTTTTATATTAAATGTTTAACTGTTATGATATGTTAAAACTTGTCAAATGCATAGGAATTATGTGTTATGTGATACGCGGATTATATGACAACTATGTGTACTGTGTGCAATGATATGAGATATATTGCTATAGTAGAAACACAAGCACATGATGTATGACACACACCAAACATGATAAGGTATGTGCTACGTGACGCATAAACTGTTGAACTTGCTGAGCCATTATGCTCATTACTTGCTTAAAATAAACTTTTGCAGGTTAAGAAATGAATTTCAAGAATATCAGATTATGTAGAGATGGATTTTCCTAAAAGGTTGTGAACGTTATTATTATATGTTTATATTATGATTCAATATGGATTCATTTGCAAAGTTTGTATTCACGTGATATATGTACAAAAGTTGGTATTGATGTGATATTTGCATAGGATCCAGACTGATCAAATAAAGTTAAATGGTATATGATAATGATTTAAGATTGTTGTATGGTAAAGAGTAAGATAGGTTTAAAAAATGTGAACAATGAAGTAAAGATGTTTGTATTGATATTAAATTATAAATGTTGAGTTTTACGACACTAGCTACAGAAAGAAAAAGTGAAGGTTGCGATCCAGGTACTAGGATCCAGATATAAGGATTTTAAAAATCCGAATATTTTAATACAATGATTGAATTGAGAAAGTGAAAAATTTATACCGAAAATTTGGTAATTGATGACGATAATGTCAATAAATGAATTAATTAAGGTGATTAAAGATTTAGTAACGAACCGAAATTTGGACGAAAGGAATATAATGTATAATAAATAAAAAAAATTTAAGGTAATAAAGTGGGTCGAATTTCGGGGTCGTTTCAGAGCATGTTATGTTATATGATACGTGAGGCATGTAATGTGTTTACTGTTAAACTTGATGAGCCGTCGTGCTCATCCTTGTATGAAAATAAACCTTTTCAGGTAAAAAAATATGAATTCGAGAGTACCAAATCGGGTGAGAGATTTATGGCGGCATCATTAAAGGTTGTCAATGTAAATGTATTATATTTTAATTATAGTAATCAATGTGGTTAATTTGGTACAATTTATAGCTCTATCTATATGGTGGTGATATTACGAATCCTGATCAGATAAGTAAGGTTAAGTTATGTGTAACAATTATTCAAAGGTAATTGTTATTATAGGGAAGTATGATATATTTAAAAATGTGAACGATGAAGCAAAGATGTTTGTATCGATTTTAAATTTTGAATGTTGAGCTTTACGAGACTAGTAATAGAAAGAAAAAGTAATGGTTGCGATCCAAGGACTAGGATCAAGACGATAAGTTTTTAAATGTCCAAATAGTTTAATACAATGATTGAAGTTGAGAAAAAAATTTATACTAAAAAAATTTGATAATTGATGACTGTAGTGTCAATTAATGGGTTAAATGAGGCGATTAAAGATTTATTAACGAACCGAAATTTGGATGTTAAGAAATTAATGTGTTTAATAAACATGAAATTTAAGGTAATAAGGTGTGTTGAATTTCGGGGTCGTTACAATTATCCACTATGATGCGTACCTCATCATCATCATCTTTGAAGAATCCATACCTTTTAAGTATCTTCGGTACTAAACCAGATTTATGTGGTTATGGTACAATAGGTTTATTTACTTGTACAGATTCATTCGCTTGATCTGCAGTGTTTTGTGGTTCTTGAACTTCTTCAAGATCTATTCTACTCCCACTAACCCTTTAAGAAAAAACTTTTTTTTCCTATAAGGCAGCATATTTCAACAAACACATTTTAATTAGTCAGATTATAGACTTGATACCCTAAACTTTCTTTAGGATATCCCACAAGTTTACATTTGTCAGATCTTGTCCTAAGCTTATCATGTTAAACCTTTTAACATAAGATGAACAATCCAAATCTTAACATACTTAAGACTTGGTTTTCTCCCTATCCATAACTCATATGAAGTTTTAGGGATAAAATTTGAAGGTATCTTATTTAGTAGATATGCGGTCGTTTCTAGGGCATAACCCTAAAAGGATACTAAAAGGTCAGTAATACTCATTATAGATCATCACCATGTCCATTCTGTGAGAATACCATTTCGCTTAAGCTGATCTAGAAACTTACTACTTAAGTATTCCTTTCTCAATCTAATCAAAGAACTTTAATACTTTTGGCATTTAGTTTCTATACTTCACTTTTGAATTCTTTGAACGTTTCAAACGATTTGGATTTATATTTCATCAAATACATATATCGAAATCTAGAATCATTAGTAAAAGTAATGAATGAATACCTTCCTCTTGCATTTGTTGTCATAGGTTCCACATACGACTGTGTGTACCATCTCTAACAGCTCTGCAACTCACTCTCCATGTCCACTAAATTGAGATTTAGTTATATTGTCTATGATGCAAGATTCACAAGTTGTATTTGATTCATAATCAAAAGGCTCTAAAACCTATCTTTATAATTTATATCATCTCTTTGCCTTTAGTTTGCTCAAATTAGAATATTTTTCATATAAGTCAAGTATACAAAATCCATTAAGTAATAAACTAGTTTTAAATAAAATATTATCATTATAAACAGAATAACAATTGTTCATTATTATAATATCAAAAACCCTTCCTTGTCACCACATGGAATTGAAATAATGTTTCTAAGAACTGGAACATAGTAACAACTTACTAACTTAATAGACTTACCCGTAGGCAGTGCTAAACTATAAGTTCATATGGCTATTGCAGCAATCTTTGCTTCATTTTCCACGCACAGGATTACTTCTCTTTAGTTCAGCCTTCTACTTCTGCCTAGTCTCTGCAACGATTTATATATGTAAGACCACCAGCCGGTATCTAATACCTAAGTAGAAACTTGACTTATAGAAAGTTCTATTTTATTATGAACAAATCTATGTTTGTGGCTGAAGCTTCATTAAACTTCTTCTACATAACTACTGCAACTTTCTTGCAGCTGTTCTTTTAGTGTCCCAACTTATCGCAATGAAAGCAAACTCCTTTTTTCTCGGGATCACTTTTATTTATGTCCTTTATTTAGTGCACTTGTTTTGCGTTCTGCCTTTTTTGACTCGTCGGAAACACCTTTGGCTATCTTCCTCCGCGTAGAAAATTCAACTACTAGTAAGACTTGATCTTTCTTGGAAGAAAAGTAACTCTCAACAGTCTTTAACATATTTAAGCAAATCAGTTAAACTGACGTCTAGCTTATTAATGTTTGAAGTTCACAACTAATTGTGAATAGGAGTCAGTGAGTGACTACAAGATCGAAT
The DNA here is from genome assembly GCA_947179155.2 of Hedera helix. NCBI lineage: Eukaryota > Viridiplantae > Streptophyta > Magnoliopsida > Apiales > Araliaceae > Hedera > Hedera helix. Next base: position 29,565,359 of record OX359264.1, on the reverse strand, counting down.
CTTGACTCAACTCTCCATCCCTGACAAAACATGTTTTCCTAATTGATCAATCCAATTGATCATCTTTAGGACATGTCTCTTTTACTGTAGTGTCATTAGTTACTATAGATCGGAAGAGCTCCTTAGATATCTTATATCTAGTTAACATACTTTCCTCACCATACAACTATTGAATGTGCAGCAATATAGTAGGTGCATCCATTTTCTCGTGTTGATGTTGTAACTCGATACTTATGGATGCGAGCATGATGCATTGCGTCACTATTGCATCATCTTGTCATTTAAAATAGGAATCTCTTCCTCAGAGGCTTAGTCTGCAATGTTTGTAGGAAAAGACAAATTAAGGACATTTGCTAGCTTTTCAGCATTGAGAACTATTCTCAAATTTGTGTAATCAATCCGAATAATTCAGTTCGATTAAGTGTTAACATCTAATATGTCATGCAGTGTTAGTGAATTAAACTTAGTAATATTCTTGAAGTGAATTAATAACAACATTATCATGCCTTCATTTTATTAATTACCAAAATAAATTAGGTCTTTATTTAAAATAGCATCTCCCACTATTTTCCTCAAACTATATTACCCTCCTTATATAGTTCGACAAATCTAATTAAAGATTCGCTAGTAAGAATAATGATCATATTTCAAATGTATATAGCCTTGTGTGACATAACAAACTATATATAAATAAATAGGTAGAGAACTCTTGTCAATTACATTAACATGTAACTCATTTTATTTTGTCTCTTAGATTATTAAGATCATGTGTGACACATCCAAATCAAAATTATCCAAGATAAGTTCAACCTAGCATTTTCTTATATTTGAAGAGAAAAAGACTGTCCTTGTGTGACACAACAAAACATTAATGTTTAATTCTTTTATAACATCAAATGTGATAAAATAACATCTCAAAAAATTAATATAAGTCTTGTGTGGCACAACAAACTTATAATGATTATTTGATACTCTGTCATTTTACTATGCTAGAGGGCAACGTTCGATATTTTTAATAAATATCTTTGAATGTTACAACTTAATATTTTGAGTTGTAGAATAAATAAATTAAAATCATTCTAATTTTATTTAACTGAATTAAACTCATTTAATTCATGAATTAAACATTTTAATTCATTTTATAAATAATATTTATTCTATATCATGAGGGGTTTATTAATATTAATTGTCTTATCTTGTTTAGCATGCATGTACATATACATATATAAAATACGCGTTATTAATTAACATGCGAAACATGTTTGAATAATATATAATAAATATATATTAAGCATGCACATATAGAATACTATATTCCACTTGGATTGATTATAGACTTTTATTCTAGTTTGGTTTATTCGAGCCACTAAATAAACCAAATGGTCAAACCTAGGGTACAAGAATAAATACATAAATGTAACTGTTACATTTAACCCGGGCTCCATTACTAATGGGCCTCCATGCACTCCTTGCTCTTCGACTCTAATTCTTCAAAATAATTCTAACTAATTCTATTACATAATATTTTCAATAAATAGAAATCTTGATCAACAGTCAAGAGAAAGTACATAGGAGTAAAAAAAACCTTTTATTTTAATTATAAAATCATGTAAAAACAAACTATTTATTTTTAATATATTTTAATTTTTTTTTTTGATTTTTAAAATTACCTAAAATAAACTATTTATTTATTTAATTTAAAAATAAGCTAAAAAATACAAAAAAATTAAAAACCAGAAAGTTGCATTAATTACGAAAATGCCACCGCGCCATGTGCACCAGTGCTAGCCCCCACGCAATGCGTGCTAGCACTAGCCCGCTCAATGCGCGCCAGCGCTAGCCCCGAGCAATGTGCATCAGTGCCCGCATCCGTGCCATGCGCACATGGTACTGTTTTCACGTAATGCGTGCACCGACACTGTAGCAACCCCAGAAAAAAATATTTTAAAAAAACTTTATTTTTCTTTTCAAAACACGATTTTTGCAATTGATTTTCACTACCCATGATTCTTGATAACTGGTTTTTATATCTTTTTATTTAATACCTCCGGACTTGATTATTTATAACTTTTTTAGTATTTTAGTTGGTTTTAGGTGTTTGTGTTATGTTTGTTAATTATGTTTTGTATTAAATTAAGTGTTTTATATTAATTTATATGTTATTATTATTATTGTGATAAATATTGTTAATATTAAATTTATGTATTTTAATTGTATTTTAGTTAATTTATATTAATTATGTTTATTTTAATTATTGATTTTACATAAATATCTCAAATGATGGCATTTTGGTAAATATGGTGCAACAGAGGAGCGCCTAGGCGCCCAAATTATAGAGGAGAATGGCGCCCAAGCTCCTAAGTGCCTAAGCACCCAAATACAAAGGAATTAGAGCGCTTAGGCACCTAGGTTTGATTTTGGCTACTGATTTCAACAAAAATGATCGAAAATGAAGGAAAGCGTAAAAAGAAAAAAAAACCTCATTTTTCCTTTTCCTTTGGGCTGAGAGAGAGGCGATCTGGGCGACGAAGAAGAAGAATGGCAGTGGTTTTCCACCATGGAAAACCTCCGTTCCTTTGATTCTTGATCCCAAATCATCCTATTTTTGGAATCTAATAAAGAAGAAGATGAAGATCAAGCTGGAAACCATTGATGGAGGCTATGGATGCTTGGGTCTAGGAGGTTTATGCTTGAATGATAATAAGTTGTATCTTCTTAACTCTTAGTTGTCTTTGTATTACATTATTTGGAATTTCTTGATGGATTTGTAATGAATATTTACTAAACTTCTTACATTGGAATCTAAGTATGCTTTTGAATAAAATTTGTTATTGGAATTGATTTTCTCTCTCTTAATTGGCACCATGGATTGGATTAACATGTTTAGTTTTTCATGTATTGATTGTTTGGCTTAATAATTAGTTTGGTCACATATATGAAATTGATAAATGGATTGTAGTGTGTTGAACCAGATGTGATAACATGTGATTGTGCTATTCTACTTGGTGGGAGTACATAATTTGCATATAGGATATGAATATACATATATGCCATGTGTAACTAGTTAAGAACCTGAGCTTCATAACCCTTGTTTATTGTAATTCTCATAGAAATATAGTGAATTATTTAGACTTGGGTATGCTTATATTTCTCTCGACAGAGGCGTATAAGTGTTGTAGTGTTTTTGGTTGACTATTCGTTGGTTAAGGCCATACGAGTGGGTTATCATAATTTGTGTTGATTGTTAATTGTTTAGCTTTATAATCACTTTGGTAACTTGTATGAAATCGAAAGATGAAGTATTACTTTTGGCGTAAATGTGTTAACACGTGTTATGTTATTTGGTCTTAGGATTAAATTCTTAATTTTTATATAGGATAGAAATATACGTGCAGGCCGCATGTAGCCAATATGAGAATCTGTGCTTAGAAATCCTGCTTGTGTTAGTTTTCGTAGTAATATAGTGAACTATCTTGCTTGGGTTGTTATTGTCTGAATTATGTCGAATGGTATAGGTTGGGATGGAATATGCTTATTTGGCTATCGAAAGATGCCTATAAGTACTTTTGTATTCTTGGTCAGCCATTTGTCGTGACCGTATGATTGAGAGGGAGTTAGGAGATAAAAATGACATGTTGGGGAAAATTAAAGACTTAGACTCACTTATCTTAATTGCTTTCTAGTTTAATTGATTAATTTGTGTTATGTCCATTTATATTTCATTTCCTTCGTTCAATCAAATATTTGAACTAAGATTGGTTTGATGGATTCGATATTTGGGAAATCATTATAATTAATTACTCGTGGGATCGACTTTTACTTTCACTTTATTACTTATTGACCGTCTATACTTGCCCGTTATTCATTCAAATGAATTCGAGATCAAAATTTAACTAATAAATAAAATATAAATAAACAATTTTGATTTCAACCAACAAGTTTTTGGCACCATTGTCTGGGAATTAGTTTCTGATTGTGTTCCAATATTGATTTTTATCATGTAGATCTTAGTTTAAACTTATATTTATGTCTTTAATTTTGTTGGGACTCTTGATTGTGTTCGCGACATTCTCAAGGTTCAGAAAAAGAAATAAGATGTCAGGTTGAAAACTATAAGACAAGCGTTAACTGGGAGGTAACCCATGTTTCGCTAATGTTTCTCTTAGTTTTGTTTTTTCATTTTTAGGTCATTTCTTAGCAAATCACAAGAGCCGGTTGCGGAAGGCGACAGTTGACAAATTGGCTCTATTTTTAGGGAAGTCCCTTGCTTTTAATTCTTTCATTGCTTATAGAGAGGATGTTGTCAATTCCAAGTTTTGGGGTATTTGACGTTTGTTTTGATATGCTTGATGTTACGTTTTATTAATTTTTCTTTAAGTTTTATTTTGAATTTTGAATTTTGTAGGTATATTCTCTGCAAACCCTCATGAGACGCAACTCGTCCTCTTAGGCAACCTTGGGGTTTAACAGTTTATTGCACGTGCAAAGTGCAAACGTGTTTCCTACGAAAATGGATTTATTAATTTTGTTTTTGTTTTGTTTTTGTTTTTTTTTTGTTTTTCTTTTTCTTTTGTTTTCGTGTGTTTTATTTTAGAGTCGTTGTAGTATAGGTTTGTATTCCTTGAGCATTGTTAATGTGATTAGATCTTTAATTGGGGATCAGGTTATTGATTGTTCTTATTATAACTGGTAAAAAATGGATTAATATTTTTTAGTATGTGTGCTTGACTTGTTGTTGGTTTTTACATTGTTTGTGATCCCTTTCACTTTTCAACACATATCTATTTGTAATGGGCTAGTTATATGCTTAGAGAATGCTTATATGACCGAATGCTTGTGGAAGATTACTCTTAACTCTAGAACGCGTTTAAATATCACTTGAAACGAAACACTAAATGTTTGAATAGCAAACCATGGAGTGATTGAGATGAAGCGTATAACGCACTCAATCATAAAAACTTTCTTAGGTGAGACGGAGCGTAAAACGCACTCACCTTTGAAATATAAATAGGAAAAAAATACAAATAAAATGAATTAAATAGTAATCATGTGGTGGATTGTGATGGAGCGTAAAATGCACTCATCCATAAACAGGTGATTACGTGAGAATGAGCATAAAATGCACTCACCTACAATTTTTGGACGAGTGATGTGAAAATAAGTTCAAGAGTTATTGTTTTCTTTCAACAAGGTAATATGGTTGCTTAAGATAAATCAAGCTATAATTAGTTTGTTGCAAATGATGCACACACATGTAGATCATGAGTAATGTATGATTTAACATATAGGTTAACATTCTAGACTTTGCAATATTTTGAAATTTTATTGTAGTTATAATTTGAATAATCTTTGTAGCCATTTTATTTTTCATGTCGATTCATTGCTCAAGTTCATGTTGTTTATTTTTGTTTGTATAGTTTGTCTTTGCTTGCTTGAGGACAAGCAAGGATTTAACTTTTGGGGGTATTTGATAACTGAATTTTATATCTTTTTATTTAATACAGTTGGACTTGATTATTTGTAAATTCTTTAGTATTTTAGTTGGGTTTTAGGTGTTTTAGTGTTATATTTGTTCATTATGTATTAAGTGTTTTATGTTAATTTATATGTTATTATTATTATTGTGGTAAATATTGTTAATATTAATTTAATGTGTTTTAATTGTATTTTAGTTAATTTATATTATATAAATAAATAAATAAATATATATATATATATATATATATATATATATATATATATATATATATATATATATATATATATATATATATATATTATACATAAATATCTCAATTGATGGCATTTTGGTTAATATGGTGTGACAAAAGAGCGCCTAGGCGCCCAAATTATAGAGGAGAATGGCGCCGAAGTGCCCAAGCTCCTAAGCACCTAGGCGCCCAAATATAAAGGAATTAGAGCGCCTAGGTTTGATTTTGGCTACTGATTTCGGCAAAAATGATAGAAAAGGAAGGAAAGCGTAGAAAGAAAGAAAAAAACCCCTCATTTTTCCTTTTCATTTGGGCACAGAGAGAGGCGATCCAGGCGACAAAGAAGAAGAAGGGTGGTGGTTTTCCACTATAAGAAACCTCCGTTACTTTAATTCTTGATCCCAAATCATCCTCTTTTTGGAATCTAACAATGAAGAAGATGAAGATCAAGCTTGAAACCACTGATGGAGGTCATGGATGCTTCGGTCTAGGAGGTTTATGCTTGGATGATAATAAGTTGTATCTTCTTAACTCTTAGTTGTCTTTGTATTACATTATTTGGGATTTCTTGATGGATTTGTAATGAATATTTGCTAGACTTCTTACATTGGAATCTAAATATGCTTTTGAATACAATTTGTTGTTGGAATTGATTTTCTCTCTCTTAATTGGCACTATGGATTGGATTAATATGATTAGTTTTTCATGTATTGATTGTTTGGCTTAATAATTAGTTTGTTCACCTATATGAAATTGACAAACGGATTGTAATGTGTTGACCCAAATGTGATAACATGTGATTGTGCTATTCTACATGGTAAGAGTACATAATTTGCATATAGGATAGGAATATACCTGTATGTCATGTGTAACCAGTTAAGAACCTAAGCTTCATGACCCTTGTTTATTGTAATTCTCATAGAAATATAGTGGATTATTTAGACTTGTGTATGCTTGTATTGCTATCAATAGAGACATATAAGTACTGTAGTGTTCTTAGTTGACCATTCGTTGGTTAAGACCATGTGAGTGGGTTATCATATTTTGTGTTGATTGTTAATTGTTTGGCTAAGACATATATTTTGTGTTGATTTGATTGTTAATTGTTTATGAAATCGAAAGATGGAGTATTAGTTTTGACCTGAATGTGTTAACACGTGTTATGTTATTTAGTCTTACTATTGAATTCATAATTTGTACATAGGATAGACATATACCTATAGGCCGTGTGTAGCCAATATGAGAATCTGTGCTTAGAAACTCTGCTTATGTTAGTTCTCATAGTAATATAGTGAACTATCTTTCTTGGGTTGTTCTTGTCTAAATTCTGTCGAATGGGATAGGTTTGGATGAGATATGCTTATGTGGCTATCGAAAAATGCCTATAAGTACTTTTGTATTCTCGGTCAGCCATTTGTCGTGACCCTATGATTGAGAGAGAGTTAGGAGATGAAAATGATGTGTTGGGGGAAATTAAAGACTTAGACTCACATATCTTATTTGCTTTCTAGTTTAATTCATTAATTTGCGTTATGTCCATTTATATGTTATTTCCTTCATTCAATCAAATGTTTGAACTATGATTTGCTCGATGGATTCGATATTTGGGAAATCATTAGAACAAATTCCTCGTAGGATCGACTTTTACTTTTACTTTTACTTTATTACTTGTTGACCATGTATGCTTGCACGTTATTCATTCAAATGAATTCAAGATCGGAATTTAACTAATAAATAAACAGTTTTGATTTCAACCAACAATTCTATACAACAAATTATGCCCAATAAATTATTCTAATACACACCCATATATATATGAAATTAAAATAATTAATAATTCACATAAGTTTGGCTCTTGATGCCACTGTTGGTTTGCAAAAATATGACATACATATAATCAAATTATATAAGCGCAACGAAAGCAAACAAAATTAGATTTGAAAATTTTTGTACAAACCAATAACCAAGATCTTTCTTATGTGACTATTATTAATTGAGGAATGATATAAGATTTATACCTTTGTAGAACCAAGCTTTTACGGGCATAAGTTCAACTCCCTTTAATCCTTCACATTCTTCTTTAAATTCACCGATTAGATTATACAGATCAATGTTAGCTCCTCAAGTGTGAAACCTCTAGAGGTGATCCTCCAAGAGATCTATGAATTAAAGAAGTGGATTTTAATTTCTCCAAACCATGGGTGGCTAACCCTAATTCTCTCTCTCTCTAACTCCTTAGATATAGAAAATTATCAAGTACTCTCTCTATTCTTGTGAAAGAGTGTGTAACTTTAATCTATGATAAGACTCCTCTTATTTATAGATATATTCAACCCTCCTTAACTATTTAGGATTAGGGTTTTAATTTAATTCTCAATTCATTTAGGAACTAAATTAATTAACTATAATTCTTAAACCATTTAGGAACTTAATTATTTAATAATGAGAGTACTTCTTATTAATTAATTACTAAACTATTTAGTAACTTAATTAATTATTATAATTACAATTCATAAATCATTTAGGAACTAAATAATAATAATAATAATAATAATAATAATAATAATAATAATAATAATAATAATAATAATAATAATAATAATAATAATAATAATAGTAATAATAATAATAGTAATAATAATAATAATAATAATAGTAATAATAATAATAATAATAATAATAATAATAATAATAATAATAGTAATAATAATAATAATAATAATAATAATAATAATAATAGTAATAATAATAGTAATAATAATAATAGTAATAATAATAATAGTAATAATAATAATAATAATAGTAATAATAATAATAATAGTAATAATAGTAATAATAATAATAATAATAATAATAATAATAATAATAATAATAATAATAATAATAATAATAATAATAATAATAATAATAATAATAATAATAATAATAATAATAATAATAATAATAATAATAATAATAATAATAATAATAATAATAATAATAATAATAATAATAATAATAATAATAATAATAATAATAATAATAATAATAATAATAATAATAATAATAATAATAATAATCATTTATGTATAAATGTTTCAGAATGTAATGTGCCAAGGCACTACTGGTTGCGTATAAATATAAAATGCGAAATGTTTATATGCTTTGATGTGATTAGTGTGAGCATTAAATAGTAAATGCTCTAAGAATGATTGTAATAGTCAAAGAGTATGATAATAACGTAAGTTTTATTTTAAAACAGGCAATGCCGCCACGTAGACAACCCCGAAACCCGAGAGCAGAAGGATCAGTTAATAATGAAGAGGGTCAGGTGGACCCGATGCAAACTTTTGTTAATATGTTAGCAGAAGCAATTCAAAACAGAACTCCAACAGTAGGAAGTTCGCTGGTAGATCAATTGGCGAACTTTAAGGATTTTAAAATAGTAGGACCACCGGAGTTTCGAGGAACAATGGATCCGATCGAAGCTCAGACGTGGATAGAAGAGATGGAGAAAGTGTTTGAAGTTACACGTGTTGCGGAAGAACAGAAGACAACATTTGCCACCTTCATGATGAAGGGAGAGGCTAATTATTGGTGGAAGGCTAATAAAAATCGAGTAGGAGAAGGTATTGTTGTGTGGACTCGATTTAAGGAGTTATTCTTTGAAAACTATTTTTCAAATAGTACTCAAACAATGATGGAAGTAAAATTTTTAGAACTCAAACAGGGGAACATGATGGTAGCAGAATATGCCGCTAAGTTCAATGAACTAGAGAGATTTGCTCCACATCAAGTGAACACTGAAGAACGAAAGACAAGAAGGTTTGAACAAGGATTAAATCCATGGATCTACAGTAAGGTTTCAATTCTTCAGATTAACACATTTTCAACAATGCTGGAGAAGGCAATCATAGCAGAAGGCGGGAGAGAATCTTTGTCAACATATAATCAAGAGATGAAAGGAAATAATAGTGAGGAAGAAAATGGTAAAGGTAGTAGCGGAGGTTGTAACACTCAGAAACGAAAGAGGAACCACAAAAATGGTGAGAATGGACAAAGAAAAGGGAAACGAAAAATAGTAACTTGTGAAAATTGTGGAAAGAACCACATAGGAGTATGTCTAAAAGGGACAGATAGTTGTTATAGATGTGGAGGGACAGGACACGATGCTTCGAACTGTCCTGGTCTAAGAAAGAGTAGGAAGTGTTTTATTTGTGGAGGAATGGGTCATCCATTTAAGGACTGCCCGAAGAAGGAAAGCAAGACGAGAAGTAATATCAAGAAAGTCAAGAAGCATGGTGACAGGTATTTTTCGATCAATAATATAATTGTTTAGGTATTATTTGATTCGAATACTATCTGTCTGGGAATTTCACTAGATAAATAGAATTTCTCGAAGAAAATAGAATACTTTATTAAATTAAAGTGTCTTTAAATCAAAGGATTGTGTTGGTTAGATAAAGGGTAAGTTATCCGTAAAATGAATCCGGATATACGAGGAAAAGAGTCAGGAAAAGATCAGATGATAGGAAAATCTCAAGTAATCTTATAACGGTGATTCTGGGGACAGAATCCTTATAAGGAGGGGTGAATGTAATGACCGAGAAAATTACGAACCCAAATTTTTTTTATTTTTTTTATTTAATTATATCCATAAGAAAATATGAGGTATGAAGTATATGTATATGTGATAAGTGGTATGATGAGATGTATTAAATTAGTTAATTAAATTAATTAACTAAAGAAGGAAAAAGATTGCGAGAGAAGCTTATGTGATAAAATCACAAAGCTTGAATGTTGGCCTTGTATGACAATTAAGAAGATTTTTATTAAGCAAGTTAATTACTTGTATGAATAATGCGAAAGAAGAAGCAAGTGAATTATTTGAGATAATTCAATGTGGGAATAATTGTTTGTGTACGGTTAACTATTTTATAAACCCAATTTGAGGATAGGGGTTAGTGAATGAATTAAATTAATCAAGTCCAATGTACTTGTATTAATATGTATTAGGGTTTTATTAAAACAAACCCAATAATTGACAATTGATAGTGTTATGTAAGCTAATTTAATTAAGGAGTCCAATGGACTTATAATTAGCAAATCTAATTGGATTATATTTTAAATCCAAATGAGTTGTTAAACTAGGTCAATTAAGTATACCTTGTAGCCTATGTAATTAATTTAATTACTAGTCCATGTAATTTATTAAATAAGCCCAATGCTTATTTTAATTAAAGATAGCATAGTTATGTAAATGCTAGCCCAATGTGTAATATAAATTGAGCCCAAACAATTTAATTGAATGAGCCCAATAGAATTTAATACTAAGATCCAAAGTGGAGCCCAATAAGTTTGTATAGGTGAATATGTATACATATATGGATGTATATATATATGGGTACTTATATAATTATATAGGACTTAAAAATAAAGTCAAACTGGATAAATATTTGGTCAATCCCGAATTTTGGGGCCCACATGGATATAAATGTAGCTTGTTGGTTGATTTTGGAGTGTAAAGTGGTGCAAGTAAGCCCCAACCACCCTAGTCAATCAATGGGTCAATCAAAATGTCCATCAAGTGGTCATTCCATGCATAGTAAGCAAGATTAGAGCCTTAATCAACCAATGTTAGTTGATTAGTAGAACTAATGGTAAAATCCTAGAGTTCTATAAATAGAAATGACCAACACTTGTGCAAATGTTGGTTCATTTGCTCCATTCACCAAAATTTAGAGAAAGAAGGTTGTAGAGAGAAGCTAGAGCAATTGTGAGAGTTCTAGAGAGCAAACACCTTGAGTGTTATCAAGTGTGGGTGATTTTTGGTCCATACAAGAAGATCAAAGAAGAGCTAGAACCATTTCCAAGAAGAAGATCTTCATTAAAGGTTTAAAAGTTTCTTTGAACCTTAACTTGTTAGTTAGTTTGTTATGTAAGAAATAAAAAGCCATGTGATGTTAGATCTTGATTACATATTAAGATATATGGTTAAATATGCTAGATGGGTGTTCTAACATGTTTGGTATGAAAGATGATGGAAGAAATGGTAGTATGAACATGTTTGGTTTTAAAGCCCTAGTTAAATGTCTAGGTTGTTGATTTATGATTTAAGATGTACAAGTTATTTTTGTGATCTAAAAGTCTAGAAAGCTAGATCTATGAGTTTTAAAGACAAACCCTTTTGGAACCTTTCAAAAATATTGAATAACGAAGAAGTTATAGCTTTTACCGAAAAGGATGTCGTTTTTAGACCCTAGATGGTTCGATCCGTAATTTTCGTGTAAAACGTTTTCAAAAAGACGATCGAACCATGGAATATTGTAAAACAAGAAGTTAGGAACACATCAACACTGATTTGGTGTCATTTGGATGTGTAGATTTCATTTAATCAAGGTTTGATCAAAGGGTATCAAAACTGTCTTAAAAATGAAAAATGGCAAAAC